>CM076570.1:859545237-859918260 GCA_034641835.2 Pinus albicaulis
TATTCCAACATTTATAGTATTTTGTTATTTTTTCGACACTGCTTGATTTCCAGTTCTGATTTCTTCTCTGTTTATAGATTTTAAATTTCTGTGGTGCGAGTTTTTATATGTTGAGTTCGGAATCTCCACAGTGAGCATTTCTTCTCTGTTTTCTGAAAATTTCCTTTCGCATTGATAGTACATGATTGTCGTTATTTCTCGCATGATTTTAATTTTTTGGATTGGTGTTTTATCGAATTATTTTTTAGTGCAAGTTTCATTTATTGTCGAGATTAATGCGCAAGATAGACTAGAGTCTCATTTGCAGGTTGCTACGGCTTTCTCTAGCATTTCCAGTGTTGTGTCTCGAAGTTCATGAACTCTCCAGATTGACAAATTAAATGTTGTTACATTTAAAGTCCCTATACTGCAACCAACAATGAACAAGATTTCATGGGATAAAATTTGATTTGATCAAATTTCTCCTCAAGAAATTGATTTTCACTAGACGTAATATGCTATCTTACCATGGTATTCGTGGCTAGAGCTTGTATATATATATATATATATATATATATATATATATATATATATATATATAGATATATATATATATACAAACACACACATATATATATACATGTATACACACACACACACACACACACATTGTTGGGTATGTATTATGTTCCTCACACACGACTAAGAAAAGCACGCGGCAAGAATTGAAAAGGTTATTCCACGGTCATGGGAATTGATTTTGGTGATATCTTTTCTCCTGTTGCCAAAGTCACTTCTATTAGATTACTTTTATCTGTTGCTGCTGCATTTGATTTTGAGATAGAACAGATGGATGTGAAGACAACATTTCTTCACGGGGATCTAGAAGAGGAGATCTACATGAAGCAACCTGAAGGCTTTATGGTGAAGGGTAAGAAAGAACTGGTATGCGGGTTGAAGAAGTCTCTGTATGGGTTAAAACAGTCACCAAGGATGTGGTATCAGAAATTTGATACCTATATACGGGGACTTGGCTTCACCAGAAGCAAGGAGGATCATTGTGTTTATTTTAAATTAATTGGTGACCGTTTTATTTATTTGGTCTTGTATGTGGATGATATTTTGTTGATTGGAAATGACAAAGAAATTATCCAAGATTTGAAGACCCAACTGTTCTCCAAATTCGACATGAAGGATCTTGGTGCTGCAAACTATATTTTGGGCATGGAAATTAAGAGAGATCGGGCAAAGAGGAAGCTCTGGTTAGACCAGAGGAAGTATGTCGAGACTATATTGCAGAGGTTCAATATGCAGGATAGTAAACCGGTGAATGTTCCTATTCATGTAGGTGTAAATCTATCTGCTGAACAGTGTCCCAAGACACAAGAAGAAGAGGAGGATATGTCTCGTGTTCCATATGCAAGTGCAGTGGGTAGCCTGATGTATGCAATGGTCTGTACTAGACCAGACATTGCACATGCAGTGGGAGTATTGAGCAGGTTTATGTCAAACCCAGGGAAGGAGCATTGGACAGCAGTGAAGCGGGTTTTCATATATTTACGTGGCACTAGTGATTATGGCTTGTGCTACCAGGGAAGACCAGGATTGGAAAAAATGTTGGACATTCGTGGTTTTGTTGATGCAGACTGGGCTGGAGATCTGGACCAAAGAAGATCTACAAGTGGGTATGTGTTTAGCCTATTTGGAGCCGCAGTCAGTTGGATGAGTAAAAGACAGTCTGTAGTGGCTCTTTCAACTACAGAGGCAGAATACATAGCAGCCACTCATGCAAGCAAGGAAGCAGTTTGGTTGCAGAGATTGTGTTCAAGTATGGGGTTGGTACAACAAGCTATAAGGATATACTGTGATAGACAAAGTGCAATTTTCTTGGCTAAGAACCCTGCTTATCATTCAAAGACAAAGCACATTGATGTTCAATATCACTTTGTTAGAGATATGGTTGAGGCTAAAAGGGTGTTGCTGGTAAAGGTGGACACTTTGAAGAATTTTGCAGATGCATTGACAAAGTCTGTGAGCAATCAGAAGTTCTCTTGGTGTAGAGAAACAATGGGGTGTTGAAGAATTGGCCAAATGACTAAGCTCTCCTGTGGCCCCTTGTGGAAAGAAAACAACAAGTGGGAGAATGTTGGGTATGTGTTATATTCTTTCCGCGACTAAGCACGCACAGGGGTAAGAGGGGTGGATAGCCCTCCTTTATCTGCTGGCCTGTGAGGGGTCTCGGAGGGCGGTGGCCCCCACGCATCCGAGTCCCCGAAGCGACGCCCGAGCAAGGCCACCGGGTCTTAATTTCCGGTGGGTAGTCGCGTGTACTTGGTTTGTGCATGGTTTCTGTGGTTTGGGGTACGATGGTTTTTGGCCCCTGGTATTTTGTAGATCCGGTCAAGGGAACTACGGTTATGTTCTAATCCAGGGTTAATGGATTGGGGTTTATGTATGCTTCGACATGTATATGTATGTGTTGTAACACTAAAGGAAATAATGAAAAATCAAGCTGGTCATCCCGATTTGGGATCCAAGGGAAAATCTCTATGTTTATCTGTTTTATGTTTTATGCTCTCACTATTGTTTATTTTCTGTTATAAGATTCGTGTGTAGATAATTTCTGTTCAGGGTTAAAACCTACATTTGGTATCAGAGTTGTTTCGGCTTCAAGGGGACGCCTTTGCTGCTGAGGGTTTTTTAGTTCGGGCCTGAGGTAGACCCTGTTCAGTGGGAGATCTACGGGATCGATTCTTGCGGTGAAAGAAGATGGCGAGCAGCGGAAAGATAGAGATCGAGAAATTTAATGGTCAGAGTTTTGAGTTGTGGAAGCTCAAGATGGAGGATATGCTGGTGGATAAAGATCAGTGGATCGCGGTAGATCCAGGTACTAAACCAACGGAAATGTCAGATGAAGACTGGAAGAAACTGGATCGGAAGGCTAAGAGCACAATACGGTTGTGTGTCTCAGATTCAGTATTGTTGAATGTATCTGGGGAAGCTACGACGAAGACCTTGTGGGAAAAGCTAGGGACTTTGTACCAATCTAAGTCTCTGGTGAATAAATTGTTCCTGCGGAAAAATTTGTATAACCTGAGGATGAAGGATGGAGACTCGGTGATAGAGCATCTGAACGCCTTCAATACTGTGGTAAGTCAGCTGTCATCTGTTGATATTAAAATCTCAGATGAAGATAAGTGCATCAGTTTGTTGTGATCTCTACCAGACTCGTGGGACAGTCTGGTTATTGCAATAGGTAGCAATACAACTACCTTGAATTTTGATGACATTGTCTCAGCCTTGCTGTCGGAGGAAATGAGAAGGAGAAATATGGAGGGTCATAATGGAGATGCCTTATCTGTACGAGGAAGGTCCCAGAACAGAAACAAGAATAAGGTTTTGAGTGGGAGATCCAAATCTAGAGGGAGATCTAAATCTCCTGGAAAGTTTGTAAAGGTGTGCTGGAAATACGGAAAGGAAGGGCACTACAAAAAGGACTGTAGATCTAAAGCTCCTGAGAAAGGAAAGGGATCTGATGATGCTCCTTCTGCAGAGGCAAAAACCACCTCGGATGAAGGTGGGGATGTGTGTTTGGCTTCTTCTTCAAATACACATGTAGATCATGAGTCATGGTTGATTGACTCAGGTGCATCCTTTCACTTCACTCCCCATAGGGAGTGGTTCTGCGAGTATGAAAAATATGACGGTGATGTCTTCCTAGGGGATGATAGGAAGGCCAGAATCGTCGGACGTGGAAAGGTCAAGCTGAAGCTGCAAGGTGGAAGGATTAGAACACTTCCTGGTGTTCTGCATATTCCTACATTGGCCAGAAATCTGATTTCCGTAAGCAAGATGGATGATGCAGGTGTAAAAACAGTGTTCGAGAAAGATGCCTGCAAGATGGTTCGGGGAGCACTAGTATTAATGCGGGGAGTTCGGACTGGAACTCTGTACAAGCTACAAGGTAGCACTGTTATTGATGGGTGTAACAATTCTGTGGTTCCTGAAAGTGGGACGGAAAGTCTAGCTGTCTCTGGAGAAAAGACCATGCTATGGCATCAAAGGCTTGGACATATTGGAGAGAAGGGCCTTCGGATATTGCATAGAGATGGTATGGTAGAAGGTATGTCTAATTGTTCTCTGGATTTCGATTTCTGTGAACATTGTGTATATGGGAAGCATAATCGGGTGAGTTTTCCTTCTGGTGCTAAGAGGGAAAACAAAATATTAGAACTTGTGCACAGTGATGTGTTTGGGCCTGTGTCAGTTCCATCACTGGGAAAGTCTGTGTACTATGTTTCATTCATAGATGACTTCTCAAGGAATACATGGATATATTTCTTGAGAAAGAAATCTGAATTCTTTGACAAATTTAAAGAATTTAAGGCTCTGGTGGAAAACCAGACAGAGAAGAAGATAAAGGCGTTGAGGACAGATAATGGTGGGGAGTTCTGCAAGAAGGAATTTGAAGAGTTCTGTAAGAAGTGTGGTATAGCACGGCAGAAGACTACTCCATACACACCTCAGCAAAATGGAGTTGCGGAAAGAATGAATAGAACACTGATGGAAAAGGAAAGAAGCATGCTCAGTGGTACCGGGTTAGGACAAGAATTCTGGGCAGAGGCAGTGGAGACTGCATGTTACTTAGTTAACAGATCACCTTCATCAGCGTTGGAGGATAAAACCCCACATGAGGTATGGACTGGTAAGAAACCCTCTCTTTCACATCTAAGGGTATTTGGATGTGATGCATATGTACATGTTCCAAAGGAGAAAAGGACCAAGTTGGATAATAAATCTAAAAGGTGCATATTTATTGGGTATAAGGATGGTTTAAAGGGTTACAAGCTTTGGAACCCAGAAACAAGGAAGGTTGTGTACAACCGAGATGTGGTGTTTAGAGAAGTGAAAGATATTTTTAAACATGAAGTCCTACCAAAGGAACCTGAGAAGATAGAGTTTGAGCTAAAGGAGGATGAATCAGACTCTACAATAGAAGAAGAATCAGAAGATGAAGAGCCACATGTTAGACTCCTATACCAATAGGTATCATTTTTCATGATTGTCTTATTGAACTGGGCTATATGTTCAAACCTTTTTCTTGTGCAAAGGTGTTCCATATTCTTAAAAAATCAAAAAATCAAAAAATTTAAAAAAAATGTAAAGAGGGTATACCCTAAAAGAAAAATCAAAGGGTAAAAAGAATAAAATGGTCAAAAAAATGAAAGAAATGAACCCCAAACAAAAATAGACCAGGAAAGTGTGCAAGTCTAAATGCTACTACTATTTCATTTTCTATAATAAGAAATTGTGTGTAGCTTGTCAAAATTTTGCCACAATTTATGAAGATTCAAACTGTTTAAACTTGACTCATTCATTTTCAATTTCATGTTGTAGAATAGAGAATAATATCTGGTGAAACAGTTTAATATTGGTAGATAAGTAGATAGGTAGAGTTAATAAAGGTGCTCAACAATTTAATCTGAGCCCTTGGATGTAATAAGTGTAGAAATAGATAGATTTGCCATGTAAAAGAAAAAAAGATTGATAAGGGTTTGCCAGTCTAAGTGCACCCTAATAAAGAAGAAAATGGTGAAAGTAGATAGGGTAGGTGAATTAGCATTGCAAATTATAAATGCCTAAATGTGTTCAATCTTACTTTCATCACAAGTGCAAAGGTAGATGCTACATTGGAAAAGTTCACAGAAAGCAAAGTCAAAATCATTAACTTCCCATCTCACTTTTTCCCTAACAATTTACTAATTTCCCCTAAGTGCTAAGGGATTTGAAGATTAAAGGGGCTCAAGGCATTTCCTTGACTTTTGGAGGGACCGGACCCTCGGCCTAATAATTGAAAAGACCTAAGTATTTGAAGTGATTTATCATTATACTCATTCACTTTTAATATTTTCCTAAATAAAATTTCATTTTACTTAGAAAAATCATGCTATATTTCATAAAAATCCCTCAAAATTACTTGCTATTCTAAATCTAAGTGTTGAAGTTGATATAATGCAATTTGCTTCAGAAATCTTCACTTCCTTAGTTGTGTAAAGAATTTTGAGTTTTCCATGTCCCTTTGTCATATTAACATTTAAATTTAATTATTAAATCCTTAGACAAATTACCTTTTCCTATAATATATAACTCCTTTTACATAAATATCCCAAAAACCCATCTTATTATAAGTTTTTGGCCGAAGTATTTAAACCCACGTGATGAAATAAAACCCCAATATATATGCCCTTTGGCTAAAAACATATCCTTATAAACTATCCCCGCCCCCTATGGTTAATAAATTTTATTAATTTATTACCATATAATAAAAAATGTTTGAAAAAAGGTTTAAACATATATTTTATGTTTTAAACGAAAAAACAAATAAAACCCAAGTCTTCATAACCCCGACTCTTCATAAAACCAAAGGGATTAATTAATCACCTGGGTTAATTAATAACCTCCCTCTCAGCCAATCGGAAAGCTTCTGGAATGATTAACTCATAAATACGATAAAATTAATAGGGCCTTGCGTTAAATCCTCTGCCACTTGTCGGGATCTTAGTTTTGATTGTCGCACAGAGATCAACGGCTCGCATGCATTCAGTGCCGTATCAGGCTCAGGAGTGGTTAACGCGCGAGTGGCGGTTTCCAAACGATTACCGACCATGTACGCGTCGTGCGGCGGGCTGGAATCGGCCCCGCCTCCTCGCGGAATACCGCCCGCTCCCAAGAGCGGTGCGGAAAAAGCTCACCGCCTTTCCTCGTGACGTGTCACATGTGGTACACCCGGTGCGTCATCCTCAAAAAATAATAAAAAATTCCTTTGACTTCCAAATAAAACAAATTTCGCGCATTTTCCTCATTACGTATGTTAGCTTAAGTGCGCCCTCCCACCTTTGAAAATTTGAAAATCGTGATGGCGCATGCAATTCTTGAGGGCCCCCATCATTCCAGTATTCAAGCGTCCATCCGTCGTCCATCAGTACCTGTTAAACACGGTTTTCCTTCTGAAAACAGGTATTTACATCATTTCCCGTTTCAAACTCTGTGAAATCATGTCGTTCGTTTAAAATTCTATACCAAAGAACTGTTACAGAGTATTTTGAGTCTTCCCTTTCCTCAGAATTTCAATTGCGTCCATAGAATACTGTATTTTCGATCTTCAAACTGGTCATTATGCCCATTTCTGTAAAAAACCCCCGAACTTTTCATTTTGAATTCACATGAACCAAAATGGAAGTCCCGTTGGCTTTAAATGTTGCTCCATTAAACGCCCCTCATAGAGAATTGGAATATTTACCATTAATGGATAAAGATTTTCAAATCAAAGACTTACTTTTCAGTGAAAATCCCCTTCGAATTTATTGTCACTGCAGAGACGATTATTTGAAAGGCTTGGATATCATTGGATTGTGGGAATCAAATCTCCCAAGATACCTTTTACCCTCAGTCCATATCTTTCCTGAAATTATCCATTATTGCCATGCTAATTATGATCCAATTCAGAGAGCAGTTTTATCCCCAAACTAGAATGTCCTTTTTTATATCACTGCTCAATCTATCAATGATATGCCTCAGTTTGAACCTGGTCAAAACCTAACTCCCTTTTTCATGGGAGAATTGCTTGAAAAATATACCCAGTTATCCCCTAAAGAATTAAAGCGCATTTGTCAGACTTTCATGCTACCTGAACATCATCCCAAGGGCCCACCTCCCTATGGTTGTTCCATTTTTACTGAATTGGGCCAGATTATTCTGAATATGATTTATTTTATCATGGGCTTTAATATAAGTGAGTATGTTGATGAATTAAACCTAGTATTATTGTCTATCTTTACTCCTGGACAGCCTCCTGCTGTCAAATATGACTATGCATCCTACATTGCAGACAAAATCCATGATCAATTCATGAGATTAGAAAATGAGAAAGTTTTCAAGTACTCTTCATTCATTTACCATCTCATGCTCTATTACCAGTCTGAAAACTTTCCTTTCCATGTTCAAAAGCTTGATACTAAGGGAAACCCAAGGTCTGTAATATTTTGTTCTGTCATCACACACAAATCCTATGCTTCTCCCTATTCCTATAATGAGTTCATTGACCTTTTCATACACCCTGCAACCACCTTGTTGACAGGAGTTGCTCCTCCAAGGCTCAGCAATGAAATTAAGAAAACTTTGCAGCTCTCAAGGCTGTACAAAGTTGGAGACTGGTACTTGTACCAAAATTATTCAGAAATCAGAATATATGGATGTGAACTTTGTCCATTCAAGCTGCCTAAATATGTGCCTATGAGACTTTTTGCCCTAGAGTATTTCAGGAAAATGAATAAATCTGATATTATTCATTTTTGTAACGCTAACAAGAAAGCCCAACTCAGAATCAAAAGTCAGTTAGGTCCCTTTATATGCAATTCTAGGGATGCTGGACAAGAAGTAGAAACGATATTAAAAGACCATTTCAAATTGCAAAAGAGTTTCTATTGGGTCCCCTATGACCCATTCAGCTTTATTTGTGACAAAATAATGAAGAATAAATCAGCACCATACTTCCACCACAGAATTCCAGAAATAGAACAGTATGCTAATAAATATGAGTGGATGGAAGGAACATTAGTTGAAAAGGATAGTGAAGAGGTCAATGTAAACAATGTCATGAAAGATCTTGAGAAAAAGTTTGACCTCGAAACTTTTTGGCAAGTGCAGGTACCACATATTGGCACTTCTTCAGCAGGGAATTTTCAACAGGGATTACAGGAAAACATTCCATCAATTGCAGTTGAATCCAAAGGCAAAGAGAAAGAACCAGAAGTACAAATCATTGAAACATTCACCATGACAAAAAAACCTCAAACTTCCAAGGTACAAGATCAAACACAGGTTTCTCCTATTCAAGTCAATCAGCCTGAAGTTTCAAATTTTCAGACTTCGTCTAATGAGGAAAAAGGCAAGAAAAGACAAGTTAAAGATCCTACTCCTCCCAAGGAATCTTCACAACAACCTCAAGCTAAAAGGCAGAAACTAAATCCACTTCCTGAAGTAGAATCTATTGATAAAATCTTTGATGAAGAAAAGGAGGATAGTCAGCTTACTGGTTCAGTTAGTGGAACATATATAGGTCATAAAGGAAAGGAAATACAAAGACAGTTAAGCACTGAAGTGTCTTCATTCAAACAGCCAAAGACAGATGCAGGAGACATAAAAAAGACATTTATCAGTATAAAAGCAAGGAATGATCCACTAAGGGTCCAGGTGTATAATCAGTTTCTTAAAATGGCTCCACAAAATCAAGAGAGATTAATGTCAGCTTTTGACATTCAGCAAGGGAAAATGTTAATGAGCCATTTCAAATCTAAAGTGCCAAAACCACAGACAGCAGCTGATTACATCAGGACCAATTTTGAGGTCCTAGCAAAAGATATTCATCCATTGGACCAGATAGAATTACACAAGAAAACTGGAGAAATGATATATTCTACCCTTACTGACAAAGTAAAGGCAACTCATAGATTGCAAGATTCTTTGAATAATACAAGTACCCAGTTGCAGATTGAGAAAGCTTCTTCTCAAGCAAAGGATAACAGAATAAAATCTTTGGAGGAAATAATCATTAGTTTGGGTCATAATCCCAAAGATATAAAAGGCATTGAAGCATTGATTAAAAAGAAGGATGATGACATTGTTGCATTGAGGAAGCAATTGAAATTACCAGCTTCAAGGCATCCTCAAACTGAAGAAGTATTGAAGAAAAATTCAGAAGAAGAAATGATGGAGTTGATCTTGAAAATGAATGAACAACTAAGTGAAACAGAAAAAGAACTGGAGCAAGCATTGAAAGAAAAGCAGTCTACTATTCAGACATCCACAATAGAGGCTACTACAGGTACAAGTACAACAGCAGCAGACCAGCAAACAGACCCATCACAGGTAAATACTTCTAGTTTAAGTTCTGAAGAATTAGTAAAACAAATGGAAAGTTTAAAACTTAGAGTAACAGAACTTCAATCTACAAAGTTACAGCTCATGAATTTGGAACAAAAATATGATATGTCAAAAAAGACTGTTGCTGACCATACAAGAGAAATCAAAAGGTTGGAGAAATTGGTTAAAGCTTTAGAAAAGGATCTCTCATTGGAGAAGCCTTTGAGAGAAATCAATGAAATTCTTTGGAATAATATTATTCATTCAATAAAGGATATTTGGTCCTTCATTCAAATTATCTTTGAACAAAATGACTTGGTCAAAATAGCTCTGGAGGAAATTGACAAAACAAGAGAAGAATTGAGAGACAGACCTGAACAAGCAAATCAACTCATACAGTTCTTAAACACCCAGACCAGACAGCAGCTTGCAGAACTTGGAATTGAGGATAGAACATGTACAATTTTAGAAATAAAAAGAGTTTTTACTAAGAGAACTCTTATGCAAAATTTGGAACATAAGTGCTCAGATATTCAAGAAGAGATCATTGCCTTCAAAGAAAGGTTTAATGTTTTATTAGCCAGCGGGTTGCCCAGTCCTATGATTTCAGAAGACAAAATAATGGACTTAAGAACTTATGTTAATAGATTGGACATACATGCTCACAATTTAACATGTTCCTCTATCAGTTCATCAGAATCGACATTGCCTACAGGAAAGAATATTTATGACAGATTAAAGAATTTATTTCATCTTGAACATGAAATAAGATATGTATTCCCAAACCAACCCAATTTCTTCAGATACACAGAGACTGATGAAACATTAAGAAAACTCCAACGAACCAAAATAGCAGAAGACAAATGGTGGGAAGACCTGTTAGAAATTTTGTAAAATTCATCTTCATATGGAAAATTTTGCCTTTTTACTATTGTGTGAAGGATAAATAGATGAACAAAGGTTAAAGAGTATCAGCTTAGCAGTTGAAAGTGTATCAGTAAGAATAGAAGAGTATCAGACAAGCAAGGCAGTCAGAAAAGAATTACCAAAGAGGACAGCATCGAGCTAGATTGTAGGACCTGCCTCCAGCACATGCATAAAAGGAGGAAACAGCACACTAGCAGTTGCCTTTTATCCTATCTACGAGACCATCTGTCTCCCTTTTTGTTGTAACTTATTCATTAGTCACCATAGATTATTTCCTAGGTTATTGTGAGATATTTTAAATCATTTTTTGTATAAATAAACCCTCGAATGGAGTATTGAGGGTGGATTCTACTACTTTGCTGTGACATTGATGTTTTTGGAATAAAAGTGTTTTGGAGAAATTTATTTGTGGCTTGCTGGATGATAATTTGAAGCTCAGGACTTTTTGCAGGATTCATGTGTCGGACTGCAGTTCAATAAGTCTTTCTATCCTATGTTTTAAGTTTTATATCTGTTTATAATATCATTGTGTCCATTTCTGAATAATTGACATAAAAGAATAAATCAGAATTTACTTAATTGTACTCTGATTTCAGTTGTGATTATTCTCAATGTTTTCCTCTAAATTGGTTATAAGCAACGAATTCTTAAATGCTCTTGCTTCGCTAATTTAAACATTTTGATTACTATAGTAAAGAATTCTTCATTGCTCTTTATTTGTAATCATTCCATTTCTTTCTTTTGAACATGTTGAAAGATTCTTAACTGCCTTTCATCCCTTCAAAAATCCATTCCATTCACTTTAAATTCTAAAATTGTTCTTTGTTTGGCTATCTTGCCCTGCAAAGCCATCTTGTGTGTAGAATAGTAATCCAGTAAAGCCATCCTTCGACTCCATAGCCCAATGGACTGAAAATCTTCAGCCTTGCCCTCAGTTGGCGGATTCCACCATTCAAACAAAATCAAAACTCTTGGACTTATAACTAGCCTAAAACTTTCTAAGAACAAAACTAAATTTTAAAGAGAGAGCCCTTTCTGGATACAAATTGGCTAGATTCTGTATCTAAAGGTTGGTTTGTGGTTACCTCGGGTATACTTTCCTTTTCCACAACTTCAAGGAAAACCTGAGTGATAATATAGTGGCGACCATACTGGGGATCTGAAATAGTTTTGCTGTTAATATTGTTTGCTTATAAGCTATACACAGAGTCTGAAGATCAGCCAGGTAGCCTTTGAAATGCTTTTGCTTTGCAACTGCATAGTAAACAAATTCTGCTTCAGTCTATCTCTGATTTAGCTTATAAACTGAAATTTAATTCCAAAACATTCAATCAGATTCTCTAGTTTAATAAATCTTTGAGAAAATTTTAATCAAAATCTTTAATTTCTTAAAGAATTTGTTGAAGTTGTATTTTCATTTCATTTAAAACAAAACCCAAAAATATAGAGTCTAGGAAAACTGGCTTCAGAAAGGATTCGTCATACTAGGTCTAATCCTGACCCTAATCCACCACCGATATTTGAAAATCCAAATCTGATTCCTAGGATTCTTAGAAGACAAGGAAGTCAAGAAAGCTCTGAGAGAGGAAGTAAAGAAAGTTCTGGAAGTTCTCGACCTCTTTCTAGATCAGCATCCTGCCCTGTAAAGTGGATTTACTTTGATGAAATTCCTTTTGATGAGCGTTTTGAAACATCCTTATTTGTGAATTTTTCTGAGACTGAATTATCCAGACTAGTTCCGGACCCATTGTTCTTTGAAGATTTACAATTGAGATTTGTTTCATTTCATCTTGATAGAAATTTACAGAATTCCATTCAATCTGAACAAACCTTTGAAGAAATTTCAAACATTTCTGTGATTACTGAAGCTTCCTCAAGTTCAGCTACTTTTCCTCAAGCTTCCCAAACCCAAGCCACTCCTTCTACTCTTCCACCCACTCCTTCTACACCACCACATATTATTCCATTACACCTTCCGATGGCCAATAGATATGCTCCCTTACAGTTGCCAGCCAACCCTGCTGCTTTGCCTCCAGATTATCAGAGTAAGATCACCCCTTTTGATGGATCTGGCACTTATAATGCTCAACAACATACCAAAAGGATGACTGATTACTTTGAATTTTATGAAATTGACGTTGACGATGTTCGAATGAGAATCTTTGTTCAGAGTCTCACTGGGGAATTTAGGACATGGTTTAGGGCCCTTGCTCCAAACAGTATTGCTGACTTACCAGCCTTGTACAGGTCATTTTTAAATAGATGGGAGAAAAAGAAGGATCCACTTCAAATCCTATCTGATTTTGGAAAATTGAAAAGAGGACCTAATGAAACAGTACAAGATTATATCATCAGATTCAACGAAGCCTACAACGCAGTTCCTCAAAACCTCAGACCCCCTCCGAATTCAATACTGGTTAAATTCCCTGACGGTTTTGACTCTGACATAGCATATTCACTTAGGGAAAGAGCCCCCTAGACTCTAGAGGAGATGCAAAGCATAGTGGTTAGTGTGGAAGCAAACCTCATAGAAAAACGAGCTAGAGCTAGGGCCGAAAGAAGAATGCCTATGAATGAAGAACCTTCAGATTTTGAAAGAAAGTTGGATGCAATCATCAAAGGTATGGAAAGACTAGGAGACAGAGTGGAGACAATCGAAAGAAAGTCTTCTGGTGATAATCAAAATGTTGTGAGAAACCCAAACTTTAGAAGAAATCAGAACCAAAATATTGGGAAAAATGTCCCTGACCAAAACATCAGGCCACCTTTCCAAGAAAATTTTGTTGAAGGTTCAACTTCTGAAGAGCCTACCGAGGATGTTGAAATAAATAACGTGACTGAAAACAAAAATGAACCAGAAGTTTTCCTATCTCAAGATGATCAAGAAAATCATATTCTTGAAACATTTCAAACTCATTCAGGAGAAACTTTTGATTTTAAAGAAGGATATGACACAACAATTTATGAAGTTCATAAACAATACAATTTGAGAAGCAGATGGATTGATGTGCCAGAGAATAACAAACAGAAAACTACAAAACAAAACATCAAAGGTAAAACTAACACTCCTCCTATAAAAATTCTGTCTAGAACAAGTCCTAACCCTGCAAATCCAATAATTGAAGATGTGTCTGATAACCAACCAAATAATAAACAACTTTCTAATACTTCTCCTCTTGTAGGAAACGTAGAAGAACCAGCAAAAGTTAATTTAGAAACACCTTCAACTCATAATTCTACTCATGAAAAAGAGAAAAACA
Organism: Pinus albicaulis; assembly: GCA_034641835.2. Taxonomy (NCBI): domain Eukaryota; kingdom Viridiplantae; phylum Streptophyta; class Pinopsida; order Pinales; family Pinaceae; genus Pinus; species Pinus albicaulis. The sequence goes on from CM076570.1 coordinate 859,559,325, forward strand.
CTGAAGACCCAAAAAGCAGAGAAAATCCAACTGTTCAAAATACTAGAACTCGAACAGAAAAATCTTTCAATCTAGAAGCTGAAATAGGCAAACTAAAGATAGTTGTTCCCTTAGCAGAATTAGCTAAACATGATGTCCATAGAAGCCAAATCAACAGATCCCTTAACATTACTGGAATGGACGATTCAGTAAATGTTTTTGATGATCAGCCCAAACTACTTTTTGGTCCTGAAGTAAATGGTAAACCAGAAAGTGGAGGAACTCCTCCATTTTATGTGAGTTTAAATGTACATGAAAAAATAATTCATAACGCCATGCTTGATTCTGGAGCGTCTCACAATTTAATGCCCAAAGCTGTGATGGAAAGATTAAATCTAGACATTACCAGACCGTATAAAGATCTTTTTTCGTTTGATTTGAGTCAGGTAAGATGTTTAGGTTTGATTAAAGATTTGTGTGTTACTTTGGTACAATACCCTGCGAAATCTATTCTGATGGATATAGTAGTTGCAGATATTCCTCCTAAATATGGTATGTTGTTGTCCAGATCCTGGGTTGCCAAACTTGGAGGATCTCTTCAACTAGATATGTCATATGCTACTATTTCAGTATTTGGTCAGCCTAAAAGACTATACAGAGAGACCTTGATGAAATATTTAGTCAGTAGCCATGAGAAGCCTGAAAACTACCCTGTCTATTCAGTACATTCTGATATGGACTCTTTCATCCTTTATAATGCTGAATTGGACCTTCCTACTGAACTAGAGGCACCAGAAATAGAAACTGCAACTAAATCTAATGTTCAAATTGAAGAAATTTCTGAAAACAAAGAAACATCAAACATTCAAGAAATACCAGAAAAAACTGAAAAAGAGCTCCCTCTTAAGAAACGTGTTAAAGCAATTGATGAAGATTATGAACATGAAATTCTATGGCATTTAGAATTTGATGGTTCGGTGAATAAGTTAGGAGCAGGGGCTGGAATTTGGTTACATAATGTTGAAAATGATCATGCCGAAGGTCATGCTTATAGATTGAATTTTAGATGCACTAACAACAAGGCAGAGTACGAAGCTCTTTTGCTAGGGCTTAAACATGTCAAAAAGTTAGGATCAATTAGAGTATCAATCATAGGAGACTCTGAGTTAACTATCCAACAGATAAATGGTGAATGTTCAACAAAAGATCCCAGATTGAAACAATACAGAGAAACAGTTGTGGAAATTCTCAACACTTTTCTACAAGCTCAACTTGCCAAGATTCCTAGGAAACAAAATTTGCATGCTCACAGTCTTGCAATGTTCACTAGCACATGTAAATTACCTTTTGGACCTAATCATCAGTTCACAGCTGAGATTAGACATAGACCTGCTATACCGGACAATCTCATGAATTGGCAAGTGTTTGTAAATAATAATCAGATCAATAATTTTTTGACATTAGAAAATGAGTTCTCTAACAGTAGTATAGATGAAGACACAACAATCAATGAATCTGATCAACTAGATGAACAAGAAACGAATATTTCAGAAGAGACTGCAATTCACATGCTTCACCCAACCAAATTCACTGAAAAAGATATGCAGGATTTGAAACAAATGGAATTCGATGAGATCATAGAAGATGAATCTGAAATCATTAATCTGAAAGATAATCATTTACCCAAAGGATTAACTCCTTTGGAAGATCTTTTTGACTCAAATGACATTCCCTTAAAACCCAAAATGGAACCTGTTAAAGCTGATATTGAAGAAGTCAATTTGGGAACTGAAGAAAATCCCAAGATGGTTAAACTATCTAAATCTATGCCAGAAGATCAAAAGGTTAAATATGTTGAACTCTTAAAAGAATTCCAGGACGTTTTTGCCTGGAGTTATGAAGATCTTAAATCATATGATACATCAATAATTCAACACACAATACCTTTGAAACCAGATCAGAAACCTTTTAAACAGAAACTTAGAAGGATCAATCATGTTTTACTACCTTCAATTGAAAAGGAAATTAAAAGAATGTATGAAGCAGGAATTATAGCTCTTATTAGATTTTCTGAATGGGTTTCTAATTTGGTACCAACTAGGAAAAAGACTGGAGAGATTAGACTGTGTGTGGATATGAGGAATTTGAACAAAGTTTCTTTAAAAGATAACTATCCTTTGCCTAAAATGGACCATATCTTACAGAGGGTAGTGGGATCTTCAAGGATTTCTCTTATGGATGGATTTTCAGGGTATAACCAGATTCTAGTTTATCCTAATGATCAAGACAAAACAGCATTTACAACACCATGGGGTACTTTTAAATATGTCAAGATGCCATTTGGACTCAAGAATGCAGGAGCTACATTCCAAAGAGCAATGGACATTGCCTTTGCTAAAGAAATACATGATTTTCTGGTTATTTATCTAGATGATTTAACTGTTTTTTCCAAAACAGATCAGCAACATTTAGATCATCTAAGACAAGTGTTTATAAAATGTAGAAAGTATGGTATTTCTTTAAATCCGAAAAATTCATTGTTTGGTTTGGAAGAAGGAAAGCTCCTAGGTCACATTATTTCTAAAGATGGCATTAGAATTGATCCTGAAAGAATACAAGCAATTTTGCAGATACCTCATCCCAGAAACATTAAGGAACTTCAAGCTTTCATAGGAAAGATTAACTTTTTGAGAAGATTCATTTCTAGTTTAGCAGAATTACTTAGGTTACTCACTAACATGTTAAGAAAGGATTCAAGCATTAACTAGACCGTGGACGCCAAACAATCATTTGAAGAAATCAAAATGGCTTTGACTAGAACACCAGTTCTTACCAGTCCAAAATTTGATAGAGATTTCATTATTTTTTCATTTTCTTATGAACATACAATTGCAGTTGTTTTACTACAAAAAGATGATCAGGGATGTGAAAAACCAATAGCCTTTTTTAGTAAAGAACTTAGAGATGCATCATTGAAATATAATATCATGGAGAAACAAGCTTTTGCACTTGTAAAAGCAATTAAAGATTTCAGAGTTTATATATTGTATTCTCATGTGATATCTTATGTACCCAATGTTGTCGTTAAAGACATCTTAACTCAAGATGGAATTGAAGGCAAAAGGGGTAAATGGATAGCTACTATATTAGAATACGATATTGAAATAAAACCAACAAAACTCATAAAAGGACAAGGTTTGGCTCAACTCATGACAGAAACCAATTGCCAAGCCTTAGATATTAATGAACTGGATGACAATCAGGAGATGGCGACTCCACAAATCAGTCAAGATTTTTTAGACTCACCCTGGTACACTGATATCATCTATGTTTTAGTAAACCTGCAAGCTCCTCCAGGGTTTTCCAGAACGAAACAAAGATTTTTGAAAATGACATCTTTAAAATATTGTATTTTAGATAGTGCTCTTTTTTGGAAGAATCATGATGGAATCCTATTAAATTGTTTATTGAAAGATGAAACTAACAAGGTTCTTAATGAATTTCATGCAGGAGATTGTGGTGGACACCTCTACTGGAAGTCAACTGCAGATAAAATCTTAAGGGCTGGTTTTTACTGGCCAACCTTATTTTCAGATGTTAAGAAATTTGTAACTTCTTGTCATAAGTGTCAGATCTTTGAGGGCAAAAGAAAGTTGTTACCTTTACCATTAAAACCAATTTCCACCGAGAGACCCTTTCAACAATGGGGACTGGATTTTATTGGAGAAATCCATCCCCCTTCTTCTGGGCAACACAGATGGATTCTTACTGCCACATATTACTTTACTAAATGGATTGAAGCTATCCCATGCAGACAAGCCAATGATTCTGTAATTATAGGGTTTTTAGAAACCAATATACTTTCAAGATTTGGCTGTCCAGAGAAAATTATAACTGACAATGCTGCTGCTTTTAAGTCTAAGAAAATGATTAGTTTCTGCAATAAATATCACATTACTTTAGGCCATTCAACAGCCTATTATCCTCAGGGTAATGGACTGGCAGAATCTTCCAATAAAAGCCTTATTAATATCATTAAAAAATTATTGGAAGAGAATAAAAAGAATTGGCATAAGAAACTTACCAATGCATTGTGGGCAGACAGACTTACAACTAAGAAATCAATTGGGACCAGTCCATATGAATTAGTTTATGGTATTGAGGCAAGATTTCCATCATCCTTAGGAATTCCTGTTATGAAATTACTTCAGGAGGCTCAAGTAGAACCAAATGATATTCAGAGAAGAATAAACCAAAAAATTCACTTGCAGCAGACCAGAGAAGAAGTGTATCAACGATCCCAAGTCTTGCAGGAAAAGTTAAAGAAAATGTTTGACAAAAGAACTAAAGCAGAAGATTTTCAACTAGGAGACAAAGTTCTAAGATGGGATTCCAGAAGGGAAGATAAAGGGAAACATGGGAAATTTGATTTCTTATGGAAATGACCTTACATCATTCATGCTCTACAGGGAAATAACACATACTTTTTGAAGAATTTGGACAGTTCAGAAGCTGAGGAGGGACCAGTCAATGGTCGAATGCTAAAGCACTATTTTGATCCTATTTACTAGGATGTTTTGATTTTTTCTAACTTGTACATAATATATCCTTTCTAATGCATCAGTTTTGATTGGATGGTAACTTACTGGAGTTGAAGCCCGAAGTGAAGGCCCTAAGCTTCAGAAGTTTTACTATCATATATACAATAAAGCCACCAGAAAAAGGATTACATGGTTCAGTTGAAGACATTTTGAGGCATCTCACCTATTGTTCTTGACTTTTCGCCAGGAAAATCCATCCCCAAGTGGAGCCAGTGTTAGACTCCTATACCAATAGGTGTCATTTTTCATGATTGTCTTGATTGAACTATGCAATATGTTCAAACCTTTTTCTTGTGCAAGGGTGTTCCATATTCCTAAAAAATCAAAAAATTTAAAAAATTTAAAGAGGGTATACCCTAAAAGAAAAATCAAAGGGTAAGAAAAATAAAATGGTCAAAAAAGTGAAAGAAATGAACCCCAAACAAAAATAGACCAGGAAAGTGTGCAAGTCTAAATGCCACTACTATTTCAATTTTTGTAATAAACAAAATTGTGTGCAGCTTGTCAAACTTTTGCCACAATTCATGAAGAGTCAAACTGTTTAAACTTGACTCATTCATTTTTCAATTTCATGTTGTAGAATAGAGAATAAATATCTGACCAAACAGTTTAATCTTGGCAGATAAGTAGATAGGTAGAGTTAATAAAGGTGCTCAACAGTTTAATCTGAGCCCTTGGATGTAATAAGTGTAGAAATAGATAGATTTGCCATGTAAAAGAAAAAAGAAGATTGATAAGGGTTTGCCAGTCTAAGTGCACCCTAATAAAGAAGAGAAAATGGTAGGGTAAGTAGGTAGGGTAGGTAGATGTTGTATGCTGGAATTACATGTGATGAATGATGGTTTTAGATGTGCTAATCTTTTACTTTCATCACAAATTGCAAAGGAAGATGATACACTAGAAGCATGTCACAGAAATCAAAGTCAAAATCATTAACTTCCCATCTCACTTTTCCCATAAAGCTTTTACTAATTTCCCCTAAGTGCTAAGGAATTTGAAGATTAGAGGGGCTCAAGGCATTTCCTTGACTTTTGGAGGGACCGGACCCTCGGCCCAATGATTGGAGAAAACCTTAGTATTTAAAGATATTTATCATTACACTCATTCACTTTTAATCTTTTCCTAAGTAAAATTCTATTTTACTTAGGAAAATCATGCTATATTTCATAAAAATCCCTCAAAATTACTTGCTATTCTAAATCTAAGTGTTGAAGTTGATATAATGCAATTTGCTTCAGAAATCTTCACTTTCTTAGTTGTGTAAAGAATTTTGAGTTTTCCATGTTCCTTTGTCATATTAACATTTAACTTTAATTATTAAATCCTTATACAAATTACCTTTTCCTATATGTATAACCCCTCCTATGTAGTATCCCAAAAAACGTTTGTATTATACGTTTTAGCCAAAGTATTTAAACCCATATAATAAAATCAAATACCCACATTATAAATCCATTTGGCTAGAAACATATCTATATAACTAGTCCCGCCCCGATGTTAATTGAATTGATTTAATTTAATTATCATATAATAAAAAATATACAAAAAAAACAGAGTTTAAAACATACATTTTATATGTTTTAAACGGAAAAAAACAAATAAAACCCAGGTCTCTGTATCTTGGAGCCCTTCATAGGATGAAAGGGATTAATTAATCACCTGGGTTAATTAATAACCTCCCTCTCACTTTAAATCAAAAGCTTCCCCGGAATGATTAACTCATAAATCGTCGTTGTGACCGCGTGTTAAATCCCCTGCCTTCTCTGTCGGATCCGTTTGATTATTAGCACGGAGATCAACGGCTCACCCATCGTCCACATTGCCCAGTCCTCAAATAGATGATTAACGCGAGGGAGTACGGTTTCCAAACGGTGCATCGGCCACGCGTGTTAGTGCGTATTGAATGGAATCCTTGCCTCCCGCGGAAAACCGCCTGCTCCCAAAAGCGGTGTGGAATTTACCGCTTACCGCTCATTTCCCGTGACGTGTCATGTCATACGCCAGTGACGTCATCCTCAAAAAATAATAAAAAATTCCTTTGACTTTCCAAATAAAACAAATTTCGCGCATTTTTTTCCTCATTCTGTATGTTGAAAGTGATTGCGCCCTCCACACTGAAAATTTGAAAATCGACTGTTAAAATGCCATTAACAGAATTTACTGAAGACCCCCATCATTCCAGTATTCAAGCGTCCATCCGTCGTCCATCAGTACCTGTTAAACACGGTTTTCCTTCTGAAAACAGGTATTTACATCATTTCCCGTTTCAAACTCTGTGAAATCATGTCGTTCGTTTAAAATTCTATACCAAAGAACTGTTACAGAGTATTTTGAGTCTTCCCTTTCCTCAGAATTTCAATTGCGTCCATAGAATACTGTATTTTCGATCTTCAAACTGGTCATTATGCCCATTTCTGTAAAAAACCCCCGAACTTTTCATTTTGAATTCACATGAACCAAAATGGAAGTCCCGTTGGCTTTAAATGTTGCTCCATTAAACGCCCCTCATAGAGAATTGGAATATTTACCATTAATGGATAAAGATTTTCAAATCAAAGACTTACTTTTCAGTGAAAATCCCCTTCGAATTTATTGTCACTGCAGAGACGATTATTTGAAAGGCTTGGATATCATTGGATTGTGGGAATCAAATCTCCCAAGATACCTTTTACCCTCAGTCCATATCTTTCCTGAAATTATCCATTATTGCCATGCTAATTATGATCCAATTCAGAGAGCAGTTTTATCCCCAAACTAGAATGTCCTTTTTTATATCACTGCTCAATCTATCAATGATATGCCTCAGTTTGAACCTGGTCAAAACCTAACTCCCTTTTTCATGGGAGAATTGCTTGAAAAATATACCCAGTTATCCCCTAAAGAATTAAAGCGCATTTGTCAGACTTTCATGCTACCTGAACATCATCCCAAGGGCCCACCTCCCTATGGTTGTTCCATTTTTACTGAATTGGGCCAGATTATTCTGAATATGATTTATTTTATCATGGGCTTTAATATAAGTGAGTATGTTGATGAATTAAACCTAGTATTATTGTCTATCTTTACTCCTGGACAGCCTCCTGCTGTCAAATATGACTATGCATCCTACATTGCAGACAAAATCCATGATCAATTCATGAGATTAGAAAATGAGAAAGTTTTCAAGTACTCTTCATTCATTTACCATCTCATGCTCTATTACCAGTCTGAAAACTTTCCTTTCCATGTTCAAAAGCTTGATACTAAGGGAAACCCAAGGTCTGTAATATTTTGTTCTGTCATCACACACAAATCCTATGCTTCTCCCTATTCCTATAATGAGTTCATTGACCTTTTCATACACCCTGCAACCACCTTGTTGACAGGAGTTGCTCCTCCAAGGCTCAGCAATGAAATTAAGAAAACTTTGCAGCTCTCAAGGCTGTACAAAGTTGGAGACTGGTACTTGTACCAAAATTATTCAGAAATCAGAATATATGGATGTGAACTTTGTCCATTCAAGCTGCCTAAATATGTGCCTATGAGACTTTTTGCCCTAGAGTATTTCAGGAAAATGAATAAATCTGATATTATTCATTTTTGTAACGCTAACAAGAAAGCCCAACTCAGAATCAAAAGTCAGTTAGGTCCCTTTATATGCAATTCTAGGGATGCTGGACAAGAAGTAGAAACGATATTAAAAGACCATTTCAAATTGCAAAAGAGTTTCTATTGGGTCCCCTATGACCCATTCAGCTTTATTTGTGACAAAATAATGAAGAATAAATCAGCACCATACTTCCACCACAGAATTCCAGAAATAGAACAGTATGCTAATAAATATGAGTGGATGGAAGGAACATTAGTTGAAAAGGATAGTGAAGAGGTCAATGTAAACAATGTCATGAAAGATCTTGAGAAAAAGTTTGACCTCGAAACTTTTTGGCAAGTGCAGGTACCACATATTGGCACTTCTTCAGCAGGGAATTTTCAACAGGGATTACAGGAAAACATTCCATCAATTGCAGTTGAATCCAAAGGCAAAGAGAAAGAACCAGAAGTACAAATCATTGAAACATTCACCATGACAAAAAAACCTCAAACTTCCAAGGTACAAGATCAAACACAGGTTTCTCCTATTCAAGTCAATCAGCCTGAAGTTTCAAATTTTCAGACTTCGTCTAATGAGGAAAAAGGCAAGAAAAGACAAGTTAAAGATCCTACTCCTCCCAAGGAATCTTCACAACAACCTCAAGCTAAAAGGCAGAAACTAAATCCACTTCCTGAAGTAGAATCTATTGATAAAATCTTTGATGAAGAAAAGGAGGATAGTCAGCTTACTGGTTCAGTTAGTGGAACATATATAGGTCATAAAGGAAAGGAAATACAAAGACAGTTAAGCACTGAAGTGTCTTCATTCAAACAGCCAAAGACAGATGCAGGAGACATAAAAAAGACATTTATCAGTATAAAAGCAAGGAATGATCCACTAAGGGTCCAGGTGTATAATCAGTTTCTTAAAATGGCTCCACAAAATCAAGAGAGATTAATGTCAGCTTTTGACATTCAGCAAGGGAAAATGTTAATGAGCCATTTCAAATCTAAAGTGCCAAAACCACAGACAGCAGCTGATTACATCAGGACCAATTTTGAGGTCCTAGCAAAAGATATTCATCCATTGGACCAGATAGAATTACACAAGCAAACTGGAGAAATGATATATTCTACCCTTACTGACAAAGCAATGGCAGCCCATAGATTGCAAGATTCTTTGAATATTACAAGTACCCAGTTGCAGATTGAGAAAGCTTCTTCTCAAGCAAAGGATAACAGAATAAAATCTCTGGAGGAAATAATCATCAGTTTGGGTCATAATCCCAAAGATATAAAAGGCATTGAAGCACTGATTAAAAAGAAGGATGATGATATTGCTGCACTGAGGAAGAAATTGAAATTACTAGCTTTAAGGCATCCTCAAACTCAAGAAGTTTTGAAGGAAAATTGAGAAGAAGAAATGATGGAGTTGCTCCTAAAAATGATTGAGCAACTAAGTGAAACAGAAAAGGAATTGGAGCAAGCATTGAAAGAAAAGCAATCTATCATTCCGATATCCACAACATAGGCTACTACAGGTACAACGGCAGCCGACCAACAAACAGACCCATCACAGGTGAATACTTATAGTTTAATTTCTGATGAATTAGTGAAACAAATGGAAAGTTTAAAACTTAGAGTAACAGAACTTCAAACTACAAAGTTACAACTCACTAATTTAGAACAAAAATATGATACTTCAAAAAAGACTGTTGCTAATCATACAAGAGAAATCAAAAGGCTGGAGAAATTGGTTAAAGCTTTAGAAAAAGATCTCTCATTAGAAAAGCCTTTGAGAGAAATCAATGAAATTCTTTGGAATAATATTATTGATTCAATAAAGAATATTTGGTCCTTCATTCAAATAATCTTTGAACAAAGTGACTTGGTCAAAATAGCTCTGGAGGAAATTGACAAAACAAAAGGAGAATTGAGAAACAGACCTGAACAAGAAAATCAACTCATACAGTTCTTAAACACTCAGACCAGATAGCAGCTTGCAGAGCTTGGAATTGAGGACAGGACAGGTACTATTTTAGAAATAAAAATAGTTTTTACTAAGAGAACTCTTATGCAAAATCTGGAACGTAAATGCTCAGATATTCAGCAAGATATCATTGCATTTAAAGAAAGGTTTAATGTTTTATTATCCATTGGGTTGCCCAGTCCGATGATTTCAGAAGACAAAATAATGGAATTGGAAACTTATGTTAACAAATTGGACATACATGCTCACAATGTCACATGTTCCTCTACCAGTTCATCAGAATCGACATTGCCTACAAGAAAGAATCTTTATGACAGATTAAAGAATTTGTTTCATCTTGAGCATGAAATAAAATATTTGTTCCCAAATCGGCCCAATTTTTTCAGATACACTGAGGCTGATGAAACATTAAGAAAACTCAAACGAACCATAATAGCAGAAGACAAATGGTGGGAAGACCTGTTAGAAATTTTGTAAAATTCATCTTCAGATGGAAAATTTTTCCTTCTTACTATTGTGTAAAGGATAAATAGATGAACAAAGGTTAAAGAGTATCAGCTTAGCAGTTGAAAGTGTATCAGTAAGAATAGAAGAGTATCAGACAAGCAAGGCAGTCAGAAAGAATTACCAAAGAGGACAACATCGAGCTAGATTGTAGGACCTGCTTCTAGCACATGCATAAAAGGAGGAAACAACACATCAACAGTTGCCTTTTATCCTATCTACGAGACCATCTGTCTCTCTTTATGTTGTAACTTATTCATTAGTCACCCTAGATTATTTCCTAGGTTGTTGTGAGATATTTTTAATCATTTTTTGTATAAATCAGCCCTCGAATAGAGTATTGAGGGTGGATTCTTCTACTTTGCTGTAACATTGATTTTTGGAATAAAAGTGTTTTGGAGAAACTTCTTTGTGGCTTGCTGGATGATGATTTGAAGCTCAAGACTTTTTGCAGGATTCATGTGTTCGACTACAGTTCAATAAGTCCTTTCTATCCTATGTTTTAAGTTTTATATCTGTTTATAATATCACCCTGTTCCATTTCTGAATAATTGACATAAAAGAATAAATCAGAATTTACTTAAGTGTACTCTGATTTCAATTGTGATTATTCTAAATGTTTTCTTCTAAACTGGTTATAAACAACGAATTCTTAATTGCTCTTGTTTCGCTGGTTTAAACATTTTGATTACTATAGTAAAGAATTCTTAACTACTCTTTATTTGTAATCATTCACTTTCTTTCTTTTGAACATGTTGAAAGATTCTTAATTGCCTTTCATCCCTTCAAAATCCATTCCATTCATTTTAAGATCCAAAATTGTTCTCTGTTTGGCTATCTTGCCCTGCAAAGCCATCTTGTGTGTAGAAGAGTAATCCAGTAAAGCCATCCTTCGACTCCATAGCCCAATGGACTAAAAATCTTCAACCTTGCCCTCAGTTGGCGGATTCCACCATTCAAACAAAATCAAAACTCTTGGACTTATAACTAGCCTAAAAATTTCTAAGAACAAAGCTAAATTTTAAAGAGAGAGCCCTCTCTGGATACAGATTGGCTAGATTCTGTATCTGAAGGTTGGTTTGTGGTTACCTCAGATTTACTTTCCTTTTCCACAACTTCAAGGAAAATCTGAGTGATAACATAGTGGCGACCATACTAGGGATCTGAATCATTTTTATTATTGTTTTCTTATAAGCTATAGACAGAGTCTGAAGATCAGCCAGGTAGCCTTTGAAATGCTTTTGCTCTGCAATTGCATAGTAAATAAATGCTGCTTCAATCTATCTCTGATTTAGCTTATAAAATGAACCTTAGTTTTAAACATTCAATCAGATTCTCTAGTTCAATAAATCTTTGAGAAAATTTTAATCAAAAATCTTAAATTTCTTGAAGAATTTACCGAAGTTGTACTTTCATTTTCATTTAACACAAAAAACTTAAAAAGAAACATTACTAAGAAAACTGGCTTCAGAAAGGATTCGTGATACCAGGTCAAATCCTGACCCTAATCCACCACCGATATTTGAAAATCCAAATCTGATTCCTAGGATTCTTAGAAGACAAGGAAGTCAAGAAAGCTCTGAAAGAGGAAGTCAAGAAAGTTCTGGAAGTTCCAGACCTCTTTCTAGATCACATTCATGTCCTGTGAAGATCATATATTTTGATAAAATACCTTTTGATGAGCGATTTGAAACATCTTTGTTTTTGAATTTTTCTGAATCTGAATTATCTAAGCTAGTTCCAGATCCATTATTTCTTGAAGATTTACAATTGAGATTTGTTTCATATCATGTTGACAGATATTTACAAAATTCCATTCAATCTGAACAGACCTTTGAAGAAACTTCAAACATTTTTGTAATTACTGAAGCTTCCCCAAGTTCAGCTACTTTTCCTCAAGCTTCCCAAACCCAAGCCACTCCTTCTACTCCTCCACCCGCTCCTTCCAGACCATCATCACCTGTTATTCCATTACACCTTCCAATGGTCAATAGATATGCTCCGTTATAGTTTCCAGCTAACCCTGTTGCTTTGCCCCAAGATTATCAGAGTAAGATCACCCCTTTTGATGGTTCTGGTACTTATACTACTCAACAACATACCAAAAGGATGACTGATTACTTTGAATTTTATGAAATTGACACTGATGATGTCTGAATGAGAATTTTTGTTCAGAGTCTTACTGGGGAAGTCAGGACATGGTTTAGGGCCCTTGCTCCAAACAGTATTGCTGATTTACCAGCTTTGTATAGGGCATTTTTGAATAGATGGGAGAAGAAGAAAGACCCTCTTCAGATCCTATCAGAATTTGAAAAATTGAGAAGAAGACCTAATGAAACAGTGCAAGATTACATCATAATATTCAACGAAGCATATAACGCTGTTCCCCAGAACCTTAGACCTCCTCCGGACTCAGTATTGGTTAAATTTCCTGATGGTTTTGACTCTGACATAGCATATTCACTTAGGGAAAGAGCCCCCCAAACCCTAGAAGAGATTCAAAGCATAATGGTTAGTGTAGAAGCAAACCTCATAGAAAAATGAGCTAGAGCTAGGGCCGAAAGAAGAATGCCTATGAATGAAGAACCTTCAACTTTTCAAAGAAAGCTGGATGCAATCATCAAAGGTATGGAAAGACTGGGAGACAGAGTGGAGACAATCGAAAGAAAGTCTTCTGGTGATAATCAAAATGTTGTAAGAAACCCAAACTTCAGAAGAAATCAGAACCAAAATATTGGGAAAAATGTCTCTGACCAAAACATCAGGCCACCTTTCCAAGAAAATTTTGTTGAAGGTTCAACTTCTGAAGAACCTATCGAGGATGTTGAAATAAATAACGTGACTGAAAACAAAAATGAACCAGAAGTTTTTCTATCTCAAGATCATCAAGAGAATCACATTCTTGAAACATTTCAAACTCATTCAGGAGAAACTTTCGATTTTAAAGAAGGCTATGACACAGCAATTTATGAAGTTCATAAACAGTACAATTTGAGAAGCAGACAGATTGATGTGCCAGAGAATAACAAACAGAAAGCTGTAAAACAAAATGTCAAAGGTAAAATTAACATCCCTCCTGTACAAAACATTCCTCTTGTACAAATTTTGTCTAGGACAATTCCGAACCCCGCAAATCCAATAATTGAAGATGTGTCTGACAATCAACTGAAAAATAAACAACTATCTAATACTGTTCCTCCTGTAGGAAACGTAGAAGAACCAGCAGAAGTTAATTCAGAAACACCTTCAACTCATAATCCTATCTATGAAAAAGAGAAAAACATTGAAGACCCAAAAAATAGAGAAAACCCAACTGTCCAAAACACTAAAGCTCAAACAGAAAAACCTTTCAATCTAGAGGCTGAAATAGGCAAACTAAAGATAGCTATTCCTTTATCAGAATTGGCTAAACATGATGTCTATAGAAGCCAAATCAGAAAATCCCTTAACATTAACATTACTCGAATGGATGATTCAGTAAATGTTCTTGATGATCAACCCAAACTCCTTTTTGGCCCCGAGGTAAATGGCAAACCAGAAAGTGGAGGAACTCCTCCATTTTATGTAAGCTTGAATGTTCATGACAAAATACTCCATAATGCCATGCTTGATTCTGGAGCGTCCCACAATTTTATGCCAAAAGATGTGATGGAAAGATTAAATCTAGACATTACCAGACCGTATAAAGATCTTTTTTCTTTTGATTCAAGTCAGGTAAGATGTTTAGGTTTGATTAAAGATCTGTGTGTTACTTTGGTGCAATACAATGCGAACTCTGTTCTGATGGATATAGTAGTGGCCGATATTCCTCCCAAATATGGTATGTTGTTGTCCAGATCCTGGGGTGCTAAACTTGGAGGGTCTATTCAATTAGATATGTCATATGCTACTATTTCAGTATTTGGTCAACCTAAAAGACTTTACAGAGAGACCTTGATGAAATATTTAGTCAATAGCCATGAGAATCCTGAAAACTTCCTTGTCTATTCAGTACATTCTGATATGGACTCTTTTATCCTTTATAATGCTGAATTGGACCTTCCTAATGAATTAGAAGCACCAGAAACGGAAATTGCAAATAAATCTACTGTTCAAATCGAAGATATTTCTGAAAACAAAGAAACACCAGATAATCAAGAAATACCAGAAAAAGCTAAAAAACTAGCTCCTGTTAAGAAACATGTTAAAACAGTTGATGAAGATTATGAACATGAAATTCTGTGGCATTTAGAATTTGATGGCTCAGTAAACAAGTTAGGAGCAGGAGCTGGAATTTGGTTACATAATGTTGAAAACGATCATGCTGAAGGTCATTCTTATAGATTGAATTTTAAATGCACTAACAACATGGCTGAGTACGAAGCCCTTTTGCTAGGGCTTAAACATGCCAAAAAGTTAGGAGAAATTAGGGTATCAATCATAGGAGACTCTGAATTAATTATCCAATAGATTAATGGTAAATGTTCAACCAAAGATCCCAGATTGAAACAATACAGAGTAACAGTTGTGGAAATTCTCAACACCTTTCTACAAGCTCAACTTGCCAAGATTCCCATGAAACAAAATTTGCATGCTCACAGTCTTGCAATGTTCGCTAGCACATGTAAATTGCCTTTTGGACCTAATCATCAGTTCACAGCTGAGATTAGACATAGACCTGCTATACCGGACAATCTCATGAATTGGCAAGTGTTTGTAAATAATAACCAGATTAACAATTTTTTGACCTTAGAAAATGAGTTCTCTAAAAGTAGTATAGATGAAGACACAACAATCAATGAATCTGATCAAATGGATAAACAAGAAACAAATATTTTAGAAGAGACTGAAATTCACATGCTTCACCCAACCACATTCACTGAAAAATATATACAGGATTTGAAACAAATGGAAATTGATGAGATCATAGAAGATGAATCTGAAAGATAATCATTTACCTAAAGGATTGACTCCTTTAGAAGATCATTTTGACTCAAATGACATTCCATTAAAACCCAAAATGGAACCTATAAAAGCTGACATTGAAGAATACAATTTAGGAACTGAAGAAAATCCCAAGATGGTTAAGTTATCTAAATCTCTGCCAGAGGATTAAAAAGTTAAATATGTTGAGCTTTTAAAAGAATTCCAGGATGTTTTTTCCTGGAGTTATGAAGATCTTAAATCATATGATACATCAATAATTCAACATACAATTCCTTTGAAACCAGACCAGAAACCTTTCAAACAGAAACTTAGAAGGATCAACCCTGTTTTACTACCTTCAATTGAGAAAGAAATTAAAAGAATGTATGAAGCAGGAATTATAGCTCCTATTAGGTTCTCTGAATGGGTTTCTAATTTGGTACCAACAAGGAAAAAGACTGGAGAGATTAGACTATGCGTTGACTTGCGAAATTTAAACAAATTTTCTTTAAAAGATAACTATCCTTTACCTAAAATGGACCATATATTACAAAGGGTAGTAGGATCTTCGAGAATTCCTCTTCTGGATGGATTTTTAGGGTACAACCAGATTCTGGTTCACCCTGATGATCAAGACAAAACAGCATTTACAACACCATGGGGTACTTTTAAAGATGTCAAGATGCCATTTGGACTCAAGAATGCGGGAGCTACATTTCAAAGAGCAATGGACATTGCTTTTGCCAAAGAAATACATGATTTTCTGGTTATTTATCTAGATGATTTAACAGTTTTTTCCAAAACAGATCAGCAACATTTAGATCATCTAAGGCAAGTGTTTATAAAATGCAGAAAGTATGGTATTTCCTTAAATCCTAAAAATTCATTGTTTGGTTTGGAAGAAGGAAAGCTCCTAGGTCACATTATTTCTAAATATGGCATTAGAATTGACCCTGAAAGAATACAAACAATTTTGCAGATACCTCATCCCAGAAACATAAAAGAACTTCAAGCTTTCATAGGAAAGATCAATTTCTTGAGAAGATTTCATTTTCTGGTTATGTGCAGATTACTGAGGCACTTCACATGTTAAGAAAAGATTCAAGCATTGATGAATTTGGTAGACGACCAAGCAATCATTTGAAGAAATCAGTGCGCTGCTAGCTGAGTACACCGGTTCTTTCTGTCCAAAATTTGGTAGAGATTTCATGGCTGTCATTTTGCTTCCTAAAGCATACGATTTGCGGTTGTTTTACTACAAAAAGATGATCGAGAGTGTGAAAAACCAGTAGAATTTTTGGTAAAGCACTTACTGGTGCATCTTTGAAATATAATAATCATGGAGAAACAAGATTTTCAACTGCGAAAGCAATTAAAGATTCGAGTTTACATCTGCATGTCTCATGTGATGAGCTTATGCTACTTAGAATCTTGTCGTTAGAGACATAACGAGCTCAAAGAATCGGTATTGAAAGGGCTTAAAGAGGTCCAAAGTGGATAACTACTATATTGAGAATATGATATTGAAATTAGACCAACAAAAACTCGCAAAAAGGTCAAAGGTTTGGCTCAACTCATGGCAGAAACCATTGCCGAGCACTGGACATTCACGAATTTGGATGACGCCAGGAGATGGCAACTCCGCACGATCGATCGAGCACTTCAACTCTGGAGATGCAAACGATATCGATTTATGTTTTGTTAAACGCCTGCAAGCTCACTTCAGGAGTTGTCGCAGAGCGAAAACAAAGATTGTTGAAAACTGACATCTTTAAATATTATTGTATTTTGAGATAGTGCTTTTTGCGGAAGAATCGCGATGGAATCCGATAAATTGTTTATTGAAAGATGGCGACAAGGTTCGCCATGAATTTCGCGCAGAATGATCGTGGTGGACACCTGCTACGGGAAGTCAACGGGATGAAATACTCAAAGGGCTAGTTTTCTGTGCGTGCCTTCGTTTCCGGATGTTGAGAAATTTGTAACTCCTTGTCATAAGTGTCGAATCTGCGAGAAAAAAGAAAAGATTGTTTAACCCACACCGATTAAAACGTGCCACGGAGAGAGACCGCTTACCATGCGAGGGTGGGATTTTTGTGGAGAGATTCATCCCCCTACTTCGAACATGGACACGGATGGATGTCGCCTTGCAGATTACTTTACTAGTAGGGTTGAAGCTATCCCTTCTAGGCAGCCAATGATTCTGCTATTAATTACTAGGGTTTTAGAAACCAATATGCTTTCCAAAGATTTGGATGTCCGGATTATAGCTGAGATAATGTTGCATCGTTTTAAATCAAAGAGAAATGATTAGCGTCTGCAACAATATATCACATCGCTTGGGTCGTCAACGATCTATTATCCTCGAGATAAATGGATACGAGCGAGATCTTCCAATAAAATCGCTTATTAATATCATTACATTGTTAGGAAGAAAATAAAAAGAAGCGGCATAAAAAAGCTTGCCAATGCATTACGAGTGGACAGACCTGTATAGGAAATTCGGTTGGGACCGATCACATGAATTGGTTACCATATGGTATTGAGCGGGATTTCCATCATCATAGCAATTCCTGTTATGGAATTTACTTCAAGAGGCTCAAGTGGGAACCAAAATGATGTTGAGGAGAAATAATAGACGAGCAATTTCCCTTAACGACGAACCAAAGAAGAAAGTGTATCAACGAGTCCCGAGTCTTGCGGGGAAAAGATTAGAAAATGTTTGAGCAAAAGAACCACAAACGAGAAGATTTTCAACCAGGAGACGAAAGTTCTAGGTGGGATTCGGAGAAGAGGAAGATGAGAAACATGAGAAATTTGATTTCTTGCGAAATTACGCTCACGTCATTCATGCACTACGAAATAACACATACTTTTTGAGAAGAATTTGACAGTTCGGATTAAATTTGCAGGCGGCATGGGTCATTGGTCGAATGCTAAAGCCACTATTTTGATCCTATTTACTAGGATGTTCTGATGTTTTCTAACTTGTAAATAGCCTGTCCTTTCCTATAATGCATCAATTTTGGTGGTTGGTGACTTTTTGGAGTTTTAGGCGAGTAGAGGCGTAAAGGCTCCGGAAACGGTGCACTATCGTATATACGATAAAGCTACCGGAGAGAGGAGATTGCATGGTGTTAGAGATTTGAAGACTTGATACGGAGCATCGTACCCTGCTACTGTTCTTGACTTTTCGCCGGAAAGAAAGCGTCCAGTGGAACGAGCAGGTATTGAACTCTATACCAATAGGTGTCGTTTTATCATGATTGTCTTGATTAAACTGTGCAGCCATCACTGAGAACCTTTTTCTTCTGCAAAAGGTGTTCCATGTTCTTAGAAAAATCAAAAATCAAAAAAATCATTTAAAAAATATAGCGGGTATACTCCTAAAAGAAAATCAAAGGGTAAAAAGAGCCAAAATGGTCGAAAAAAGTGAAATAAATGAACTTCACAAGAAAATATGCGAGAAAGTGTGCGAATGGAAATGTCTACTCTGGTACGCAATTTTGGTAATAATAGCGTGTGCAGCTCGTCAAACTTTTGCTCTGTCATGAAAGAGTCAAAGCTGTTTAAACTTGAGTCATTCATTTTTCAGTTCATGTCGTAGAATAGAGAGTAAATATCGACCAAACGAGTTTAATCTTAGCGAGATAAGTAGATAGGTAGAGTAATGGCATGTGCTCAATACGTTTAGTACTGAGCGCTTGGATCGCCATCAGTGTAGAAATAGATAGAATTTTCCATGTAAAAGAAAAGTTTGATGAGGGGTTTGCAGGTCTCCAGTGCACCCTAATAAAGAACAAAAAATGATAGAGTAAGTAGGTAGAATTGCATTGCAGAATCGTTGTTGTCTAGAGTACACTTGTGATGAATGCGTGACCCTAAATGTGTTCGATCCTACTTTTCATTCCAGAAGTTCAAAGGCGAGATGCTACGTTGGAAAAGTTCCACCAGAAGAAAAGTCAAAATAATTAACTTCCGTCTCATTTTCTAAAGATTTTGCCTAATTTCCCCTAAGTGCTTTGAGGAATTTGAAGATGGAGCTCGAGGAATTTCCTTGACTTTTAGGAGGAAGCGGACCCTACGGCCCAATGATTGGAGAAAAACCTTAAAGTATTTAAAGATGTCGTCATTGCACTCAATTCGCTGCCAAATCTGCTCTAGTAAAAGTCGTTTAGCTTAAGAGAGAGTCATGCTATATCTTCATAAAAATCCCTCAAAATTAGCTTGTGTTCTAAAAACTAAGTGTTGAAGTTGATATAATGCAGTTGTTGTGAAATCTATCGCTTTGTTGAGTAGCGTAAAGAATTTTGAGTGCCATGTTCCTTTGTCATGTTAACATTTTCAACTAATTCATCAAATCCTTATGCAAATTTTGCCTTATCCCATGTCATATCTCGTCCTATGTAATGTCCCGAAAACACCTTTGTGTTATTATAATTTTAGCCAAAGTATTTAAAACCCACACTGATAAAAATCCATGCGTATAAATCCGCTTTCGAGCGCAAAAGCATGTCTATATAACTAGTCAGCTAACGTTAGTTGAATTCATTTAGTTCATTGTCATATAATAAAAAATATATAAAAAACAAAGTTTAAACATGTATGTTTCGTGTGTTTAAAATGAAAAATAAATAAACTGAGTGCGCATCAGCAAACTTGAGCCCTCCATAAACCGAAGATGAATTAATCACCTTGATTAAATTAATAATCTGCCCTCATGTCGAGTAAATATCGGAGAATGATTGATTCATGGCAATAATCGTCGTCGGGCCTGCCTGACGCGCAACTTCACATCGGGTCCTGGTTGGATCACTCGTCAATCGGAGATCTACGACCCACGAGCATTCGCTAGCACATCCCATATCCCCAGTGCATTGGTGAAATGCGGAGAGCGGTTTCCAAATAGTGCCACGGCCACGCGTCGCTATGTCTTGAGTGGAGATCGCTACCAGTTCGTGAAATATGGCTGCTCCAGCAAAAGCGTTGCGGTATACCTACCGCATTTCCTCGTAGCCGTGTCCATCGTACGCTGTGACGTCATCATAAAATATAATATTTCCCCATTTTGGCTTTTTGACGGAAAATAGCAAAACTTCGCGCCTTCTCATTTGCGCCGCGTATTGAAAAGCATTGATCGTCCTCGATTCTGAAAAGATTTCGAAAATCCGCTGACATTATGCGCATTCACCGAATTTGACGAACCTCAAAGTGGAGTCCATCATCCTGGCCGTCCGTGTTGCATCAATCGGTACCTATTAAAGCCACAACTGTATTTTCTAAAAAGCGGTATATACATCATTCCCCCATTTTCACTCTGCGAAAATCTTCGTTGTTCGATCAAAATTCTGCACGAAAGGCGCCTGGGAGGTATTTTGAGGTCTTCTTTTCTTTCCAGAATTTCAGTTGTCTCCTATCGAGCGTGGTCTTTCGATGTTCAAAGCTAGTAATGCGCTCGTTCAGCGAAAAACCCACGAGACTTTCCATTTTGAATACACAAGCAAAATGAGAAGTCCACGCTACAGCTCTAAATGTGTGCTCGATACTTCTCGCAGAGAAATTGGAATATTGCCATGAGTGGATAAAGGATCTTTCAAATCACGAGACGCACGCGCCAGGTGAAAATCCCCTTGAAATTTATTGTGGCCTGTACGAGAGCGAGTTGTCGAAAAGGCTTGGACATCGTGGATTGCGGAATCAAATCTCCTAAGATGCTTTGCACCCTCAGGTCCATATCTTTTCACGAGTATCGTTATTGCCATGATCGCTGTGGTCCAGTGGAAGGATGCTTCGGTCTATCAAAACTGAGAATGTCCTTTTTCGCATTACTTTGCTCAATCTCTATCAAATGCATAATAGCCGGTTTTGAGCGCGAGTCGAAAACCTCACTCCATGATATTAACGGAGAAATTTGCTTGAAAAAATATGTCGAGTTATCGACGAATTAAAAGCGCATTTGTGGGATTTTCATGCTACTGAACATCGTTCGTTGGGCCACCTCCCACATGGTTGTTCCTTTTTCTGGATCAGACGGAATTGCTACGAATGCTGATTTCTTCTATCATGAGCTTTAATACTAGTGAGTATGTTGATGAATTAACCCTAGTATGTGTCTATCTTCGCTCTGGACGACCTCTCTGTCTGTCCAAATATGACAACGCCATCACAAGGCTGAAAAAATCCGCTGGTTATTCGATTAAGAAAATGAGAAAGTTTTCAAAGCACTCTTCGAGTCATTTACGTCTCGTTCTCTGTACGGTCGAAAAGCTTTCCCTTCGTGTTCGAAAGCTTGATACTAAGGGAAACCCAAGGTGTAATATTTGCGTCTGTATCACACACACGAAATCTCTGCTTCCCCCCTATTCCTACCTCGAGTTCTTTGGTGTGCTTTTCATACGCCTGCATACCTTCTTGTGGCCGGAGGTTGGTCCTACGAGGCTACGTGGTGCAAATTAAGTCAAAAACTCTGCGGCCCTCAAAGAGTCTGTACAAATTCATTTGGTGCTGCGCATACAGTGTTCGAGAAATCAAAATGCGGATGCGAGGCTTTGTCCATTCAAAGTTTGCACATAAATATGCTGCCTGAGACTGCCCACAGGGTATTTCGAGCGAAATGAATATCTACGATATTACATTCATTTTGTAACGCTATGAAAAAGAAATCCCAACTACGAGAATCAAAGGTACGGTCTGAGTCCCTTTATGCGCAATTCTAGGGATGCTTTATGGACAAGACACGAAAAAAGATATTACGTGACCATTCCTGCAAATTTGCAAAAAAGTTTTTATTGGGTCTATGACCCAGTCAAACTTTATTTGTGAGCAAAAGAAAGAAGACAAATCAGCTCTCTTACTTCCACCACGGAATTGCTAGAAATGAACGGTGTATGCTAATAAAGATGAGTGGATGGAAAGGGAACATTGAGTTGAACGGAGATAGTGAAGAGATCAATGTAAACAATGTCATGAAAGATCTTGGAAAAAGTTTGACCTCGAAAACTTTTTGGCAAGTCGTAGTACCACATATTGGCACTTCTCGAGCTAGGAAATTTCTCAACAGGGGATTACGGGAAAAACATTCCCATCAATTGCAGAATCCAAAGGCGAAAGAGAAAGAACCTGCAATACAAGTCATTGAAACATTCACCAACGCAGAGAAAAAACACTCATACTTCCAAAAGGTACAAGATCAAACACGGGTTTCTCCTATTAGTCAATTAGCGCTGAAGGGTTTCAAATTTACTAGGACTCAGCTCTAATGAGGAAAAAAGCCAAGAGAAAGACAAGTTAAAGATCCTACTCATTCCAAGGAATATTCACAACAACCTCAAGCTAAAAGGAAGAAACTAAATCCACTTCTGAAGTAGAATCATTGATGAAATATTTGATGAAGAGGAGGATACCGCTCAGCTCTTGGTTCGATAGTGAAACATATACATGTCATAAAAGGAAAGGAAATACAAAAACGAGCATAATACGAAGTGTCTTCATTCAAAGCAACCAAAGACAGACACCGAGAGACATAAAAAAGACATGTTTACAGGTATAAATGAAAGAATGATCCACTAAGGGTCCGGGTGTATAATCGGTATCTTAAAATGGCTCCATAAAGTAAAGAGATTAATGTTAGCTTTTTGACATTCGAGCGAGGAAAATGTTAATGAGCCATTTCAAATCTAAAGTGCCAAAAAGCCATAGACGGTGATTACATCAGGACTAATTTTGAGGTCCTAGCAAAAGATATTCATCCATCGGGACAGGATAGAATTACACAAAGCAAGCGGAGAAATGATATGTTCTACCCATTACGTGACAAAGCAATGGCGGCTCATAAATTACAAGATTCTTTGAACCATCCGAGTACCGAAATGCTTGCAGATTGAGAAAAGCTTCATCTCGAAAGCAAAGGATACGAATAAAATATTTGAGGAAATAATCAGTGATTTGGGTCATAATCCCAAAGATATAAAAGAGCATTGAAGCATTGATTAAAAAGAAGGATGATGACATTGCGCATTGAGGAAGCAATTAAAATTACCGACTTCAAGGCATCCTCAAGCTCGAAGAAGTATTGAAGAAAAATTTCGAGAAGAAATGATGGAGTTGATCCCGAAAATGAATGAACAACTAAGTGAAACGAGAAGGAAGCGGAGCAAGCATTGAAAGAAAAACGAGACTATCATTCGGACATCCACAACGAGAGGTACTACAGTGTACGGCAACGCACGGCGGCACATGACCTGCATCACGTGGTGAATACTTCTAGTTTAAGTTCGAAGAATTAGTGAGACAAATGGAAAGAGTTTGAAAGCTTAGAGATATGAGAACTTCAAACTACAAAGTTACAGCTACTAATTTACGAACAAAAATATGATACTTCAAAAAAAGACTATTACTGATCATACAAAGAAATCGAAAAGGCTGGAAAAATTGGTTTAAAAAGCTTTCGAAAAGGATCTCTCATTGGAGAAGCCTTTGAGAGAAATCAATGAAATTCTTTGGAACAATATTATTCAGATCAATAAAGGATATTTGGTCATTCATTCAAATAATATTTGAACAAAACATGACTTGGTCAAAATAGCTCACGGAGGAAATTGACAAAACAAGAGAAGAATTGAGAGATAGACTACGAACAAGCAAATCACTCATACAGTTCTTAAACACCTGTGACTGCAGGCGACACAGAGCTTGGAATTGAGGACAAACATAACAGTACATCTTAGAAATAAAAAGAGTTTTTTACTAAGAGAACTCTTATGTGCAAAATACGTGAACGTAAGTGCTCGATATTCAGAGAAGAGATCATTGCCTTCAAAGAAAGGTTTATCGTTTTATTATTGACTGGCTACGTCCTATGATTTCGAAGACAAAAATAATGGACTTGGGAACTTATGTTAATAGATTGGACATACATGCTCGTAGAAATTTAACTTCGTTCCTCTATCGGTTCACTGAAATAGACATTGCCTACGAGGAAAGAATCTTTGTATGAAAGGATAAAAAATTTATTTCATCTTGAACATATGATAGATATTTATTCCCCAAACCAACCCAATTTCTTCGTATGGAGATGTCATGAAACATTAAGAAAAATAAACAGAACCAAAATAGCAGAAGACAAATGGTGGGAAGACTGTTAGAAATTTTGTAAAATTATATATCTCATATGGAAGTTTGCCTTTTTACTATATGAGGAAAGATAAATAGATGAACAAAAGGTTAAAAAGTATTATAGCACTTGATTAAAAGTGTATCAGGTAGAAATAAAGAGTACAGCAGGAGAAATAGCATTCAGAAAGATACAAAGAGGACATTTGAGCTGGTGAGGCTCACCTCAGCACATGCATAAAAAGGAAAACTACACAGCAACGGTTGTCTTTTTATCTCATCTCGAGACTCATCATCTCTCTAGGGATAATTTTTAGGCGGGTACAAGGATTTTCATTTCAGTAGTTTCATTTTTTACGTAAAAGCCATTTTCTGAGTTTAAAAAATTAGCCCATAAATATTTTAAAAATAATTAATAAATTAAAGTATAGCCCTACACAGGGCGCATACTTTACTAGAAAAATGAAATTGCACGATTTTTTTCTTATGGAGCAAATTTCCATGGCATTCGCCCGGATTTACGGGGTTCAAATGGAGTTACGGTGATTCGCCCCCAATTTTTTCAATGGTTAGGAGAGGTGGGCTGAGCGCGCGCGTGAACCGATCTTCTCCCTGCCGGGTCGAGCCGGGCACTTTCCTCTGGTCCATTCGTTGTTGAGCCGCGGTTTCGTGTCTGGCAGGAGATGTACGTTTGAAAAATATGGTATTGGTGTTCTTGTGGAAGATAACGCATGTGCGAGACCGCGCTCGACCTCAAACGCACGCCGGATTTACAAGTTCGCTCGATCTCAAGCGCCGCGATTTACAACGCTCTCGAGTCCGGACAACGCGCTTTTAACCGGTCGGTTCAAGGGTATGCACCTTCGATTCAACTATAGTGTTATCAATATGTCTCTTAAGTTTCTTTGGTTTTTGGCATGACAATGGTAGAAAGCATGAGATTCTGATGAGCCCTTTCGTGGATGTTCATAAGGGTTGCTAAGTTTTGGGACAAAATTGGCTCCCCTAGTATAATAATTACCCCCTTGCCTAATTGGGTTTGGGAGAAGGATTTCCCAAATAGACGCGACGGTGTTTTTTTGTGGAATACCCTATGGTAACATGATTTACATTCGGTTTAGAACCTATACGAAAGAATTGAGATTTTCATCTATCTTATTCTACGAAAGGGCTCAGGGAATCACATCTCTTTTGGCACAAGCATGCTCATTTCTTATAGCCTCAGAACTCTGCGTTGCTCACCTGATACTTGACTTCATTGAGACCTAAGCTCGTGATTTATCAAACTATTGTAAGAATAATGACAATAAAATGTTGAGCTGATGTGAGTTCTTGAACGATGAGAATTTTTATGAAGTTTAATTATCAAATTTGGAAGGTGTACATACTTGTTTATGACCTATCCCTAAAGATGTATCTTTGTTCAGTTGCATAGCTACTACCTTCGATTAGGGATCAATGCATCAAAGAATACTTATGTCACAACTTCTAAACCTTTATCATTGTAAATTGATAGTGAAATTCCTATTACAAAACTAGACTTTAATGATGATAAAATATCGCACTCATATGTGACTTCAAGAACTACGTGATATGCTTTAGTCTTATGTCTTCCACAAGCTTAAAAGATAGTGGTTAGGGCATGGCTCTACTTCATAATTTTCAAAGAAAACTCTAACTTATGATGTATAACAATATACCAAACTTCTCTAGTCTATAAGGGACGATAAGAAAATAATACATGTACAGAAATGCTACAAATCATTTAATACATCAAACTAACCTCTAATTGTTTGTTTCCACATATTGTCGTTTATATATGCATCAATAGGTCATCACACCTCTATTACAATCATTGTTAAGATCATATTAATATCAAGAATACTTTTCAAATTCATTGTTCTATTAGATAAAAGAATCAACCTCCTTTTGATGGGGGATGCATGTGCATGTGTTTTTTCAATAGAGTCTTTGCTAGTTTACAAAAGAAGATTTATTGCCTTGACTAGTTTTTAATTGTGATTGTTGAAACTCCTATTTTACGGTTCACACCTGAGTTAACATGATATAAGCTCCAAAAAATCCCATGTGTGATCCAACTACTATACGTTTAGAGGAGCCTTACTCAAATATGTTGTAACTTCAATGCATAATGCCCAAACTTGATGCTATTTGGGCCAATGAAAGATTCCATTTTTTTATGCATGAACCATACAAAAAAACTTTGGATTCACCCATGAAATTGGTGATGGCATGAGTTTCATATTGGATTGGTTGAAGCGTCTCATGGGGCCTTACGCTTTTCTCTTTTTGCAAGTGAAATTATATGTTGTCATAAACCTAAAACTTTTGAGAAACCCAAAGTTGCTTATGTCACTACTTGTACTTGCCCTCTACTTTCCAAAAAATATCATGAACTTGTTGTTGGATGTGGCAAAGTTCAAACTCATTCAACACACGAAACACACAGAAATTAACCATGGCATCACACAAACTCCTACATCGTGATCTGCGGAAACATCCGGATTGTGTAATGCCATGGTTAATTTCGTGTGTTTCTAATGAGTGATGTCTTGCTCACTTTAAGTAGTTTGGTGACTTGTTTAGTTCTTAATGCCTATTATGGTTTCATATACCCTTGGGCATCGCCTTTCTAGAAATGCTGCCAACCTATAGTAGCTTGTCCTCTATGATTTGTATTAAGATCATCTGAACAGGTTACTGCGAGATATGATCTCCGATATGATAACAAAATTTTGAGGATGATCTTGTTGCATTTTAATGAAGGAAATAACTCTAGTCTATAAGGACTTGTTGTTAGTCTCAACTCATGATATCGTGTGACATAATTCTCATTATGATGAGCAGTGCTCTCAGTGATGAATTGTAAACTCCCCTCTTTGTCAATCCAACCCTGACATCCTCGTATTCGGCCATCGATTTTCTCTAAATGCAGTCGACGAGTGGCTTCCTCTTGGCCCCAATACTTTTTGCATCACATGAGGACCCTTTGTTAATATATTTCCCACATTATATCCCTCATTCTCATATAAAAATGTATTGCTTGGTTCAATCGAATTTCCACATGAGGGGCCATTTTTTTTAGAAAGTGGAAATCTCACATGGCCATCTAGATTAATCATTTCCTCTTTGGAAGCAATGATTTTCATTGCATTAAGTTCTCTGCATTAGGATGGGAAAACATTTTTAAATTTAGTCTTCAACAAACTAGTTTCCATGCTTTGCAACCTAATAGATATGTATGTATTAAGGGTAGAGTGCGCTTCATGTTAGAGTCCACAATGTGTCCTAGTGTCACTTATTAAATGAAATTGAGGTTAGGCCAAATAGGGTCCAAGTGCTCTGCCACCTTTGAAGTGTCTAACGAGGCACAAAGTAGGGTTGAAACAACTCCACATTAAAGAAATTGCATAAACCAAGAAAGAGTGGAAGCTTAAAATTTAAAAGAATTATCACCCATGAAATTGGTGATGGCATGAGTTTCATATTGGATTGGTTGAAGCGTCTCATGGGGCCTTACGATTTTCTCTTTTTGCAAGTGAAATTATATGTTGTCATAAACCTAAAACTTTTGAGGAACCCAAAGTTGCTTATGTCACTACTTGTACTTGCCCTCTACTTTCCAAAAAAAATATCATGAACTTGTCGGATTGATTAAAATCCTAAAGTGTTCTCGGGAATCCAACTTGAAGGTGACTTTGATCACTGCCTTGTAGCACTCGCCACCTTAAAGAGATGACGAACCATGTTTCACAATTTTCAGATTTGGATCCCTCTATGTTTTGAATCAATATAAAGAAATTGTAATAAAGGTTTAGCTGCTCTTCTTGGTATGTATATCATTTTTCAAGTCTTGGCATCCTTGCTTCTCAACTCTGCACAATATGAACACTATACCTTATAGTAAATCGCACTCTAATTAATCCCAAAGCCAAGTCAATTATTGCACAATCTATGACCACTACTGCGCACTGTAGCTGGTCACTATTATAATTGAAGAAAATTACAATTATCATTGTTAATAGGTCACTATCACATATCCATACATTTTCATATAGGTATATTGTCATCATTGTGTTATATCGAGTCAAGTACTACCATATTATCAAGCCAACATCCACACACACAATGTCATGTACAAGAAACACTATTAAGTACCAAAAAGCCATTGTAAAAGACCAAGTGTACTCTTATGTAGACCATTGTCATGTATATCTAGGGCACATTGTAATAAAGTTTCTTTTTATCATTTCAATAAGGTCATCGCCAAAATCGATTTGACTTCGGACTCCATTAATGATATCACAAATATATATCATAATCAAAATTCCATATATATAACGAGTCATTGTAAAAATGAAACATGACATGGAAGTCCTCACTTAGAAGTTGTTATGTCAAGTAGGTCACTATTCAAGGATGTTGTCAATTGCAAGGTTCCTCAGATCAAACCTTAACCTTCAATATATGGGTTAATACTATATCTCATATACAATACTATCTTACTATAATATCACACGTTGCAGTTATTAAATCTAGGTCATCATCATATTCAATAGGGATTACTGGACCTGTCTATTTTGCATGTGTCAACTTATCGTTAACATATATATATGTATATAAGTGCTCAAAGAAATGGTTCTATATAATATTAGTCACAATAATCTAATTCTCGTACTACAATAGCTTTGTCATGTGTATGTTGTTTTCACTTTTATATTGTCAACACAACAAAATATAAAACCAATCATTTGCTTTATTTGATTCACCGATACTTGACTTCATTGAGACCTAATCTGTGTTTATCAAACTATTGTAAGAATAATGACAATAAAATGTTGAGTGATGCGAGTTCTTGAACGATGAGAATTTTTGTGAAGTTTAATTATCAAATTTGGAAGGTGTACGGACTTGTTTATGACCTATCCCTAAAGATGTATCTTTGTTCGGGTTACGTGCTACTACCTTCGAGTGGGATCAATGCATCAAAGAATACTTATGTCACAACTTCTAAACCTTTATCATTGTAAATTGATAGTGAAATTCCTATTACAAAACTAGACTTTAATGATGATAAAATATCCGCACTCATATGTGACTTCAAGAACTACTGTGATATGCTTTAGTCTTATGTCTTCCACAAGCTTAAAAGATAGTGGTTAGGGCATGGCTCTACTTCATAATTTTCAAAGAAAACTCTAACTTATGATGTATAACAATAGACCAAACTTCTCTAGTCTGCAAGGACCGATAAGAAAATAATACATGTACAGAGTGCCACAAATCTGTTAATACATCAAACTAACCTCTAATTGTTTGTTTCCACATATTGTCGTTTATATATGCATCAATAGGTCATCACACCTCTATTACAATCATTGTTAAGATCATATTAATATCAAGAATACTTTTCAAATTCATTGTTCTATTAGATAAAAGAATCAACCTCCTTTTGATGGGGATGCATGTGCATGTGTTTTTTCAATAGAGTCATCTGCTTAGTTTACAAAAGAAGATTTATTGCCTTGACGAGTTTTAATTGTGATTGTTGAAACTCCTATTTTACGGTTCCCACACTGAGTTAACATGATATAAGCTCCAAAAATCCCACCAGTGTGATCCAACTACTATACGTTTAGAGGAGCCTTACTCAAATATGTTGTAACTTCAATGCATAATGCCCAAACTTGATGCTATTTGGGCCAATGAAAGATTCCATTTTTTTTATGCATGAACCATACAAAAAACTTTGGATTCACCCATGAAATTGGTGATGGCATGAGTTTCATATTGGATTGGTTGAAGCGTCTCATGAGGGCCTTACGATTTTCTCTTTTTGCAAGTGAAATTATATGTTGTCATAAACCTAAAACTTTTGGAGAAACCCAAAGTTGCTTATGTCACTACTTGTACTTGCCCTCTACTTTCCAAAAAATATCATGAACTTGTTGTTGGATGTGGCAAAGTTCAAACTCATTCAACACACGAGAACACACGAGAAATTAACCATGGCATCACACAAACTCCTACACCTGTGATCTCCGGAAACATCCGGATTGTGTAATGCCATGGTTAATTTCTCGTGTGTTTCTAATGAACGAGTGTCTTGCTCACTTTAAGTAGTTTGGTGACTTGTTTAGTTCTTAATGCCTATTATGGTTTCATATACCCTTGGGCATCGCCTTTCTAGAAATACCGGCCAACCTATAGTAGCTTGTCCTCTATGATTTGTATTAAGATCATCGAACAGAGTTACACGTAATATGATCTTCGATATGATAACAAAATTTTGAGGATGATCTTGTTGCATTTTAATGAAGGAAATAACTCTAGTCTATAAGGACTTGTTCTAAATCTCAACTCCTTGATATCGGTGACATAATTCTCATTATGATGACAAGTGTTCTCGTGACGAGAATTGTAAACTCCCCTCTTTGTCAATCCAACCAGAGCATCCCCCCGTATTCGACCCATCGATTTTCTCTAAATGCAGTGCAAAGGTGGCTTCCTCTTGGCCCCCAATACTTTTGCATCACATGAGGACCCTTTGTTAATATATTTCCCACATTATATCCCTCATTCTCATATAAAAATGTATTGCTTGGTTCAATCGAATTTCCACATGAGGGGCCATTTTTTTAGAAAGTGGAAATCTCACATGGCCATCTAGATTAATCATTTCCTCTTTGGAAGCAATGATTTTCATTGCATTAAGTTCCCCGCATTAGGATGGGAAAAACATTTTTTAAATTTAGTCTTCAACAAACTAGTTTCCATGCTTTGCAACCTAATAGATATGTATGTATTAAGGGTAGGTGCGCTTCATGTTAGAGTCCACAATGTGTCCTAGTGTCACTTATTAAATGAAATTGAGGTTAGGCCAAATAGGGTCCAAGTGCTCTGCCACCTTTGAAGTGTCTAACAGAGGCACAAAGTAGGGTTGAAACAACTCCACATTAAAGAAATTGCATAAACCAAGAAAGAGTGGAAGCTTAAAATTTAAAAAGAATTATCACCCATGAAATTGGTGATGGCATGAGTTTCATATTGGATTGGTTGAAGCGTCTCATGGGGCCTTACGATTTTCTCTTTTTTGCAAGTTAAATTATATGTTGTCATAAACCTAAAACTTTTGAGGAACCCAAAGTTGCTTATGTCACTACTTGTACTTGCCCTCTACTTTCCAAAAAATATCATGAACTTGTCGATTGATTAAAATCCTAAAGTGTTCTCGTAATCCAACTTGAAGGTGACTTTGATCACCTGCCTTGTAGCACTACGCCACCTTAAAGAGATGACTGAACCATGTTTCACAATTTTCATAGTCGGATCCCTCTATGTTTTGAATCAATATAAAGAAATTGTAATAAAGGTTTAGCTACTCTTCGCTTGGTATGTATATCATTTTCAAGTCTTGGCATCCTTGCTTCTCAACTCTGCACAATATGACCACTATACCTTATAGTAAATACCGCCTCTAATTAATCCCAAAGCCAAGTCAATTATTGCACAATCTATGACCACACCGCATGACTGTAATCTGGTCACTATTATAGTCGAAGAAAATTACAATTATCATTGTTAATAGGTCACTATCACATATCCATACATTTTCATATAGGTATATTGTCATCATTGTGTTATATCGATCAAGTACTACCATATTATCAAGCCAACATCCACACACACAACTGTCATGTACAAGAAACACTATTAAGTACCAAAAGCCATTGTAAAAGACCAAGTGTACTCTTATGTAGACCATTGTCATGTATATCTAGGGCACATTGTAATAAAGTTTCTTTTATCATTTCAATAAGGTCATCGCCAAAATCAGTTGACTTCAGACTCCATTAATGATATCACAAATATATATCATAATCAAAATTTTATATATATAACGAGTCATTCTAAAAATGAAACATGACATGGAAGTCCTCACTTAGAAGTTGTTATGTCAAGTAGGTCACTATTCAAGGATGTTGTCAATTGCAAGGTTCCTCAGATCAAACCTTAACCTTCAATATATGGGTTAATACTATATCTCATATACAATACTATCTTACTATAATATCACCGTTGCGCTTACTAAATCTAGGGTCATCATCATATTCAATAGGATTACTCGGATCTGTCTATTTTGCACAGAGTCAACTTATCGTTAACATATATATATGTATATAAGTGCTCAAAGAAATGGTTCTATATAATATTAGTCACAATAATCTAATTCTCGTACTACAATAGCTTTGTCATGTGTATGTTGTTTTCACTTTTATATTGTCAACACAACAAAATATAAAACCAATCATTTGCTTTATTTGATTCATCGATACTTGACTTCATTGAGACCTAACCGTGTTTATCAAACTATTGTAAGAATAATGACAATAAAATGTTGAGGCTGATGTGAGTTCTTGAACGATGAGAATTTTTGTGAAGTTTAATTATCAAATTTGGAAGGTGTACGAGACTTGTTTATGACCTATCCCTAAAGATGTATCTTTGTTCGATTTGCGTGCTACTACCTTTCAGTGGGATCAATGCATCAAAGAATACTTATGTCACAACTTCTAAACCTTTATCATTGTAAATTGATAGTGAAATTCCTATTACAAAACTAGACTTTAATGATGATAAAATATCCGCACTCATATGTGACTTCAAGAACTACCGCTGATATGCTTTAGTCTTATGTCTTCCACAAGCTTAAAAGATAGTGGTTAGGGCATGGCTCTACTTCATAATTTTCAAAGAAAACTCTAACTTATGATGTATAACAATAGACCAAACTTCTCTAGCTGCAAGGACCGATAAGAAAATAATACATGTACGAGTGCCACAAATATTGTTAATACATCAAACTAACCTCTAATTGTTTGTTTCCACATATTGTCGTTTATATATGCATCAATAGGTCATCACACCTCTATTACAATCATTGTTAAGAGAATATTAATATCAAGAATAATTTTCAAATTCATTGTTCTATTAGATAAAAGAATCAACCTCCTTTTGATGGGGATGCATGTGCATGTGTTTTTTCAATAGAGTCACCGTTTAGTTTACAAAAGAAGATTTATTGCCTTGACCGAGCTTTTAATTGTGATTGTTGAAACTCCTATTTTACGGTTCACACCTGAGTTAACATGATATAAGCTCCAAAAATCCCACGGGTGATCCAACTACTATACGTTTAGAGGAGTCTTACTCAAATATGTTGTAACTTCAATGCATAATGCCCAAACTTGATGATATTTGGGCCAATGAAAGATTCCATTTTTTTGATGCATGAACCATAAAAAAAACTTTGGATTCACCCATGAAATTGGTGATGGCATGAGTTTCATATTGGATTGGTTGAAGCATCTCATGGGGCCTTACGATTTTCTCTTTTTTTGCAAGTGAAATTATATGTTGTCATAAACCTAAAACTTTTGAGGAACCCAAAGTTGCTTATGTCACTACTTGTACTTGCCCTCTACTTTCCAAAAAAATATCATGAACTTGTTGTTGGATGTGGCAAAGTTCAAACTCATTCAACACACGAGAAACACACAGAAATTAACCATGGCATCACACAAACTCCTACACTGTGATCTCCGGAAACATCCGGATTGTGTAATGCCATGGTTAATTTCTGTGTGTTTCTAATGAACGATGTCTTGCTCACTTTAAGTAGTTTGGTGACTTGTTTAGTTCTTAATGCCTATTATGGTTTCATATACCCTTGGGCATCGCCCTTTCTAGAAATACCGGGCCAACCTATAGTAGCTTGTCCTCTATGATTTGTATTAAGATCACCGAACATAGTTACACGAATATGATCTATCGATATGATAACAAAATTTTGAGGATGATCTTGTTGCATTTTAATGAAGGAAATAACTCTAGTCTATAAGGACTTATTGTTAATCTCAACTCCTTGATATCGGTGACATAATTCTCATTATGATGACAAGTGCTCTCGTGATGAATTGTAAACTCCCCTCTTTGTCAATCCAACCAGACATCCCTCGTATTCGACCCATCGATTTTCTCTAAATGCAAGCTGCAGGTGGCTTCCTCTTTGGCCCCAATACTTTTGCATCACATGAGGACCCTTTGTTAATATATTTCCCACATTATATCCCTCATTCTCATATAAAAATGTATTGCTTGGTTCAATCTGAATTTCCACATGAGGGGCCATTTTTTTAGAAAGTGGAAATCTCACATGGCCATCTAGATTAATCATTTCCTCTTTGGAAGCAATGATTTTTCATTGCATTAAGTTCCCCGCATTAGGATGGGAAAACATTTTTTAAATTTAGTCTTCAACAAACTAGTTTCCATGCTTTGCAACCTAATAGATATGTATGTATTAAGGGTAGGTGCGCTTCATGTTAGAGTCCACAATGTGTCCTAGTGTCACTTATTAAATGCAATTGAGGTTAGGCCAAATAGGGTCCAAGTGCTGCGCCACCTTTGAAGTGTCTAACAGAGGCACAAAGTAGGGTTGAAACAACTCCACATTAAAGAAATTGCATAAACCAAGAAAGAGTGGAAGCTTAAAATTTAAAAGAATTATCACCCATGAAATTGGTGATGGCATGAGTTTCATATTGGATTGGTTGAAGCGTCTCATGGGGCCTTACGATTTTCTCTTTTTGCAAGTGAAATTATATGTTGTCATAAACCTAAAACTTTTGAGGAACCCAAAGTTGCTTATGTCACTACTTGTACTTGCCCTCTACTTTCCAAAAAATATCATGAACTTGTTGTTGGATGTGTGAAACTCATTCAACACACGAAACACATGAGAAATTAACCATGGCATCACACAAACTCCTACATCTGTGATCTCCGGAAACATCCGGATTGTGTAATGCCATGGTTAATTTATGTGTTTCTAATGAGCAGTGTCTTGCTCACTTTAAGTAGTTTGGCGACTTGTTTAGTTCTTAATGCCTATTATGGTTTCATATACCATAATAACTCTAATGAAGGAAATAACTCTAGTCTATAAGGACTTGTTGTTAATCTCAACTCCTTGATATCGTTGACATAATTCTCATTATGATGACGGTGCTCTGTGACGAGAATTGTAAACTCCCCTCTTTGTCAATCCAACCCAGACATCCCACTGTATTCGACCATCGATTTTTCTCTTTGTCAAATCTTCTATGTATTTCAATTTTCTAGTACATGGCTTTAACGGGGTATGTGAATATTAAGGTACCTTGAGTGGTTGCGGTATGCAACTATATCGCCAGACATAGTTGGTACAGGTGATCATTCGTTTAGTCTGCAGTGTTTCCGTATCGCATTCATAGTAGAAGCCGCTTCAAACTTGGGTATGAAGACATGGCATCCTCCTGCCATTACAAGGGCCAATGCTGAAGAGATTCCCCCAATATGGCGAGTGGAGATGTGTGGAGATAAACTCGCCAAGCACGACAACATCAACGAATATGGGAATCCTTTGAATTGTTTTTTTAATTTCAACTTGGACATGAACTTGTTAGGCTAATCCATGTAGTGCTCATCTCTATCGCTACTACTTCTAGGATGGGTAGATTTTCTCCTTCACGACCATGGAAAGGTTTGTGAGAAGCTTAAAATGAGCAGTCACAAGTTAAAGAATTACTTCTAATCTTCTCATTTCAAGTACGAATATG
The DNA here is from genome assembly GCA_034641835.2 of Pinus albicaulis. NCBI lineage: Eukaryota > Viridiplantae > Streptophyta > Pinopsida > Pinales > Pinaceae > Pinus > Pinus albicaulis. The sequence goes on from CM076570.1 coordinate 859,595,666, forward strand.
TAAGGCTCTTACATCATTGCGATTGTAGCCAATAAGGGCAATTTTTGGTGAGTGATTGAACGATAAGTGCACTATGGCTAAGGGCTACTCCCTTTGGCTTCCCGGTGGTACCTAGACAATACAAGTTAGAGGGCATTCATATACCAAGTACATAGAGGAGCCAAACCACAATAGTATGGCAGTAAAAGAGGGCCATGTTAATATACTCGATGTGAAGCAAATCAATGCGATTGAATCGGATGCCCAGCGAAAAATTCAGCTCTTCAAATCCTCCCGCATATTGTCCAACGAGACTCTGCGATGAATCACTAACCAAATAAAAAAAACCAAAGATCGTTACAATTTAAAATTGTCAAAGTACTTTTGGGGGTTTCCATCAATGGAATATATCATATGATTAATCCCAACAAATTAAGTGAAATAATTTCCACAAAATCGGGGTTACAATACTTAATTACCCTCCCACCATCGGGAAAAATGCAGTTGAACAAGAATGAAACAAATCAACTAACCTATGAGGGCCCGTGCCAACGAAGATGACATAATCACTTTTACTTTGAATTGGGCAGACTCAAGGTGTTGCTTTCATTGGGAGGCTTCATGATTTTTAGTTGCTAGATATTTACATCTTGGTTTTTGGCAGTTTTCTAGTGTGATGCCTTGGAGTATGAGGCTTACGCTTATTTTCTCTGCTACGGTGTGACGCCGAGTGCCTTTTATTGATCTACCCTTAATGATACTATAGATAACATATCATTGTATGATTTGATTGGTTGTGATTTGGATCCCCAAGACCCTTTTTTCAATGACTCATGTTCAAGCAATACTATTCTATGATCAGTCACTAAATATTGCAAGAGTAACTACTAAAAAGATTTCCCTAAGATATAAAGGACATATTGCTACTATTGAGTAAGGGATGTTTTGGCTGAGTGGGATGAAACAATTTGAACTATGGTCATAATATTTTCACTAATTTGTTGTATGCGGGTAACCATCTGCACCATAAAATCTAAATGTTGTTTTTTGATCTACTGATTTGATTTGATACTCCTTTAAAAAACTATGACTTATGACATTTACTTATAGATGGGTTTCAATGTTCGAGTTCATATGTATATGGTTGGAATTTCTCTCATCGAGATTGGTATTGGAAGAGAAGGGTTTTTTAATGCATTATATATGTCGATACGAGTTGAGTATAGGGAGTATCATAGTAAAATGTGTTTGGATGTTTTTGTTAACAATCTATATTGAGTATGTCAAGCAGGGTGAGCTTGTTTTTAACAGAGGACCATGAGTCAATAAAAGGACTGAATTGTGCATATACAAGGATATTTATGCTACTTGAAACTACCATAGACTCTATTGCTACATGTTTTTTTCGGAAATTATGTAAGAGTAAAGGTTTTGGGGCTTCTTTTTCTAACTTGTGCTTCATGGTGAAATTATTTTTGACAATATATGTTGCAAGGTTCTAAATTACTTGATCCCATATGAAAACCATTAAACCTTTTGGATTGAAATCGACAAGAGAATTGAGATCCCGAATATCGAGAAAGATTGTTGTTTTTCTCTGCTTGGGAAATCAAGAGTAACCACATAAGCTTTTAATGGATCCCCCGAGGCAAAATTGTCACGGATCTTGAGTTGGGTTCCCATATTTGACGGGAAAAAAACGAGAGGACCATACTTAGTATGATGATTGGTGGTTTTCGACATTTTGTTGTATACATTTGGCCCAAAGATGAAATTGGTCCATAGGTTTTTTCGAAGGCGGAGATGGATCTATCATTGAACTCAAAAAATGTTAATTTTGAGTCTAGTATAGCTACATTGTTGAGCTATAAAGTCCTTAGATTTTTGCGGTTGGGTGTTAATAATCATGAAGAGCAACAATTCATGTCAATGGATCAAGCAGTTCTTCGGGAAGAGCTCGGAAGGATATTAGAGGATATGGTGGCATGCATGATTTGGGTTATCTTGCTACTTGATTGGATTCTGGACCTTCTTCACCACATGTGTCATAACAAGTCAATGGATATGTAGATAAAGAACTTTACAGGGGACTTAAATGAGATGGCTTTTCTCTGGTGTATTCCTTCATTTTATGTTTGTGATCAATCTTATCCATTTTTCCATATGACCCAAGTCTTAAGTTTTCATAATGAGTGGACATAAATGGGCTTTGGACTTGTGTTTTTAGTTGATATTCATGCAATTTTGATAAAATAGTAGCCCCAAATCCTTAAATGGTTGAAACCATCATTTTGTTTTTCCGAATCACAAACGAAATGTTGCATAAGAATACAAATGAAAAAGATTATTCTTATTCTATGTAGTTGGCATTGCCCATTCTCTTTACTAAAAAAAATATTTCCATCTATAATGTGTGTTGCTTTCATTGGGAGGCTTCATGATTTTAGTTGCTAGATATTTACATCTTGGTTTTGGCGTTTTGTAGTGTGATGCCTTGGAGTATGAGGCTTCGCTTATTTTCTCTCGCTACGGTGACGTTGAGTGCCTTTTTCCTTTTCAGGTGGTCAAATTCTACGAGGATAAGGTTAATTATGGAAGATTATAGGGTGAATAAATCCTCTCACTATGCCACCCCGGTGACACTCCCACTCTTAGGGGACTTGTCTACTAAAAGGTGAAACTCGGATTTTGGAAATGTGCATATCGTTAACCGAAGCTCAATATCATCGGGTTTTGCGGGATGCTTGGATTGCATTCATTATTTTTTCTTTCATCGTATTTTGTCACTGCAGTTGGAAGATTTAATGACAAGAAGCAATGTGACACAATGTTGTTTCGGTTTTCTATTTTTTTCTTTCGAGCATCACCTTAAGGAAGCCATGTAAATTCTAGAAAGGAGTTTTTTTTTAGAAATTGAAATGGGAATCTAGGTTGTTAGTCGGGCTCATTGTAATCTTGCCAATTAGTAGGAGTACGATGAGGTGTTGGGCATTGCTTCAGCAAAAAACACCGAGCATAATGGAGATTTCTATATTTTTTTTGGTTTTCAAACATAAGAGGAGAGAAAATAATGCGAGAGCGAGAAACAAAGTGAAAACAATAAGTGCTAAAGTGGTGGCACTTTCAATGAAGAGATACTAGGACATCAAGGCTTGGTAACGAGTCTCTTGGGTAGAGTAGTTCGTGCAAGTGCAAGTCAACTCTCGGAGAAAATTAATGGAGCTTGAAGCAATTTTCCGGTGAAAACTTTCCTCTCTGCTCTAGGTTATTAACTTATTATACGAAAGCAAATGCATTAGCTACAATCATTGGGAAAACAGGTGATTGGGATCTTTTAGTAGTCGGTATTGTATTTGCTGCAATTGAGGGAATTGGCATTGTTGTGTATAGAAACCCCATACCCATAGCCAAGCTATAGTCTCTAGTTACGTAAAACTTCTAGAAAGCGGGAGTCTACTTAGGTCTTTTTTTAGATGCCTTCAAACTTGGAAGCTACAGATTATAACACAAGTGACTAAAGCCGCGAGATGGATGCTATTTTTTCAATTCTGAAATTTGCATAAGTAAATAGAACATTTGATATTCATTCCAGTGCCACAATTTCATACACCACTAATATTTAAATGGGATGTCACTTATCTCTGTACGATTCTGACCCAGTGAAAGCTATTGCAAGGGCCTTCTATCCCTACACGTGGAGTTTAATTATAAAGCACATGATGGATGCCACTTTTTTCAACATCTTTGTTTATTAATAAACAAATCCATGGTAATTTGGGGGAAAGAGCTTGAGGGTTTGATTCTTTTTAGACACGAGACGAGAAAATGAAGAGACCATCGAGGTTGAATTCAAAGGGGGGAAAATTTGGTGGTCTCATCGAAACATGCGAGTGGCATCATGTGGCGAGAAACCATCGAAAAGGACATCATGCCGGATGTTGTGTATATGTATCAATTGTGGAGCGAGAATAACAATGGGAACAATAATTCAAATCCTCAAGTTCATGATGATGAGAAGATTTAAAGTAATTTGTTTGTGGAAAATGGTAGAAAGAACGAGTCAATCTGTTTGAGCATACGACATGTCTTGATGAGGCAACAAAAGTCTTATAAAAGTTTTGATAGAGGTAAGAGAACTCAAGGAAAACAATGAAGGTTGGGTTGATGAGTTGTGCAAAAATTTACTGTATTGGTCATTCTCTAGAGAGGGCATTAAGGCATAGAGCAAAAAATTGGGATCTAGATGTTGAGTGGTAGGTAAAACATTATGGATTCCGAGTGGTAGGATATGTTTGGGCCACATGAAATGGATTTTCAAGCCGCTCAAAATGCAAATGACAGAGATTCCTTACATTTGGAGGTAGATTCCTTTAGAAAATATCTTTCGGGAAAAAGTAAATATCAATGAAAGCCTCCTCATGATTTCATCCCGACTTGAAACACCCGGCTTTGATACTACCATAGAGAAGTTAATAGCTTACATTGAGGAATTCATTTAATATTATACTTTTGGAAATTGTTCCTTGCATGGAGAGATTGTCTTATCTTGATACAAGCCTCCTTTTTCTTATTAAAAAAATAGAATGTAGTTAATTCTCATAAGTGAACCTGGTTCATAGATGTTTTTTTAAGCTTGATTCGATTATGGAAATTCGTAGGAAAAATAAGCTATAATTTCTTTGGACATGTTCCTCGAGAGAAATATTCAATTACGAAGAAAAGGAAGTAGACCTTATAAATGAAAAGTAAATGTGATGAATTCAAATAAAACCTCAAAATGAAGAATAAATTAGGGAATTGTAGGACCTTTTATGTAAATTTTATGAGAATTTTAAATAAATGAGAATGGATAACGAGAAAAATAAGAACTAATATTGAGCGAGATGATGAAAGCAAATTGTTGTCGAGTTAGAGAAAATCGATATTTAAGACATCCGATATTTTTGTTTCTTGTATCATGATGATTGTTTTATTTTCCTTTTTAATTCGATCTTTGAGATATCTCTTCTTAATCTAGTTCCTTGACATTTTGTAAATGGCATGTATACGTCGGCAATGATGGCGGTTATACAATTGTACGTTCATATTCTACATTTCTCAAAAAAGTAAAAAGCATTTGTTTGATGCACTTAGTTTCTTTTTTTGCATTCATAACATTAAAGGAACCGAAAAGAAAAAACTTGCATTTGCATGTAGGATTGTGTTTTTTTTGCAAAAAAGGAACATTAGGAAATCTGCATTTAGTTTTGTGCTCAATGTTTTCTTTTGTTCATTGATTTGCTTGCTCACAAAATTATTTGCTCTCTTCCCTTTGTAGCTAGGTCTTTCATTGAAAAAACTAAAAGTGAAAAGTTTGCTTATCATTCTTAGTTTGCATTTAGGAATTTCTACATACATCATCGCGGTACCATTGAAAGGCAAATTGTTAAGCAAGATCAACATAAAATTAATCTCAATTTATCTAAAAATGCATTGGAACCATAACAATAACATTTAGAAGGTCTAGGCTGAGAGACGTGTTCCGTCGTAAAAACATAGCCGCTGTCGTTAACTTGTCTGCGATACATTCCGAGTGTGATATCTCACCCCCACGTACGTAAGTATATCGTAGCACGTCCCTTGGGGCGGCGTTACGATACGATAAGTATATAGGTGGTGCTCTCACTTGTGCGGTTTCGCATTAGACGGCGCTATTACGGACTTGGGCCTCCACGTATCTTCGGGTATATTTGGGAGGACAACTTTTAGGTGCTATCCATCCATAGTGAACCGAGTCGGCCGCCTTTAAATTGTGATACACCGAACACGACATTCGGGGAGATTGTCCGCCCGTACTTCTTGGCTTGCCAGGAGGTATTCTGCAGTTCACGAGTTCTTGGTAAACCCTTTTGCCTAGCATTACCCTCTTTTTTGTTTATTTATTTTTTGGTTAAAATTAATCAACAATCATGGAAGAACATAATCCTACCCCCGTCGTTCACGTAGATTAGCTTGATCAAAATCCATCGCTTTAACTACTAGTAGCGTTACTTCTAGTAGGCGAAGGCGATCAAAATCTGCCCAACGGTGATGTTGATGTTGTGGATGATATTACTTGATGCTTCATGATGGGTGTTCTTTCTCACTTTCACATAATCTTGTTATAGTCTCTGCTTGATGCTTTTGTTGCTATGGTCATGTCGGGGCATTAATTAATTGTCTTCAATGTTCAATGTGTGAAGAGTGCAAATGTTCCCTTGATGCGGGTTTAAATTCGGGCACAATAGAGTCTAGACTGCTCGTTATGCACCATGTTTTCTGGCTCCTACATATTGGAATATGCCCAAAATGATTTTGGAGAGTGATATCCATTCATGGAAGGATATTTGCACTCGTCTTTCATGGAAGTTTATTTGCACTTGTCTTTCATTCTCTCATGAACCAAGTGAAATTTCTTTGGGGAATTTCTAGTCAACAAGTTTTAGGAGTTTGTGTCGATTTGGGTAGACTCGTAGAATGATTAGCTTGTGGCTGCTATAACTCTTTTTTGTCAACCCATGGATGCATGGATTAAATTTGCACTTGATTTGTAGTTTCCAATGATTTGACACTAAGAATCATTGGTGAGTCGTGGTGATTCGTTGACTTCTTTTCTTCTTTTTTTGCCCCTTTCCCTTAGATGATCATTCATGGGAGGAAGTTCAATGAATGTATGATTTGTGGTGTGCATTTATCTATTGGTTAACTCTTTGGTAACATCCCATGACTGTTATTTCAATGGAACTTGGTTAAATAACAAACACTAAGTGCTAATTAGTAGTTTTAAATGTTTGATACAATAATTAATTTTGCTTTATAGGATCCCAAACGTGCTTTTTTGGGCACTGAAGCTTTACATGGCACCCGTGTGTTTACAAATCATGGAAAGCATTTGAGTCTTTTTAGGTTATTTCATGGCCTATATCGGACGTGTTTCACTATGGAAAGGAAATTATGGTCAACATGAGGACAATGTCTTAAGGGATTTCTTTCCATTGATAAGTAAAAGAATCACTAGTAACCGACTAGTTTCCTTCCTCACTTTTATCATGGAAAATGATAGAGGATATGTTTCAACTTCTTATAACCAATTCTTTACAACTTAAGGGAGAGGTGTTTTGGAAAGGATGATTAAAGTTATTGTAATATTTTGTTGTTTTGTTTAAAGCTTTCAAGTGTTCATTAGGTGATTTGGAGATATGATTTAATTTAGTGGAATTTTTTTTTATATTTTATATTTGAATGATGTTCTTTGTTTTATAGATGATGACTCATGATGTTATTGTTTTGTGTATAATGATTTATTTTTGCTTTTGGGCTTGGGCCTTGGCACAACATTTTAATAAAAAAATTGCATAATGGTTTTTGTGAACATTACACTTATTTTACTTTGAAAGCTACTTACAAATCTAGTAATTCTCAACTCTTGGAAACTATTGATGCGGGTTTCTAGATCGATTTGAAATTTTACTTCGGAATATTCAGGTGAGATGTCAAAATCTAATCCCGGGAAGAAACTATCGAAAGGCAAATTGATGTATTATCATACTTTAAAAAGTCTCAATCCAAGAATACACATTCTCTTCATGCTTCAAGCTCCTTTGAACAATCTATTACCGAGAGAGATGTTAACTCTTCCGAAAAATGTATCCGATATCTATATGATGGATGAAATAATAGGTTCATAAGTGATCGAGGTGAGATAAATGCGTTTTCAATAGAAATTAATGATGAAAATGTTAAAGATATTTCCTTGGAAGGTGACACAAACCATTCACGGAAAAGGAAAAAAGGCCGGTGGACCATAGGGAGAAAATTCCAAGATGATTGGCTCTCAAGTTTTTCCATTTATTGAAGAAATACCTTCTACAAATGAGGATTTACAGAAGTTAAATGCCTTGCGTGTAGTTGGAAAAGTTGCAAGGTAGTGAAATTTCGAGATGAAGCTAGATACGATACAAAAGCATGCAGGGAAAGGTTTATGAAAAGAAAATTGTAGATGGTAAAGAGAAATCTATTGTCGGATGGAAATCTTTGGAGGAATGCCGACATAGCCAATGTGTGGAAGAATACAAAAAATATTTAATAAATAAGAAGAAACTTGAGGCAAGTGGAGGAACCATCATATCTCAATTTGAAAAAGACGATGGAAAGAAGTTTTTTTATCCAAGACGATACAATTGAGCACCGTATTTCACATCTTAAGTAAAGGTCGTCCTATGACATATTATCCGGATCGGATGAAATTTCTATCTTTTCTTCACGTGCCAAACTTTCCATCTTCTCATTGGTCCATAACTAGTGGTTGGGAATGGGCAAGATATCTAGCTCAAGTAGAAATTGATGATTTGAAACAGGAGATTGCAAATGCTAGAGTTTTTGGCATTGTCTTTGGATGAGGTTACGACTATTGATAATACTTCATGGATTTGCATGAGCATTTATATGGTTAATGACCATATTAGGCATTCCTATCTACTTGGGATTAAAAAGATGAGAGAGACTTCTACAGTTTGAAAAATATTTATGAACTTGTTCTTAATACTTTTGAAGGAAAGTGGTATGGATCATTTAACGATTGCAAAAAAAGTTGGTATGTGTTGGAGCGGATGGAGCATCGGTAATGCAAGGACAAAGGAATGGTCTTTGTGTTCGACTACAACTATCGGCTTCGCCATATATGATTAATATTCATTGTATGGCTCATAGGATGAATCTTGCATTTAAAATAGTAAGCAAGTTTCCATTAGTTTCAAAAGTTGAAGATCTTGTACGTGAGACTCATGCATACTTTTCTCGTAGTCCCAAAACGATATTTAGAGTTTCAACAATTTGCATATGGTGTTACGGATGGAAAAAAAACTACTCGAAAGATGTTGATACAAGATGGATCTCATTAAATGGACCCGAGCTCAAAGACTATTTAGTGAGTTCAAATCTTTGGTAGGGTTGACGTATGCAAATCGCTACAATGTAGACAAAGCTCAAGATCTTCTTTTTCGACTAACTGATATAGAAACATTATTGACATTGGTTGGAATTCTTCCTATGCTACATGAAATGAATGTCCTCGTGAAAATGTCTCGAGAATCGCACAATGTATATTGCCGAATACACAAATGCGAGAAAGTCAGACATGCCTTGCATTGGATAATTTGTATATGATGCTTGGGACTCTTTTACTTTGGTCCAGAGTTTACAAGTTGGACTAAGATCATCAATATAGAAAATACTGAAAATTTTTTTGACGTTTGATGAAAAAAGGGATACTATGTATCACGAGTGCATGGGTATATGGTCCCCTTTCATTATATTAGTAAGACAGGGACGAATCACCAAAGATTGCCCACGTGTCAAGAGACCAATTTGATGATATTGTTATCTCGGTGAGACAAAATTTGATAGAAATTGCAAGATCACTATCATCGGAGATAAGAGAACGATTTCCTCGAGATGAATTGTTGGAGGCCATGTGTGTGGTATACCCTCAATATTGGAACAATTGTCAATGTTCAAGAAATTTAAAAAGCCGATTTTCAAAAGAGATTAAAATGTTTAGTAGACCACTTTTGCAAGAAAGTCTCGATACATGGAGAACAGATTGAAGGTATTTTAGATTCATCAAAATTGTATCAACAAGGTGGATGCTTTGTTTGAAAAAATGTGGAAGCAATATCCTTTTTTGGAGAATCCTAATGAAAATGGTGCTATAACAAGATTATGGAATACTTTAAGTGCTAGCCAATACCGCAAGAAAACATATCAGAATATTTTAAATTAGCAGATTTGTGTCAAACTATGATTTTGGGATCAGTGGAGGATGAGAGAATGTTTAGTGCACTATCATTTTTTGAAGTCAAAGTTGAGGAAAAAGCTTGATAAACATGTGGATACATGTTTAAGATTATATGTAACAAAGTATGACGTTGACAATTTTCCATATGAAAGAGCACTAGCGCTTTGGCGATCGGATTGTGATAGAAGGGGAGAAAACAATATAACAAATTTATCTAATGAACTTGATACGAGAACATAATGTTTTGGAGGCTCATAATGACGAGTACATCCGGAGAAGATCATGTTCACAATGTAGAAAATGATGACCAAGATGAGAATTGGGAAATTGAAATACCCTAGGACTCTTATTTTGGTATACATGTTCCGTTGATCATGCAAGATTACTACATGTCAAATTCAGGGTAAAAAATGGGTTCTATATTTTGTATTTTTCATTGTAACATTGCAGCTACATTTCTTTCATGTGTGTTATTTTAAGATTGATGTTTCATATTTAATCCTTACATTGTTTGCTTCTTATTTGTGACAGGAAATGAAGGTCGGGATTTGATGATTTTGGGACCTATTTTCACATAGATAGTGTTTGACTAGTATTAAATGATAAATAACTAATTTAACAAGACTAATGCAAAGCATCAATGGGCTCATTCAAGTACATGAAACTACCTTGATGTCTAGCTTTGACATCTTAGAAATTTTTAATGGTATATATGTTGCTTGTGTTTGGGGAATTTTGCTGAGTTTCGAGTTTTATATTTTCTTGGAAAATAATTATTGATATTTGGAAAATGTGTGATTTTATATTAGTATTGGAAACGAAGCTAGTTTTGATCTTTGATTGGAAACGAAATCAGATTTGATGAAGTTGGGACCTATTTCTTTTCACATAGATAGTGTCATAGTATTAAATGATAAAGAACTAATTTAAGAAGTCTAACGCTAAGCAACAATGGGCTTATTCAAGTACATGAAATTGTGTTAATGTCTAGCCTTGAAATCTTTGAAAATTTTAGTGGTTTGTTTGTTGCTTGTTTAGAGGATTTTGTTGAGTTTGAAATTAGTCTCTTGAATGCTTATGGTTCTCATATCATGCATATATCGATAGATCCAGTTCTATTATTATAATCATTATTGTTTTCTTTATATATTTGGTGGTTTGAGGAAATATATTTTATTTCCTTTCACTTTGTGGCATGATTTCTACATCTTCACCTTTTAGAATATAGTAAAATATTTTTCTTATTATATATTTTTCTTGGAAAAGAATTATTGAGAGTTAGGTGCAAATGCACAATGTTGTGTAGCATTAGTGTGATAAATATGGGATAGTGCAAAGCATAGTTTTGAAGATTAGTCTAAGTTGACTCGTACCTAATCAACTCAGTCAAGTTGATTGTTGGTTGAAACACTAATTGTTGGTTCAATGGATAGAAGGTCTTGCAGGCACAAATACCAAAGGGAAAAATGGAGCCCATCATGGGGTACTCTTTGTAATTCTCCACCACTGCTACCTTTCCTCAAACTCCTCTCCAACCTCAATATCAGTGCTAGTAGTAACATGACAAACAACACTACGCTTAGAAGAACTAGAAGAACGTGTTTTCCAAACTACACGAGAACTACTTCCCTCACGAGTCACCATGTGCCATGCTTGGTCTTGGTGGTTCTCTTCCTTCTACTCCTGGTTCAATTACCATATCTTCATTGGAACCAACACTCTGAACTCCACTAGACAACGATTCACCATTTTGTAGTAGTGATTCGCCATTTGTACTGGTGATTCGCCATGATTTTACGGGATAATATAATCTCGTGACTCTTTATGTTGTAACCTATTCATTAGTCACCCTAGATTATTTCCTAGGTTGTTGTAAGATATTTTTAATCATTTTTTGTATAAATAAGCCCTCAAATGGAGTACTGAGGGTGGATTCTACTACTTTGTTGTAACATTGATATTTTAGAATAAAAGTGCTTTGGAGAAACTTCTTTGTGGCTTGCTGGATGATGATTTGAAGCTCAAGACTTTTTGCAGGATTCATGTGTCCGACTACAGTTCAATAAGTCTTTTCTATCCTATGTTTTAAGTTTTCTATCTATTTATAATATCACTTTGTTCCATTTCTGAATAATTGACATAAAAGAATAAATCAGAATTTACTTAAGTGTACTCTGATTTCAATTGTGATTATTCTAAATGTTTTCTGCTAAACCGGTTATAAGCAACGAATTCTTAATTGCTCTTGTTTCGCTGGTTTAAACATTTTGATTACTATAGTAAAGAATTCTTAATTGCTCTTTACTTGTAATCATTCACTTTCTTCCTTTGAACATGTTGAAAGATTCTTAATTGCCTTTCATCCCTTCAAAACCCATTCCATTCACTTTAATTTCTAAAATTGTTCTCTGTTTGGCTATCTTGCCCTGCAAATCCATCTTGTGTGTAGAAGATTAATCCAGTAAATCCATCCTTTTGACTCCATAGCCCAATGGCCTGAAAATACTCAACCTTGCCCTTAGTTGGCGGATTCCACCATTTAAATTCAAACAAAACTCTTGAACTTATAACTAGCCTAATATTTTCTAAGAACAAAGCTAAATTTTAAAGAGAGAGCCCTCTCTGGATACAGATTGGCTAGATTCTGTATCTGAAGGTTGGTTTGTAGTTACCTCGGGTTTACTTTCCTTTTCCACAACTTCATGGAAAACCTGAGTGATAACAAGTTCTTCAAAATTTGGGATTTTCTCTCTCGCACTTATCCCTGTGATGAACATTTGGTAATCATCAGTCATACCATTCATAGTAATCGTGACAAAATCTGCATCTAGAACTAACTCAATGATATCTTCCAATTTGTTCTTTAGATCTTTAATCCGCAATATGAAAGAAGAAAATGTTTCATTATCCTCCTTATTTATGGAGATAATATTGCTCTTCAAGAATAAAATATGGTTTTGCTTCTAATCTCATCAAAATCCTTCGATACTGTCCAAATTTCTCTTGTTGATTTGCATCCTTTGATATGCGGTATGATGCAGTATTTCATTGACATCTTCAACAACGTATTTGCTTTCCCTTCTCTCTTCTCCCAGTCTGGAATCGTCATGAATCCCACTGCTGGCTTTAGCTCATCCCCATTTGCAATCGTCCAAGCACTCTGTGCTTCTAGCACAATCTACATCTTGAACTTCCAATTAGATTAATTGGAACCATTGAAATTGTTGTTGTCATTCAAGTATGATTCTATTATTTGATTATTCATCTTGATGATTCAAAAAAAAACTTCGAGTACTTGACAAGAAAAGAAAAATGATGGATCTACCCCAGATCCTTACGGAAAGAAATATCACAATACAGATCTACCTGATTTGTGATCAATCCAGTAGGTTGTTTTGCACGTTGTGCGATAGGCTCTCGACTCCTCTGTACCAACGCGATACCAGCACGATCTGCTTCAGATCTCTTTCTTCATTAGTAAAATTTCACTAGATCTCTTCCTCCATAACCTTTCACCATTTTTCTTCCTTCATCAGTGGTGCACACTGGCTCAGATCTATTTCAAATCTCCTCGACACACTTACCAACCCAATTTATTCGACTATTGTGCCATAAATAAAACACAGTAAGTCTATCACTGATCGACGCCTCTATTTTCCTCAAATCTATGCCATCAGCGTGACTATTACTATAGGAATAGTGACTATCGGCGTGATTTTTCCTCGATAACCTACATTGATCCCCTCAATGGTTGAAAAAAAATTTTTCACTCGGTCATCAGGGGCTTCTCTTCTGCCACCTAGATACTCACAGGGATCACGACACTCCATTTTTTATTCAACCCTGGAGCTCTGGTACCATGATAAAATGTGATTTTTGAATTAATAAATAAAAAAATCATTGGTCAACTCTACAAAAGAGTCTGAACCATGAGATTCCGACTCTGTAGAACGCTCTACATTCTCAATACAACTCAATCAATATATAACATAGATGGATATAGGGAAGTTAGAACCATACCCTAAGAAATAGAAACTAATTCCTATCCTAAGGTTTCGTGAACCAACTCTCACTAATTAAGGATTATCCATTATATTTCAACATCTTGGTTGGTGCTTCTTTTAAGATCCATTGCAGTGGCCAACTGAGGTGTTGTTTCAACCCCTACCAGACTCCAGTAGGGTTGAGATCAAATAAATTTGCTGCAAACTAGAGAATTGAACGGTGGAAAACGTACAGGTGCATTCAATATGGATTTCAAATTCCTCTTTTTCATTCATAACCATTTTGTTCCAATATTTAACTTCATTTCCTTGCCATATCTAATGCCCTATGGATTTCAAATTATTGTTTTTGTTTCATAGTCATTTTGGTAGTCTTTAAATTCTTCTCCAAATACCTGGATTTTTTTCATATTCATTGTGTTGCAATTTGTAAATTCATCTCCTTGACAAATTTAATCCCAACCCCGTTATAGAGAAAGATATTATAATAAGGATTTTGCGGGCATGGGGATTAAAATGCTCAGAAATTGAAATTGCACTTGCAGTGCTTTATTTACAGAGGAAATTTTTTGTTATGTTTGAATGTGGACTCCACCAGAACGACTATGTGGGATGAAGAATATCACTAATTATCATTGTAAGGATTTCAGTATTAGATCAAATACTTACCATTATTTTCTTTCTTATTTTTAAGAGTTATAAATTCAATCAAACTAATTATTTGCTGGAGTTGAGGTGTAATTCTTATGACCAGTAGCATTGAATTTTCTGAGCTAAAGCCCATATAGGAATGTCGTGAGACTTAAGCATATTGATATTGATATGGGTATATAATAGTTATATTGAGGGAACCCTTTACTTACCGTATGATCACACTCTCTTAAAATTCAAATGGATTTCCATGACTCTACCTATCGCGCTACTATATGGGCTACAAACAACGATATTTATTTTCTTTTATTTAAATTTTCGGCTGCATTAAGGTTGATATTCTTGTTTCATGTAGAACCATGCCAAATGCGATGAGAATGGAAATTAAAAAAATAGTGGTAAAATCTCCCTGAATTGTAAGCTAATGAATCACAAACCACCATTATTATTTCTCCACTGCCAATACCACTATTATCAGCATGCATACATTCTCTTGTAGATGCAAAAACCAACCCACCAACAATTTCTTTCGCAATATGAATACATTTTCCCAGTATAATTCGACTCTTAGGATTAGCTTTTGTAAATCCTCCTCTGCCCTCATTGACCTATTTTCTCTGAACCACAACAAAGATGAAAAACCATTGAAAATCTGGTTGGTTCACCTACTACTGCTTATAGCTGCAAGCTGCAATAGACAAATGAGGCATCCTTAAACGATTATCACACTACTATGTTTTCCAGATTAGAGTACATTTTCTCAACCTAGAGAGTTGTGTAGATTCCATGCTTGGTGTACATTGAGGGAAGATTTCTAATCATGCTTGTGATTCATAGTCATACTGGTATATGAAAGATGGGTCAGAATTTCCAAGCAATGAAGTTACCAGATACATGAATTCTATATAGGAAAGGTGAGAGGGGATTTTCCTTCCCTCCATCATGTCCAAAATATGGAGATGAAAATAAATCCTCTTCCAAAAACATAAGGTGTTATATATTCCATTTCCATCGAACCTAGCCAACACCAGGAGAGATCAAGGAATGGATCCCAAAAATTGGGCTCTGATTAACCTTGCGATATCACTTTTCCTTCATGGCCAAATCTGAGAGAGATCAAGGACCAAATCCCTAGAATTATCCCTTTTTTTAACGTTGCAGAGATCACTTTCTCTAGCTAACGATAGAAGATTATTATTAAATACTATTGAAATATACATAACTGTGCCCTTAGAGAGGCAAAAGAAACGATCAATTCTTGCCATCAAAATTTTGCTGCTTCATCTTGTGGGAAGGTGTAATCCCATCTTGTACATAATGGAAATAACAATTTTGTAGGGATGGGGATTAAAATACTCAGACGTTTACCTTGCAGGATGTTATTTTCAAACAAAAAACTATTATGCTAGAATAATTTAGAAAATATTGGCTAGTGTTTCTAAAAAGAAATATCCTCTATCTTCCTTGGTTTGTGACAGTGGTTTGCTACCTTTAATAAATTTCAAATTGTAAGTACTCTCTTGCATGCATCCATGGTTGGTGTTGTACCTTAAGAGACAATCCCTTGGTTGTATTAAGGAATCAGTGCTTAAGACATTTATACATGTATGCCACCGAATTTTAATATCAAGGGTCTTTGCTTAACCAACTTCAGATGTTTTGTTATTAAACCCTCAAGAATCAAATTCAATAAATTCTTTGCAATGCCATTATTTGCTGATATCAAATGGAATGATGAGAAGAATATGAAGGAAGGAAGCCTAAATTGATATGCTGATAAACAATATATATTGTTTTAAACTTGAAAAGAATTTTATGATAGAAGATTAGTTAAAATGAAGGAGCACCCATTAAGGATTTTAACTCTTGTTCACATATCTAAAAATAGACCCGCAGCTTCATTACTTAATTTTATTAAAGAACAGAAAATACATAATGTAAACTAGAAAACATATAAATATCAACAAATTCCAGAAAATTTCTTTTCATTCGTTAATCATTTGAAAACTTAGTACAAAATTTGAAGTTTGAAGGTCCAAAACTCAGAACATTTTTCTTTCTTGTCTATCTCTTTAAATACAATAGAAAGAAGTTTGTAACTGCTGGAACTAATCCTAATTTCTTCAACTACTTAGGACTTCGTCAACTACCTATTACATGTCATAAAAATGTCTTATTACAATTACATTCTCTTTAAAATAGGAAAATAACATGAATCTTAAATCCTAATATATTTGTTGAATGTGAATTGTTGATGTTGTTGCTGCATTCCCTTCACTGGCTAGTTTATTTTTCTTTGAAGTAGAGGGATCCTTTGGTGGATTTGTCATCCAGGCTCTGCATTTCTTCCATACCTCAATGTTTGTCTTAGGTAAATGAACTAGCTTGTGATACTCCAAAATAAAGGCAGTGAATATGTTGAATGATGTCCTCTCTGTAAATAAAGTCTTCACTAACCATAACAGCTAAAAATTCCTTTGAAGGAAAATGATCATTGTTTCTCCTTTAAGAATCTGAGTCTTTTCATGAGTATTGTCCACCTTGCTTTTTTCCAACCCTAGTAAGGGTTCATAAGAATCCCATGATAAAATACTACCTCAAAGATCCCAACATGATGGAAAACTTGCTCTATCTCTTTTGTCAAATAAATTATAAAACTAGCTCACTCCTTCCTTTAGCTCAATCAAATTCTTCTCTGTAGACTTCCTGCAATCATTTTTGACAATCATCTTATTAATTTCCACAACATATAAAATCCTTTCTTTAATCTCATTTTCTTCCAACTCTTGATTAGTTTTGGAATCAATGAAATCAATGAATTTTCTTGCCCAAATGGCTCTGTTAATTGTCTTTTTCTTGTTTGCCATAACTTCTTCTTAAAAATCTATTATAATACTTCTTTCCTCTACTACAAGAGTCAGAAAACCCCAAATTGCTTTCATTTTTGTAATGATATCATTCTAGATGATGTCCTTAGCCTGTATTAGGGATATATTTCCCTTCAATTTTTCCCTCAGATTTTTAATCTCAGCATCAGTAGTTTGTTAATATGTTTTGTATTTACTAACTTCCCCATCTTTTGCTTGTATGATATTTGTTGTTGTCTCCAAATCATCTTGTGCCTATTTGTGATCTCTCTTTGCCATCTTCAATTTAGTGGTCAATTGAGATATTTGTGCTACTAGATCTTCATTACCAGATGGAAAAATGAAACTACAAGTATGAGATTCAATGTGATTCTACAATGATAATATAGTTTGCTTTAATTTGGTGGTTTCTTCTTCGTTTTGCAAGAAGTACTGAGGAAGTTTCTCTTTCTCATTTTCTACATCTGCAACCTCTACTGCCATAGAGTGCTCTCCTATAGGCAACTTCAACTTTTTCTTTAGCACAGAGATTTTGGATTAAGCACTTTGCAGCATCTTCTCTACAACATACCTGTCATTGGGATCTACCCCAATCGTCACAATAATATTTTTGAGTTCTTCATTATGGATTGTTAAAGCCTTGGAATTTTCTTTCTCTAACTTCAATTTCTTGATAACTTTTCCAACCATGTTTTCAACCTTGAGAGCCATTGCATTTGTTTTGGTTAAGTCATTTACAATCAATTGACCGATTTGCATATGTAGATTTACTTTTTCAAGCAATAGAATTTTCTTTACATCTACAGTTAGATTCATAGTATTAAAATTATTGGATGAACCAATAAACATATCAGAGGGATGTGAAAGGGAAATATTAAATTGATCCTTTTCAAGATCCATTATAGTTTGCATTCTTGTTTGATCTAGGGTTATCTCGTACTCAGCTTGAGCCTCCATGCTTGCCTTCATTTTTTGATTTATTTCTGCAATCTAAGAAAACATTTGTTTAATTAAGGGAACTTGTTCCTGAGTGTTTTCATGTTGTGTTGGTGAATTCGAGACATTTTTATCATCTCCCAATTGTAGTGAAAAACCAGGTTGATCATCTACCGAATCCTCACTGAGCTTTGTACTCTTTTCAGTTTCTTGTTCTTCATCCTCTGAATCAATCACTACTTCTTTACCTCTCTTATTTGACTTCTCTGATATGATAGGAGTTTGTACATTTGAGCTCAAAAAACCTAAAAAACCTTTATTTTCCATCTTTTCTATATCAGGTCCAATTTCATGAATGAATGTTGAATATCCATTTTCAACTATCCTATTATAAATCACGCTATGAGGGTCAAAAGCCCACTTCTCTCCTAACAATAGATGTATTTCATCTAACATCCTAGTGACTTCATCAGTTGCCTGTCTCATATTAACTATAAAATGACCAAAATTCATTGACAACTTAAACATATGACCTTTCTTCATAGGCACAAAATGTATTTGATCAACATTTAAAATTTTCCTAATGAATTCCAAAACAAATAATCTCATGGGCACAAATATTGGAAGCCTATAAGGTTCTACACCAGCTCCATAGAGTCTAATTTCAGAATAATCTTCAAATACATACCAATCACCAATTTTACAATTCGTCCCCAACTGCAAGAAATCTTGAGCCTTTGGCAAGAAGCATGGGGGAGAGAGTCCATTCAAAATTCTATATGAAATAGACATCAAATGAGTTGAAAAATCAAACAAACCTTCCTCATTCTGTTCTTCCCTTACTATGTCTGTCCAAAATACCATTGAATACATCTTATTATTCATATCCATTATATTTAACCATAGATGCATGAATTCTTCTACATTTTGATATAACAATAGATAAATAACAAGAGAGGGAAACCTGAATGAACCTGTCAGTGATAAATTCATAAGTCGAGAATTGACAGCTTCTTGCCAATAAGAAGGAATATCCAACACTACTCTTGGCTTCATCATCAAGGCGAACATTCCCAGAATTTATTTGTCGACTATAATGTCATCGTATTTTCCCAAAATATTTGAAAAGCACCTCAACACTGGTCTGACTTCTACATCAAAAACCTCCATGGAGAATTCTTTATTTTCAGGTGAAAACTACGTTGTATCTGGCTTTAGGATAAAGGTGAATTGGTTGAAATCTTGATGTGCAAGATTATCATATTGTGCCATCAACAAATCATTAGTGAATTGGAGATATGACTCTCACTCAGGGTAACACAGAGCTTGATGAATTAATTGGGCTGAGACTTGCAGAACATTTTATCCTTGACAATTAATTACAAAACACTTTCTTGGGTACATGACAGACACTAGCCAATACAAAAATTCGAGAAAAAGGTGCGTTCTTGAAATGCATGCAGACAATACACCAGTTTTAACAATGGCGGTGTAAATTGGAGAAGCTTTATTTTTTAAGCAGACCTATTGATAAAACAAAAAGTGGTCTAGAGAATAGACAATATATTGGATGTCCCTCTCAGTGTCCATGAGAGTAATGTGACTGGAAGAACTTGAAAGGGATGCAAGCTTGGCCATAATTCAACTTGGGGTGACAGAAAATCGACAAGGTGGCAGACAATAGGGAAAGACATAGCACAGACAAAACTTTAGAAACAAACTAACAATAATAACCTTACAAAAATGAGAATCCATCTTAAATAGGTGGCTCGAGCTTAAGACTTAAATGTTGAAAAGGCGTGCCAAAAGACCGTTAAAAGTACCCTGACATGGACGATAGCTGTCACCAACTGGCTGCTTACGTCACTACGGGAGGTCTCGAGGTACAGAGAGCTCGTCGGGTTCATTCCCTCGTAGTGAATCTCGATCATTGATCTGGATTGGCTCTACAGTCAACTGGGTCAACTGCAGAGGCGCCCTTCCTGTTAACCCACGTGTTGAATGTGCCCACAAGTTGACACTTTTATTATTTGGCTAATAAATCTTCGAATCCTGCTTCATAAACTGTTCGTTATTTAGCTATGTACTAGGACCCTTTTTTATTAAAGTATAAACTATTAACCTTAAAAGTTAAAATAACAAATATGACATCTTTTATGCTAAAGTATATGGAACTTTATACTTTAACATATATTTTCATAATTTTCTATTTTTTTGTATTTTGTAAATTAAATATAAAGGATATTGCAAATGAGCCTCAACATGTGGCTCCACCTGGGGATAGTGCTTTTTCCACAAAACACTAATAACTATAGATTAGTGTCTTCACTTCGGGCATGGAGTCAAATGTGGTTTGATGAAACATGTACAATGAAGGAAACTAAATATGTACAATGATGAACCATGAACTCTTAATGCTGGAAATAATGTTTTAAATACTGCCCATTCATAGGCAGTTCCACTTTTTCTCCATCAAGATCTTCTAGAATGAAAATGTTATTTGATCTAGCCTCAATAATCTTGTATGGGCTATACTAGAGTGGATCAAACTTACCATTCTTTCCCTTCTCTTCTCTTCTGCTATCCCATATTAATACCAAATCTCCAGCTTGAAAAAGAAGCTCCTTAGCCTTCCTGTCAAAAATGGTCTTCATTTTTTCTTGATAGGTGATAAAATTTTCTCTAACTTTTTTCCTGCTATCATTTGATTCTATAACCTTGTTCAACCTTCTTGGCAATGCATTAGGTTATTTTTGTGCTTCTTGAAGAAAAGAAATCATTGGTCTGGCCAACTAAGTAGGAAATAAAGCTTGAGTACCATAAACCATCTCATAAGGAGATTTACCTGTAGATCTTTTAGTAGTCATCCTTACTACCCAAAGTGCAAATTTCAATTTTGAATCCTAGTTTTTTTTATTTTCATTAATTGTTTTCTTTAGAATCTTCACCAATGTCTTATTGGAAGATTCAGCTAGCCCATTACCTTGAGGATGATATGTTGTAGAATGAGATAGAATGACATTACATGTTTGACAAAAATTAATGAATTTGACTGAATTTAATACCTGGGCATTATTAGTCACAATCTTAATAGGACACCCAAAACTGCTAAAGATATTCTCTTCCAGAAACTTCATTACTACCTGATCATTTTCCTTTCTGGTAGGTATTTCCTCAACCCACTTTCTAAAATAGTCAGTGGTAATCAGAATCCATTTGAACTTCCGACTGGATGGTGGATTTATTTCCCCAATAAAATATAATCCCCATTTCCTAAAGGTTTCTTCAACAAACACTAGGAGAAGTGGTAAAGGAGCTAATATTTTCTTTTCTGCAAATAATTGACATTTCTGGTAGCTTCTAACTAGTCTGTATACATCAGCAAACAAGGATGGCCAATAAAAAACTAATTTGAGGATTTTATGAGCAGCAAATTTCGAACTGTAGTGACCTCCACATAAATTCTCATGATATTCTTTTATAAATTCCATTGATTTAGCTTCTGTCAAGCATAAAAATAAAATACCAGCATGATCCTTCCAATACAACTTAGCATCAATTATAGCATATGTCTAAGCTTTGAGTTTAAGGGCTCTATACTTTATTATGTTTATTGAGGGTGGACAAGAGAAAAAGCACAAGTAATGAATAATATATTTATACCAATCAGAGCAGAGAAAATTGTATTTAATTGTTGACTTTGTGCTACTTTGACTCCTTTCATCAACAACTTCATCCAAGGCTGCAAGCAGATTAATTCCCAGAGCTTGAAAGTTAGACTCTGTCGACAACATTGCCAAGCCCTGTCCTTTTACCAATTTAGTAGGTTTAATGTCTAAGTCATACTCCTAGAGTTTAGCAATCCATTTTCCTCTTTTTCTTTCAACATCACTTTGAACTAACACATCCTTTACAAATGAATTAGGTACATATGCAACTATTTGAGACTGCAGCACATAAGTTATGAAGGCTTTTAATGCTTTAACTAATGCATATACTTGTTTTTCCAAGATATTTTATTTGATTTTTGCATATTTGAGAAATTTACTGAAAAATGCCACAGGTTGCTCTTTTCACTTTTCATTCTTCTGCAGCAACATAGCGGCAATGGTAGAAGGTGATGCAAATGAAAATAGTTGGAAAGGCTTTTGATAATTTGGACTAATCAAAATAGGAGCTTCTTGAAGAGCTTCTTTAATATTTGCAAAGGACTCTCTTTCATCTTTGTCCCATTTTACTTCATCATATCTGTTATGTTTCTGACAATCTTAGCATAATTTGGGACAAATCTTCTTAGGAAATTAATTTTTCCTAGAAACCTCTAGATATCCTTCTTACTTCTAGGAAAATGAATTATCTGTATAACTTCAACTCTTGCTAGATCAATTTTCACCCCCTGATTTGAAAGTATATGCCCCAATAAATTTCCTTCTTCCAAGGAAAACAAATATTTCTTAGGATTCAATGATAACCCAAACTTCATGCATTTCAGAAAATCCTTCTACAAATGCTGCTAGTGCTCATCATCAGAACCTAAAAAAATAGTCACATCATCCAAATATATGAGTACAAACTTTTCACACACAAATGCTATGTCCATTTCCCTTTGAAACGTGGCCCTTGTGTTCATGAGACCAAATGGAATCCTGGCATACATGAATGTTCCCCAAGGTGTGGTAAAAGCTGTTTTTTTCTGATCTTCCTTTTCAACAGCTACTTGGTTACACCCGGAGAAACCATCAACCATAGATAATCTATAAGCTCCTGTCACCTTTTGTAAAGCATAATCCAATTTTGGAAAAGGATAATTTTCTTTTAGAGAAGCTCTATTCAAATTCCTGAAATCAACACATAGCCTTATCTCTCCATTCTTTTTCCTCACAGGAACTAGATTAGAAACCCAGTCTAAATATCTAAGTGGCACTATGATTTTTGCTTGCAGCAATTTCTTCACTTCCATTTCAATTGGGGCAAGGTGCAATGGATTAATCTGCCTAAGCTTCTGACTGTGAGGCTTGACCCCATCCTTTAATGGTATTTTATGCTGAATAATATCCAGATCATATTTCTTCAAATCATCATAGGAACATGCAAATACATCCATATACTTTTTGAAAAGATCAAAATACCTCTCTTTATAATCCTTCAGGACTCCTTTGAATATATTAACAACCTTGGGCTCCTGTTGAGTTCCCAGATTACAGTCCTCCATCTCACCTTCTTGAGATACCTTCTTTTTATCCAGTGCTACACCATTTGCATCAAAAAACCTTTCAAGAGGAACCAAACGTATGGGTAATAAAATGTATTTCAATTGTATTATCTTCTGATCACCTATTGATTGCTTAAGATTTGTCAAGCCCTCATTCTAATCAGTCTGCTCACTTTCCTGATCTATTTCACTATCTTCAAAGTTTCCAATCATTGTTAGAAAATGATTGATTTTCTAATCATCTTCGAAGACCTGCCAATGCTTAACATTATCAAGGATTAAGGGTCTATGCTTAAATCAATCTCATATCTCAGTTTAGGATTGATGGGTGGCTTGAATTTACTAGCTGCAACTGCCAGTGAATCTGCCATTCTATTTTCTTCTCTTGGAATGAACTGAAGATTCAAAGCTTCAAAATAATTCTCAATAAGGTCCCAAACCTCATTCCTATATGATCTCAATCTTGGATGCTTGGTTTGACACAAATTTTTAATTTGTCTTATAATCAACTCAAAGTCACCAAAAATGGAAATACATTGAATTCCCATTTTTTTAGTAGTTTGGAGACACAAAATTAATGCCTTATACTCAGCTACATTATTTTTCGATTCAAATTCAAGCTTAGAAGAAAAAGGAAAAAGATTACCTTCTGGAGAAATCAGTAAAAATCCAGCTCCTGTGCCATCCTTAGAATAGGGACCATCAAAATAACACTTCCAAATTTTATTTGAATTTAGATCCTTATGTAAAATTGCTAAAGAGAGCTACTTTTGTGAATCTTCAGCAAATTTTTCATCTTCATGCAGCATAAAACAAGAGAGATCTACCTTTTCTTGGCCATAGATAGGGGAATTTCCTGCATCTTTCTTTGTGGTAGTTTTAAAAAATCTTGTTTCTCTGTATAACCTTCTTTCTTCCCCATAAAACACAGTAATGATAGCATATGTGAATTCCAATTTTGAACCACCTCTGAGCTTCGCTCCCCAAGATCTGGACAAGAGCATACCAAATTTGGTAGGAATATCTGCAACTGCTACATCCATCATAATAATTTTGGATGGAATTTGGGCCAGTGATACTACCATATCTTTGATAAGCCCAACACACTTCACCCTTTTTGAATCAAATAAATAAAGGTCTCTATAGGGCTTATTGATTTGTAAATTTATTTGTTTCATTATAGATAAGGGCATGAGATTATGTGAAGCACCAAAATCTAACATACAATTATGAAGAATAAAATCATGAAGAAGCAATGATATATAAAATGGGGGAACATAAGAATCTATCTCTTCAACATGTGGACCAAAAGTGACCACTGATTTTCCCTCTTGCAAATTCAGAGTATCACCAATATCATCAAACTGAGAAAGATTAATAAATTATGCAATTTCCTTCTTCTAACCAGGTGTCTTAGCTAACTCAAGCAGGGTTACTTGAATTTCGATCTTTTCTAATTCTTTGGATAGATTGAAGGTTTGATTTTTTTTAACAATATTCTCAGGTTCTTCTTGATTTCTATTAGGATTAGTAGTCTGCTTAGGTAGAGTAACAATATTCTCCAAAATATTGAGAATCAATAGAGTTATTCTGGGAAGCCTTAGCCTGTTGTTTTTCATTTCCACTCACTGAATTCATAGGATATTTCCCCTTTTCTAATTGTTTTACTTAGTTCTTTGGTTATGGAGTCGCCATTGTGATCTTAATTCATACTTCTTATGCAACTCTTCTTGCATAAAATATGTGAATTTCTTACAATACACATCCATTTCTTCCTGATCAAATGACACATCAGCTTCTATGCATTTTTCTTCCCATTCCTCTTCATCCTCATCATATTCCATATAAACAACATATATCTGATCTTCAAATTCTTTCTAATCATCCTCAGTAGACTGTGAAGGTGCTGCTTCTATATACAAAGGTGCTTGAACTTCATCCTGATCTCTCCTTTCCCTCTACAAAGTCTGGAAGGGCTGATTTCTAAATTGTGGATTAAAAACTCCTCTGTTTTGTTGGGCAGGTTTCTTACTGCCCAATTCCATCTTCAGTAATTTATTTGACAAGTTCTTGATAACCTTTGTCTTTTCATCAATCCTTTGATCCTGTGATGAATCTTCTTTATCCTTACCTTTATCTTGAACTGACTTATTTTCTTGTGTCTTTATAACAACATTCATGTTTGCTTCAATATCCAAAGCATCTATTTGGATTTTTTTAAGAGTATAAGATCCTGTCTCTCTCAAAGTGAAACTAAAATCTGATACAAAAGCCCCAGCAAAAACATCTTTGCTCCAACACGAGGGGGGGTTTCATTTCTGCAGGCAAACTGTTATACAATTTGTTGAATATTTTAATGAAATCATTCATGTTTTCATTAGAATTTTTCTTGATAGAATTAAAATGTGTGAATGAATAACCATGATCTCTCTTTTCACCACATATTCGGATGAATTGTGTTTCTAATTCATCCCAATTATTAATTGAGGTATTTGGAAATCATTTAAACCATTTTCTTGCCTCTCCATTCAGAGACTGTACAAAAAGCCTCATTACTACATCAAGATGTTCAACATTTAAATTTTCAGCAAAAGTTCAAAACAAAGGCAAGCGTTGTTATGCAGTTACTTCATCTTCACCAGTAAATCTAGGAAGAAACTTAAGGTATTCCTGGGGCATTGCATTCATAGGTTGTGGAAGATTTAATGGTGCATATCTATTCATCAAGAAAGTAGGGATAGGGGTTGCCATGTTTATGCCTTGATTAACTGCTTCTTGAGTAGGTGGGGTTTGTATTCCAGTTGTAAATGTGGATGGATGAGGTGAAACAACTGATATGGGAAGGGGTTGATGAACAATAGCAGAAGAACTCGCAACTATATTAGGCTGACATTTTTTAAATTTGAATGAAATAGACTCAAAGGATTGTTCCTCTAACTTTGGTTCTTGAAAATGAATAGGTGGGGAAAATGATTCTTGTTCTGAGAAAATGAGTTTCCGAGAAATATCCTTGGATGAAAGGTTATGGGAACTACTACCTGGTGTAGGCAGTGTAGCATCAGGTGTAGAAAGCATTCTTGATTTCTGGCCTTTTTTAGAAACTAACTTTTTAGGATCTGAAAAAATAGGAGCTTTATGTTTAGAGGTATATGACCTTGTATGTGGCCTTTTATATGCTAGAATTATGAAATAAAGACACAACCTGGTATTTCCTCCTCTCTAAAAAACCAAAGGAAATATGAATAAAACCCAGGGAATGAACTTCGTTTCTTCGTCCCCAGCAATGGTGCCAAAAAATGTTGTACCTTAAGAGACAATCCCTTGGTTGTATTAAGAAATCAATGCTTAAGAAATTTATACATGTATGTCACAAAATTTTAATATCAAGGGTCTTTGCTTAACCACCTTCAAATGTTTTTTTATTAAACCATCAAGAATCAAATGCAATAAATGCTTTGTAATGCCATTATTTGCTGATATCAAATGGAATGATGAGAAGAATATGAAGGAAGGGAGCCTAAATTGAAATGCTGATAAACAATAGCTATCACTTTAAACTTCAGAAGAATTTTATGACAAAATATTAGTTAAAATGAAGGAGCGTCCATTAAGGATTTTATCTCTTGGTCACATATGTAAAAAGAGACCTGTAGCTTCATTACTTCATTTTATTCAAGAAGAAAAAATACACAATGTAAACTGGAAAACATATCAATATCAAAAAATGCCAAAAACTTGCTTTTCATTCATTAATAATTTGAAAACCCAGTAGAAAATTTGCAGTATGAAGGTCCAACACTCGGAACCTTTTTCTTTCTTGTCCATCTCTTTAAATACAATAGAAACTAGTTTGTAACTACTGAAACTGATCCTAACTCCTTCAAGTACTTAGGACTTCGTCAACTACCTATTACATGTCATCAAAATGTCTCATCACAATTACATTCTCTTTAAAAGAGGAAAATAACATGAAACTTAAATCCTAATCTATTTGTTGAATGTGAACTGATGATGTTGTTGCTACATTTGCTTGACTAGCTAGTTTATATTTCTTTGAAGTCGAGGGATCCTTTGGTGGATTTGTCATCCAGGCTCTGCATTTCTTCCATAACTCAATGTTTGTCTTAGGTGAATGAACTAGCTTGTGATATTCCAATCTAAAGGCAGTGATTCTGTTGAATAATGTCCTCTCTATAAATAAAGTCTTCACTAACCATAACAGTTGAAAATGTCTTTGAAGGAAATTGATGATGGTTGCTCCTTTAAGAATATGTGTCTTTTCATGAGTATTGTCCACCTTTCTTTTTTCCAACACCAGTAAGGGTTTATAAGAATCCCATGATAAAAGAATACCTCCAAGACCCCAGCCTGATGGCAAACCTGCTCTAGCTCTTTTTTCAAATAAATTATCAAACTGGCTCACTGCTTCCCTAAGCTCAATCAACTTCTTCTCTATAGACTTCCTGCAATCATTTTTTTACAATCATCTTCTTAATTTCCACAACATATAAAATCGTTTCGTTAATCTCATTTTCTTCCAATTCTTGATAATTTTTGGAATCAATGAAATCAATGAATTTTCTTGCCCAAATGGCTCTGTTAATTGTCTTTTGCTTTTCTACCATAACTTTTTCTTGAAAATCTCTGATAATACTTCTTTCCCCTGCTACAACAGTCAGAAAACCCCAAATTTCTTTCATTTCTACAACGATATCATTCCAGATGATTTCCTTAACCTGTATTAGGGATACATTTCCCTTCATTTTTTCCTTGAGATTTTTAATCTTAGCATCAACAGTCTGGTAATTTGTTCTGTATTTATTGAATTCCCATTCTTTGGCTTGTATGATCTTTGTTTTTATCTCCAAATGATCTTGTGCCTTTTTGACATCTCTCTCTTCCATCTTCAATTAAATGGTCAATTGAGATATTTTTGCTACTGGATCTTCATTACCAGATGGAAAAATGAAAGTACAAGTATGAGATTCAATATAATTCTATAATGACAATGTAGTTTGCTTTAATTTGGTGATTTCTTCTTCCTTTTGCAAGAGCTACTGAAGAAGTTTCTCTTTCTCATTTTCTACTATTGCAACCTCTGCCACCATAGAGTGCTTTCCTATAGGAAACTTCAATCTTTTCTTCAGCACAGACATTTTAGATTCAATACTTTGCAACAAATTCTGTACAACAGGCCTGTCATTGGGATCTACCCCAATCTTCACAATAATATTTTTGAGTTCTTCATTCTGGATTGTTAAAGCCCTGGAATTTTCTTTCTCTAACTTCAATTGCTTGATAACTTTTCCAATAATGTTTTCAGCCTTGAGTGCCATTGCATTGGTTTTGGTTAAGTCATTTACAATCAGTGGACCTGTTTGCATATGTAGATTTACTTTGTCAAGCAATGGAATTTTCTTTACATCTACAGTTATATTCATAGTATTAAAATTATTGGATGAACCATCGGACATATCAAAGGGATGTGAAAGGGAAATCTTAAATTGATCCTTTCAAGATCCATTATAGTTAGCAGTTTTGTTTGATCTAGGGTTATCTGGTACTCAGCTTGAGCCTCCATGCTTGCCTTTTTTTTTTTATTTCTTTTTTCAATCTGAGCAAACATTTGTTTAATTAAGGGCAATTTTTCCTGAGTGTTTTCATGTCTTGTTGGTGAATTCGGGACATTTTACTCATCTCCCAATTGTAGTGAGAAACCAGGTTGAGCATCTACCGAATCCTCACTGAGCTTTGTCCTCTTTTCAGTTGTAGTTTCTTCATCCTCTGAATCAATCACTGCTTCTTTACCTCTCTTATTTGATTTCTCTGATATGACAGGATTTGTACATTTGAGCTCACAGAACCTACAAAACTTTTATTTACCATCTTTTCTATATCAGGTTTGCTTTCATGAATGAATGCTGAATATCCATTTTCAATTCTCCTATTAGAAATCACACTATGAGGGTCAGAATCCCACTTCTCTCCTAACAATAGATGCATTTCATCTAACATCCTACTGACTTCATCAATTTCTTGTCTCATATTAACTATAAAAGGACTAACAATCATTGGCAACTTAAACATATGGCCTTTCTTCATAGGCACAAAATGTATTTGATCAACATTTAAACTTTGCCTAATGAATTCCAAAGAAAATAATATCATGGGCACAAATACTGGAAGCATATAAGGTTCTACACCAACTCTATAGAGTCTAATTTCAGAATAATCTTCAAAGACATACCAATCACCAATTTTACAATTCATCCCTAGCTGTAAGAACTCTTGAGCCCTTGGAAAGAAGCATGGGGGGAGAGATTCCATTCAAAATTCTATATGCAGTAGACATAAAATGACTTGCAAAATCAAACAAACCTTCCTCATTCTATTCTTTCCTTACTATGTTTTTCCAAAATACCATTGACTGCCTCTTCTTATTCATATCCATTATATTTAACCCCAGATGCATGAATTCTTCTACATTTTGATATAAAAATAGATAAATAAAAAGGGAGGGAAACCTGAATGAACCGGTCAGTGATAAAATCATAAGCTGAGAATTGACAACTTCTGGCCAATAAAAAGGAATATCCAGCACTACTCCTGGCTTCATCATCAATGAGAACATTCCCAAAACTGATTTGTCTACTGTACTGTCATCTTCTTTTCCCAAAATCTTTGAAATGCACCTCAGCATTGGTTTGACTTCTACATCAAAAACCTCCATGGAGAATTCTTTATTATTAGGTGCAAACTGCTTTGTATCTTGCTTCAGGAAAAAGACGAATTGGTTGAACTCTTGACCTACAAGACTACCATAATGTGTGTCACACCTCCAATTTCACCCCAAAAAAAAATTTTCCTTTGCGAATGCAAGCTTGTGAGCCTAGGGTTATTATGACATATCAATCCTTTCACTATGATAGTTTTCATTTCATCATGTTTCAATAATACCCTCTATCACTATCTCTCGTCTTATGTTATTTTTATTATAATTAGGGAGATGGTTTATACGAACCTAATCTTTACACAGGTCTCGTATAGCCATTCTCCTTTAGCTTAATGGTCATGTATCCCATTTATGAAATTATTGAACTCAAACGTAACCCATCTGAACTATGAGCATATGTTATATAAATTGCGTTGTATGGGTTGTTGCCCAAGGCATTTTCAACCTTTCGAATAGCCATCGTTACGATGTTTATGTTATATATATGGTTATAGCTTTGTCATAAAATTCGAAATGCATATTATTATGAATGGACTTTCCTCATATGCTGGGTATTATCATGCACATGCGCCTGGTTTGATATGACCACTCATCCTGGTACCTCAGATTTTAAATCGATTTAATATATCGTACTGGCTTTGGTATTAATCTGCACGTAGAGCGCATTATCACTCCAGATTGGGTTTCTATGGGCCTCGTCATGGTGAAATTCTTATCCACGTCAGGCGTTGAGCTAACTAAATGAGTGTTGTATCGTTTTATGCCCTTTCGTTGGCTTACGTGGTGAGTCCACGTCGCTGGCATACTCAGCCTACGTGGTGATCAACACCCACGCCGATACTTGCACAGGACATATAGAATTCAATTCGCATCTGCATCCATAAATTTTGATACGACGGTATTAACTCTCCCAGGCTACCCCTCGATCCGTGGCTTAACTGTTCCGATGCTGCCAAGTGGACGATGGCGATCGTTTACAGTTAGGGTTCATGTGGTTTAACGAAGGCTTATATAAGTTCGGAGTGTGGAGTTAAGTCGGTTTCCGCGCTCATCAGTTGCAGGCCTCCTCCGCGTCTGCGCCATTCCCCTTCTGCCGAGGGTTTCGACTCTCCGTTACAGAGAAGTAGTATGGCGCCTCTCGTTCCTCACCACGCGGTCAGGTAATTCCTCCACGCACATTTTAATTCTATTACAGATGTGAATGATTCATACTTAGTTTGTAGAGGCCATACGCTTGCTCTGAATAGATATATATTGGATTATCAGTAAGGTGAATGTGTCTGGTTTGTTTTTCGATGCTCAAGGTCGTCGTTCAGTGCAAGGTGTAGTTGGTTTCCATTTTCAGGGTTATCGTCGACCCATCTCTGGTTATATTTACATTTCGACTGATTTGTGCTATACCTCTTGGTTAGCCTGCGTCGCCTCTCCTCAGGCGGACGCCTCCTGTTCCATGGAGCTTATGAGGTATGTTCTTATTCGTGCCATCTCAGCACATAATTCTTGACTTCGTCGTATTATACTCGAGGGTAATTTGTATTACTCCCTCTCGGTGCAATGTTCAATTGCAGGGCTCGACGTGTCTAAGGTTTGCATTCCACAGGTAATAGTTTTAATACCGAGCTTATTTTATTTATGCTCTTATTTCTCTACGATGGCGTAATGACTAACTTGTGTTTTGGGTCGTCTTTGTCTTCTACAGGTAAATCCGAAGGACTCCTGCGTACTTATGACAGTAGAGAGTGACCTTTTCAATCGTATGGACGCTAACATTGGTCTCTTGGCCGTCCAGGTCAGTATACTTATGGGGTTACTTCTCCTCTCCTGATGCGTTGTCTCGTGATCGTCGAACAGTGCTTCTCTTGTGATGTTGCGCAAGGTTGCTTACGGAACGAGACTTACTCTCTGAGTCGGGGTTTTCATTTTCTTCTTGTTAGCGTTGTCATCCTTGGATGGCGCTTGTCTAAATTCATTCTATTGAAATAGGGGTTGTGATTTATATACTCCAGCCTAATAGGCTCAGTATGTCTTTTGAAAATTTTGGACAATTATATACTCCCTATTGTCTTAGGTCGATTTTAATATACTCTGCCACAGTTTTAAATGTACAGGGACTGTATGAATAATGCCTATAATTTCATACCATGGCATTTGGCTTTGTTTAATTTGCTCGTCTGAACCTTATTTTGTTTTCTGGAAATACTACTGACATTCCAGATTTCTTAATTGCATACATCAGGATTTACAGGTAGTTATATATGATATTTATCTATTCTTTTGATGTACTTCGTTCACTCTTTTCTGTGGGAAATCTACACTTTGGTATTTATAGCATAATTACAG
Source organism: Pinus albicaulis (assembly GCA_034641835.2). NCBI lineage: Eukaryota > Viridiplantae > Streptophyta > Pinopsida > Pinales > Pinaceae > Pinus > Pinus albicaulis. The sequence continues at coordinate 859,628,202 of CM076570.1, forward strand.
TTGCCTCTACTCCTGGTTACACTGAACTGGTTTTATACCTATCTGTCTAGACATATGAACAGCTTGCTGGACATTTATGAGACCATTCTTATTTATCAATAGATGATTAATATGTATGAAAGTCTAGAATTTATGTTTTCTTACTTTTCAAAGTTATGCAAGCATAATTCTATTCTCCAGTTTCTTCTCATTTTCTTGTAATTAGTTACAGCTCATATCTACCTATGTGTCTGATGGTAGCTGGATTCTGAAGAGCTGGTAATGGAATTTGAACTCTTTTCACCTTCCTCATAGTCAAGGGAATGTTGGTTATATAAATGCTACTGTGTATAATGATGGAATTTATTTACTTTTTGCTCCTATGCTGCTCAACTGCTTACTCATAATTTCTGCACTCTATGTATTCATTCTAAGTACTATGATATTAGAATAGTTCCATGAGGCCATTGTTGGTTGAACCTGAGGTCAATCTATTGAGTCTCTCCCTCTGTTCTTTCATAGACAGTATAAGTTGTAACTCATATCCTGCTATTGTTCTGGTGTACTATAGTTAATTCCATTTCTCTCTATGATAGCTATAATAAAAATTATGCTTGGAAACAGAAGCAGATTAAACACAATTCCACAGTGTTTCCTGAAAGAACAAGGTTTCCTCAGATTTAGACCCACCCTGGGTTTAAACACTCTGTGGAATTCTACTTTACAGGATGTTCCTCTACAACTATACAGAATGATCAGGTTATTACCTGGTGATTACATTCTGTTAAATGTAGACTAAAAATATGAACTAACTTAGAAATAAATTTTGTTTTTATATGTAGCCAATTCATACTATAACAAACAATAAGACAAATTTTCTCAGAGACATACCACTCGTGCAGTAGACCAACCTCCCAACCTTAGAGTTCTTCTGTCTCTCAGAACTCACCCCCGAGCTGAGATCACCTCCTATAGCAGATTAACCTCTAACTGTACAAGAGCAGCTTATTTAAGCTATTGTTCCCCAAGCATGTTTCTAATTCTGCGTCCAGAATCTCAGGATGCTTTTCTTCCTGTTTGCCTAGGCTTCCCATTTAGGGATTCTTTAAAGTTGTTTTATGCTTTTCCTCAGCTTTTCCAGCTTTTTACCTCTTCCCAACTACTTTCCTCATCATTGGGGAAATTCAGATTTTTCCTCAAAAATCTAAATTTAAAACTTATTATCTTCCAAGGATTTTTGAAAGATTGTGGGGAAATATTTGCCTCATCCATCCTCACAGATTTAGCAAGTGATCTCATCCTCTCATTTTTGGTCAATTTGCACCACAATAATTTATTCATTTCCTCAATTAAATGTTTAATTACATTCACAAAATAATTATCCTTTGGGGTCCACTCCCCTTAGGATGTAAAGTTCAAGTATCTAACTTTAAAAAGCAATCACATGAATTGGGGGTGTTACAATGTGTCATCAACGTATCATCAATGAATTGGAGATACGACTCTGAATTAGGGTAACACAGAGCTTGACGAATTAATTGGGATGAGACTTGCATAACATTTTATCCTTGACAATTCATTACAAAACACTTTCCTGGGTACATGACAGACACCAGCCAATACACAAATATAGGAAAAAGGTGCATTCTTAGAATGCATGCAGATGATACAACAATCTTAACCAGGGCGGTGTAAATTGGAGAAGATTTATCGTTTAAGAAGACCTGTTGATAAAACGAAAAGTGGTCTAGAGAACAGACAATATCCTAGAAGTAATTCTCAGTGTCCATGAGAGGAATGTGACTGGAAGAACTTGAAAGGGATGGACGCTTGGCCATAATTCAACTTGGGGTGACAGAAAATTGACAAGGTGGCAGATATCAGGGAAAGACACGGCACAGACAAAACTTTAGATACAAACTAACAATAATAACCTTAGAAAAATGAGAAACCATGTTAAATAGGTGGTGTGGGCTTAAGACTTAAATGCTGAAAAAGATGCGCCAAAAGACCGTTAAAAGTACCCCGACGTGGACGATAGATGTCACCAACTGGATACTTATGTCACTACGGGAGGTCTCGAGTACAAAGAGTTTGTCGAGTTCATGTCCTCGTAGTGAATCTCGACCGTTGATCTAGATTGGCTCTACAGTCAACTGGGTCAACTGCGGAGGCACCCTTCTTGTTAATCTGCGTGCTGAATGTGCCTGCGGGTTGACACTTTTATTCTTTGGCTAATAAATCATCGGATCCCGCTTTATAAAATGCTCGTTGTTTAGCTGTGTACTAGGACCCATTTTTATTAAAGTATAAAGTATTAAACTTAAACTTTAAAATAAAAAATATGACATATTTTATGCTAAAGTATATGGAACTTTATACTTTAACATATATTTTCATAATTTTCTAATTTTTTGTATTTTGAATATTAAAAATAAAGGATATTTCAAATGAGCCAGAATAGTTGGGATGTTATCTCAATATTTATGTTCACTCGATGAGACAACACTGGCACTACTTAATATTTAGCCCATCGTGGAATGTAACACATAGATTATAGAGTTTCTCTCTGGGTAATGTATTGGAAAGAAGATTTAAGTAACTGCATTTACATCTTCAATAATTCACACCATTAGAAAATTGATAGAAATTTTGTAAATGTATAAATGATGGACATCATTGTCTTTTAGGCATAGAGGTTTATTTTCGCATAAAATGTATTTTTATCAAATTTGTAAGTTTTAAAATATTTTAGGAATAGAGGTTTATTTTTGCATGGAATGTCTTTTTATCAAATTTGTAAATTTTATGATTTTAAGAGGATAGGTCAAATATTATCACCCATAAAATATTTCTTTGTCAAATCTTTCTTGAATTAATTTTGTTTTGGTAACATAAATTTAAAATGCCATGGAGGGATATTTTTAACATTGTTATTATATTTCAATATTTTAATTTAAAATATGTCATAACATTACGATAATGAGTTGAGAAAATACCAAATTAAAATAGAAAACAACTTATTTTATAAATATTAGTATAAGAATACAAAACGTATTTTATAAATTATTATGATAAGAATATATGGACGTAGGAAAATCATACTTGTTAAATATTATTATAATACTATATGGATATGAACGAGGAAATTTTAAAGTTAGATAGTGAAGATATAAAATTGTCTTCAGCGTTGAAGAAATTGCAAATGATAAAGGAAACTCCACTGAAAACAAATTTCATTTTAATTTTACTAAACAAGTGATGCCATATTATAGTTTATGATGGGTAAAATTGATGTATATATTTATGTGGTGTCATATTATAAGCCATTTTGTAGTTTACTATGCGTAAAATATATATATATATATATATATATATATATATATATATATATATATATATATATATATATATATATATATATATATATATATATATATCATGTGGTGTCCTATTATTTGTATGAGACATTAATAATATAAAATTAAGGGAAAAATTATAATTAGCACAATTACATTAATATGCTTGAATAGACCATATTTTTCATTCATAGGAATACAAATTCACAAATGAAATGTGGAAAGTGGTACTGTGTGATGTCAAAAGAGACTTGTTCGGATGGGAAAGGAAAGAGGGGAATGGCCGCCTTCAGTTTCCCTAGCTTGGAAACATGCCTACTTTGAGAAGGAATGATTATATGCCTGGAATTACCATGACATGACATATTGATGATCATGTGAATTATTTTTCAATAACCATATCTTTCAATAAATATATTTATAGAAGGTCAAGGTTACGTAAATACAAAGGAGAAAGACAGAAGAGAAGATTGGATATCAAGGGTCAAGGATGTTGAGAATATATAACAATTCTCTCAAATCTTGTATTATATACTCCAATGTTAAGAATTTACATCATTTTATTTCTTTGGTATACTATCTATGTTAGATGAATCTAAATAAACTACTGTAACACCTACAATATGGACAAAAACACCAAAAATATGCTCTCATTTTTAACTTAAAACCATGTAGGAATGTCAGAGACTGTACACATTGTACACAAAAAAAAACCAAGGAAGACCAAAAAATCATCCAAATTTAGTTTGTAGATACCTAAAATGTTGTACCGCAAAGGTCCTCTTCCATGGCAGGAACGACTCACTTTGTCTTTGGGTTACTAATATCCCGACAGACTCAAAGTTCATGAGTCTGATAAATTCCCCATTAAAATCTAGGCTTCACTGACCATGAATTGTTTAATATCCATATACAAATGATAAAAAAAATTAAAATAATAAAATTATTAAGTTTTAAGAGTAAAGGCAAAAGACCTAGCTAATGACTCTACCTCACAGGTTAAAGGAAAAACAAATTTCAACTAAAACTAAAAAGACAGAGTTGAACACCAAAAATAATACACAACCCAATTGAAAATAAAATAGCGTAAATTCCAAAAATTATGCGTAATATGAAACAGAGTAAAACTGAGTGTTTGCGCAGTAAAACTCTGAAATGAAACTCTAGAATGTGGTGCACAAAAATATACTTTGATTTATAATTTTATGAGCAAAAAAAACATTCACCATGACTTCAATTCCTTTATGATTGTAAACCAAGATTTTTACATAGATTTACAACTTTCTCTATTTACACTCTAAAAACACAATAAAACTAGCATACCCCCGAAATGGGGAAAGGGAATGCCAAAAGGATAAAAGGAAAGAAATGTGCAAAATATGTAAGGAAAAGTATGTTTAATAGTTAATTTGTAATAAGTAATTTTTTCTTCTTCTATAAAATAGATAATAAAGTAAATTTTCTTTTTTTAGTGACATCACTGAATACTATTACATAAACAAGGGAAAAGTTTTCATGTATATAATTAGAATAATAACATAGAATAATCTAGGATGTTGTGTCCACACATGGTAGGGATGATCTTGGGTATTGTAATTATGAGAGCAGAAAAGCTTGTAAGCATGCCTCTTCTTTATTTCTTAGTGAGACATATGCAATATCCTTCATCTTTTCATAACATTCGAAGGAGAATGATGGTGCTATATGCATTCCTTCTAGAGTAGTATTGCATAATATCGTTGTGGAGGTAAAGAATTGACGTTCAGTCTTACCAATGTCAATGGTAGCCATTTTCAAGGTAATTCCTTGAGATTTATGTATATTCAATGCCCAAGCCATCTTAAGAGAGATTTTTTTCTTGTTACTTCATTGTATGGGTGGAATTGGTACATAATTTCGTTGTGTTTTTTCCCATGGAGGGCTAATCTATTTCTCAAATGCTACAACAACATAAGTTGGTAAAACTGGAGGTCTATGTCTTGGTGCATATACAATTTGCATGACTACTTCGAGAGCACCATTGGCTAATCCTGCTTGGATCCATAAATTTCAAGATATCATAACTCGTTGGCCTACACATAGAAATATCTTTTTTTTCAAGGAACAAGTTGTAATTAGAAAGAGAAAATTTCCGAATAGAAAATTTCATAGGTTTGATAACATTTTTTTGTATGGGTATTTCTAAAATAGTTCGAAAATTATTAGATTTAATTTTGAATGGGGAAGTTGGGATTTTTTCCATAAAAATGATACAATGGAGGAAAAATCCTTAAAACATAAACAATTTATGTAATCTGTATATGGAAAAGAGTACATCATAACAAAATGTTGTTTAGAATAAGAAACCACCCTAATTTTCATTCGCAATAGAATTTCTTCATATAAATGCTACAACAGAGGAAAAAGCCTCAAAACATAAACACTTTATGAAATATGTATATGGAAAAGAGTACAAAAATCACAAAATGTTGTTTGGAAGAAACAACCATACCACTTTGCATTAACTATTTAGCCAACAATTTAGGGATGGGGATTTCATCTTTTGGATTTAATATGTGTTCCATTTTATCACATGAAATTACAATGCATTTGATTTGTTTTTTATTAGCAAATGCTTGTTCATGTACTACTAGTTTGAAAAAGTAATTATTAAAGAATAACTTGGAAAAAATCATTGATATTTTGAGTGTTCCCCTTATAGCCATATTCATATAAGTTCTCAGGAGGCATGCCTATAAGTTTTTATGCAACTTCTTGATACATAGTAACATTGATTTTGTTTGTGTGGTATTTAATGTTGAATTGGAAAATGTACCTATAAACACATTGAAAGACATGTTTATTATACCTTTGGCCATTCCAAACACCATCCTCGATAGGTGTGACTTTTTTTGGCACGCCTAATCTTTAAAGATAAGATGAAATGTATTGTACCAAAAATTATCTACATCGACATAAGCAATAGTTTCCTCGATCAAAATGAATGCAATGTTTGGAGCTTTTCCAATCCCCTCATTTTCTATATCAACCAAGTGCTTTTGAGTGGAAGGGTGCTCACCTAAAGCTCCATGTGTGGATAATGAGTGACAAGACATATTTTTCAATGGGTTTTCAAAAAAAATTCTAAAATCTTGTGCTTCTTTAAGAATAGGATTGATGGAAATTTGGGATGTGAAAGTTGTACTAATTGATATCTTATTAAATTCAGTTACTTTTCCATCCTTAATAGTGATAATTTGAAAGCTGTTTGAGATAGAATATTGGTTAAGTTTAATTTTTTTATACAATACTCCCCATACTATGAACTCTATACTATATCCTGACATGTCTTGTAGTTGGAGGATTATCTTATGTGTCTTTGTTCCATTCTTTTTCATGATGGTTACTAAAGGCCTAATGGAAATAACAACTCCAGTAATATCAACTATAACATTGTTGGCTCAAGTTGGTACTTCATTAATAGTAGTGAACATAAAATTGAGGATTGGTATTGAATTCCCATCCTTCAAACAAGCTTCACTAGTTGAGGTAATAGTCTTCCCTGGTAGCACAAGCCATAATCACTAGTGCCACGTAAATATCTGAAAACCCGCTTCACTACTATCCAATGCTCCTTCCCTGGGTTTGACATAAACCTGCTCAATACTCCCACTGCATGTGCAATGTCTGGTCTAGTACAGACCATTGCATACATCATGCTACCCACTGCACTTGCATATGGAACACGGGACATATACTCCTCTTCTTCTTGTGTCTTGGGACACTGTTCAGCAGACAGCTTTACACCTACAGGAATAGGAACATTCACCGGTTTAATATCCTGCATATTGAACCTCTGCAATATAGTCTCGACATACTTCCTCTGGTTTAACCAGAGCTTCCTCTTTGCCCGATCTCTCTTAATTTCCATGCCCAAAATATAATTTGCAGCACCCACATCCTTCATGTCGAATTTGGAGAACAGTTGGGTCTTCAAATCTTGGATAATTTCTTTGTCATTTCCAATCAACAACATATCATCCACATACAAGACCAAATAAATAACACGGTCACCAATTAATTTAAAATAAACACAGTGATCCTCCTTGCTTCCGGTGAAGCCAAGTCCCCGTATATAGGTATCAAATTTCTGATACCACATCCTTGGTGACTGTTTTAACCCATACAGAGACTTCTTCAACCTGCATACCAGTTCTTTCTTACCCTTCACCATAAAGCCTTCATGTTGCTTCATGTAGATCTCCTCTTCTAGATCCCTGTGAAGAAATGTTGTCTTCACATCCATCTGTTCTATCTCAAAATCAAATGCAGCAGCAATAGATAAAAGTAATCTAATAGAAGTAACCTTGGCAACAAGAGAAAAAATATCACCAAAATCAATTCCCGACACCTGGGAATAACCTTTTGCTACCAACCGAGCTTTGTATTTCTCCACCTTGCCTTCTACATTCATCTTCTTTTTAAACACCCATTTGCTCCCAATGGGCTTCCTTCCAGCCGACAACTCCACCAAATCCCATGCATCATTTTTGTGCAAGGATGCCATTTCATCAACCATGGCCTCCTTCCATAGTTTTCCATCCTCTGAATCTACTGCCTCCCTGATAGTTCTGGGTTCATCATTAGTTATAGTTAAGGCAAAACCTGAACAGAAAGCAGATGGACTATACCTTTCTGGTTGCCTTCTTTCCCGAACTGATCTTCTCAAAGCTGGAGTTTGTGGCTCTTCATCTTCCGAGTCTTCTTCTATTGTAGAGTCTGATTCATCCTCCTTTAGCTCAAACTCTATCTTCTCAGGTTCCTTTGGTAGGACTTCATGTTTAACAACATCTTTCACTTCTCTAAACACCACATCTCGGCTGTACACAACCTTCCTTGTTTCTCGGTTCCAAAGCTTGTAACCCTTTAAACCATCCTTATACCCAATAAAGATGCACCTTTCAGATTTATTATCCAACTTGGTCCTTTTCTCCTTTGGAACATGTACATATGCATCACATCCAAATACCCTTAGATGTGAAAGAGAGGGTTTCTTACTAGTCCATACCTCATGTGGGGTCTTATCCTCCAACGTTGATGAAGGCGATCTATTAACTAAGTAACATGCAGTCTCCACTGCCTCTGCCCAGAATTCTTGTCCTAACCCGGTACCACTGAGCATGCTTCTTGCCTTTTCCATCAGTGTTCTATTCATTCTTTCTGCAACTCCATTTTGCTGAGGTGTATATGGAGTAGTCTTCTGTTGTGCTATACCACACTTCTTACAGAACTCTTCAAATTCATTCTTGCAGAACTCCCCACCATTATCTGTCCTCGGCGCCTTTATCTTCTTCTCTGTCTGGTTTTCCACCAGAGCCTTAAATTCTTTAAATTTGTCAAATACTTCAGATTTCTTCCTCAAGAAATATATCCATGTATTCCTTGAGAAGTCATCTATGAATGAAACATAGTACACAAACTTTCCCAGTGATGAAACTGACACAGGCCCAAACACATCACTGTGCACAAGTTCTAATATCTTGTTCGCCCTCTTAGCACCAAAAGGAAAACTCACCTGATTCTGCTTCCCATATACACAATGTTCACAGAAATCGAAATCCAGAGAACAATTATACATACCTTCTACCATACCATCTCTATGCAGTATCCGAAGGCCCTTCTCTCCAATATGTCCAAGCCTTTGATGCCATAGCATGGTCTTTTCTCCAGAGACAGCTAGACTTTCCGTCCCACTTTCAGGAACTAAAGAATTGTTACACCCATCAATAACAGTGCTACCTTGTAGCTTGTACAGATTTCCAGTCTGAACTCCCCGCATTAATACTAGTGCTCCCCGAGCCATCTTGCAGGCATCTTTCTCGAACACTGTTTTTACACCTGCATCATCCATCTTGCTTACAGAAATCAGATTTCTGGCCAATGCAGGAATATGCAGAACACCAGGAAGTGTTCTAATCCTCCCACCTTGCAGCTTCAGCTTGACCTTTTCACGTCCGACGATTCTGGCCTTCCTATCATCCCCTAGGAAGACATCACCACCATCATATTTCTCATACTCGCAGAACCACTCCCTATGGGGAGTGAAGTGAAAGGATGCACCTAAGTCAATCAACCATGACTCATGATCTACATGTGTATTTGAAGAAGAAGCCAAATACACATCCCCACCTTCATCCGAGGTGGTTTTTGCCTCTGCAGAAGGAGCATCATCAGATCCCTTTCCTTCTCAGGAGCTTTAGATCTGCAGTCCTTTCTGTAGTGCCCTTCCTTTCCGCATTTCCAGCACACCTTTACAAACTTTCCAGGAGATTTAGATCTCCCTCTAGATTTGGATCTCCCACTCGAACCCTTATTCTTGTTTCTGTTCTGGGACCTTCCTCTTACAGATAAGGCATCTCCATTATGACCCTCCATATTTCTCCGTCTCATTTCCTCCGACAGCAAGGCTGAGACAATGTCATCAAAATTCAAGGTAGTTGTATTGCTACCTATTGCAATAACCAGACTGTCCCATGAGTCTGGTAGAGAACACAACAAACCGATGCACTTATCTTCATCTGAGATTTTAATATCATCGCATGACAACTCGACTTTACCACAAACATTGAAGGTACCTAGATGTTCCGTCACCGAGTCTCCATATTGCATCCTCACAAAGTTATACAAACCTTTTTCCGCAGAACAACTTATTCACCAGAGACTTAGATTGGTACAAAGTCCCTAGCTTTTCCCACAAGGTCTTCGCCGTAGCTTCCCCAGATACATTCAACAATACTAAATCTGAGACACACAACCGTATTGTGCTTTTAGCCTTCCGATCCAGTTCTTCCAGTCTTCATCTGACATTCCTATTGGCTTAGTACCTGGATCTACCGTGATCCACTGATCTTTATCCACCAGCAGATCCTCCATCTTGAGCTTCAACAACTCAAAACTCTGACCATTAAATTTCTCGATCTCTATCTTTCCACCGCTCGCCATCTTCTCTCACCGCAAGAATCGATCCCGCAGATCTCCCACTGAACAGGGTCTACCTCAGGCCCGAACTAAAAAAAAAACCCTCAACAACAAAGGGGTCCCCTTGAAGCCGAAACAGCTCTGATACCAAATGTAGGTTTTAACCCTGAACAAAAATTATCTACACACGAATCTTATAACAGAAAATAAACAATAGCGAGAGCATAAAACATAAAACAGATAAACACAGAGATTTTCCCCTAGATCCAAAATCGGGATGACTAGCTTGATTTTTCATTATATTCCTTTTAGTGTTACAACACATATATATACATACCGAAGCATACATAAACCCCAATCCATAAACCCTGGATTAGAACATAACCGTAGTTCCCTTGACCGGATCTACAAAAATACCAGGGGCCGAAAACCATCGTACCCCAAAACCATGGACGCGGACTACCCGCCGGAAATTAAGGACCAAAAATTTTAGTCGGGGCGCTGCCCCGAACCCCGACAGGGGGCGCTACCGCCCCCCCTCTTACCCCCCCGCGCGTGCTTAGTCGTGGAAAGAATATAACACATACCCAACAGTATAAACATCCTTCTACCATCATTTTGACATATTTATCAAGTAGGCTTCCTTCAATGAGAACACATTATTCATAATGCCAACATAAATGGGAAAATCCGAAATGCTAAGAAAGTTAAAGCAACAACAAGAGTTGTTTGAAGTCTGTTTGAAAGAGTTAGAATCCAAATTTCATAATAATTACTTGGCATCAAAATTCATATATAAATGCATATATGACATCATTCCTCCACTCATTTCAGATGAGACTATAGAAAATGAGGTTAGGGATATCCTTAAGAGGATTTTTGGTGTATGGTGGAGTAATCAAGTTAAATATAGTAGTACTATACAACATACTATAACAATTCTTGAGGATGAAAAGGAAGGTGGATCTGTAGTAGAAAATGTAAAGAAAAGCGAAGAGTTTGGTGAATCCCACTTGAATGTGGATAAAAATGATGATGATGTTCTACTATTAGAAGTTGATTTTGGCATAAATAAAGGTAGTAATGGAGTAGCAAGTGGTTTGGTGGATCCAGAAATTGAAATTTTTGATGTTATGTTTAACGGAGAACAATAAACTAGTGACGAGTGATTACACATGATGCAACAAAAATATCTTATTGATATAATATTATTTGGTGAGATAATCCCACATTTTTTTTTAATTCAAGTGGAAGAAAACCTGTTTGAAACAATAAAGGTTGGAAAAGAAGTGGAAAATAAAAATTATGATGCAATGACCTAAGAAGAGAAGGAAAAGGAAGGGCAGAAAGCTCTCGTTCCAGATAAGAATGAATGAAACGAAAATGGTTCTGAAGATGTTTTCAAATATTAATATAACATTGATTTTGAGTGTAGATGTAAATAATACTATCATCTCCCAACTATACGAAAAGGAGATCATGAAGAAACTAGAATGGAAGAAGATGAAGAAATTTAAGAAGAAAATGTTGAACATATTTTTCAGCAATGGAGCCATCAAGAGATAAAATTCTATTATGGACTTATTTTGTAGCAAATCGGTAATCAAAATATTGATGACGAATAGAAATTATAAAATATGACACGTGGTAGAAGTCCACATACAAGAAGATTTTTGGAGAGCTAGAGGACATGCACGAACAACCTCAAATGGTTTTATATGTTATTATGATAAATAAATAGATAAAAATTGAATAGTTGCAACAACAAATGAAGAAACTAAAATTTGGTGCCTACAATAAAAATACAAATATGAAGAAATTCAAAGGATACAGGATCTAGAAGAAAAGGAAAAAAAAATACACCCAAGAGGATATGTCAATGTTTTTGAGTCACTGTAAGCCTTGTTGAGACTTAGAGCAATAAGAATGTTTAAGTTATGTTTATTCTGTTAGCATAAGAAGTCACCCCTTTACTGTTTAAGGAGTAAGCCTTACACATCATATTTCATTTCAAATTTTGAAGGGGTTGTTTGAGTGGTGGGATGGCTTTCTCAAATATTTTTAATTTATTTTATCTTGTTTAAGGCATTCATTCATTTGGCAAGTTGTGGAAAGTATAAATTGTGTGGGTAAAAGGTATTATAGGGAGCAGAGAACACAAGTGCAATAAAATGAATAGCTGGTACCTATTTCATGAAATATTCCTATCCTAAATCAGTCACACATCTATGATTATGACCTTTAACACACACTTTGTTTATGTTAAAAAAACAACACTAGAAAATAGATTGCATGTATAAAGTATTCCACAAATCCTTTATAAAACCTTAACTAACATGTTCTATTACAAACATATAACTTCTAGAAAATTGAAAGTAGATAATTTGTTGTTAAATCCTTTAACAACTTCTCACTCACACTTCACTAGTTGATGCAATTTATATTTTAGAAGAAATTGACAAAGAAAAGATACACACCACACATTAGTTTTTCCTTGAATCACAAAATCCTCCAGCATGAAGCATAAAGGTCTTTTCTATTATTTTAAGTCTTCAGGTAGACTAACATTCAACCATGAAATGGTATTTACAAATGGTATATATAGGAAGAGAGGCACTATTTCCACCTCTTCTAAAAAGAAGGAAACATTAGTCCTCACATTACATATGTGTCATAATGCATTAAAACCTCATCCCAGTGAAATCCAACTGAAATAAAAAGTGCAGAATAAAGAAGAGAAGAAATCTGAGCTAAACTGTTGAGTGAGTTGACATGCGGCTCCTTTTTCTACTGATTTGTTTCTTCACGTTTCTGGTTATTAAATAGCCATGTATTTTTATTAAATACAACCTCCAACAATTTTCGATATGTGGAAGATCTAGAACCTCCAACCTTCCCCATGCTTTGCTAATACCGATGGTGATGCTGGTGGGCATGGGTTTGTTATAAGCTTGAACATTTACCTTGAATAATCATTGAATGGAGTAATTATTTTTTGGATACGTGTTGATACGAGAGTGGAGGGGAGTGCACTAGAATAGAATGGTAAGAATGAGGCATGGTAGTAGGGGAATGAATTGAAGAGCAAGAAAAAATGGTGAGAAAGGAAGGTGGTTTTGACATATTTTGGAGGGGGATTGATATGGTTTGTGGTATTGACAGGGGGTGGGGGGTGAAAAATGATAATAGACTCACACGTTGAGGTGGGATTAGTGGGAGAAACCCACTTTTTCATATATCGCAATTGCAATCGTAGACTAGTGAAGCAGAGTGAATGCATTATTGGGGGCATAATTTGTGATGTGATATATCGCAGTCACAGACTGTTATATAATCGAGTATCGCAATGGGTATCGCAATCACAATCAGGGAATCATAATCGAAATCACAATCACAAGAGGATATCAAAATTGGGTATTGGAACAGGCAAAAATACATGGTAACAAATAATATGCAATTGCGATATGACGTAGCAGTAAGGCGTGTCCTACTAATATATCTCATCAGGATTCAGAGCGAGAAGCACAAGTAATAAATTAATTTTAATATTATGATAGCGATAGGCGGTAAGGCAGAAAGGTTAATGGGGCAGAACAAGTAATAAATTATCGCAATCACAAATTCGGAGTGGTCAACTGAATGTGGTAAGGCGAGTGGAACTGCGATTATGCGATATGCAATAGCTGACGTGGCAGAGCTGTGGGTCATACCAAATATTATATAATAATATTTCATTCACGAGTAGAATTTTCTATTGTGGTAATGTAATGCGATTGCGCAATTATATATGATATGGTTGTTGGGGGGTTTTTCCTTTGTTTATCGTTTTCTCAAAAATTTTAAAACCAAAGGAATAAAGGTCAAGATTTGAAGTATTTTTAAAGGTTTTTTCAAGAATAAAACACCACAACGGTATAAAGGTCGAACTTTAAGAAGTGAAACACGAGTTTTTCAAAGGATAGAAAAAAGTTTTTTTTTAATGGGATTTGAGGCTTAGGCTATAATCTAAAAGCTAGAAATTAATAAAAAAGGAACTTATCACTTAGCAAAGAACTATTCTAACATTTTCTCCACAGGGGATATGGATCTCCCTGCGAGGCTCTAAGAATATTTTGCAGTTTTAGTGCCTTGTCATTGGTCTATGGAGTCTTATTAGACTTTGAAAAAAAAAATACTTTGACAAACTGGAAATGATGAACTAATGTTGGAAATGACTTTGACTACAAAAAATCACTTCACTCAGACTTGAAAACGAACTGAAACTTACTTATGATAGTAGATCATCAAGATCTTAGGGCCTTCTCCTCGGGCTTCAAATGATGATGATAAATGTACACTTACTAAAGATATATATACAATCATGTGATATGATCCCTCTAGTGTAACCAATCCACCAAATGGTTACTTATTTGAGTTCTACTCACACTTTCCTCGAGTAGGCAAAGGGAACAAAAGATAGGAAACTCAAATTATCCATTGAATATGTGGTAGTGATCCATAAATACAAGAAGATTCATTTTCTCAGATGGCTACAACAAACTGACCAAAGTATCATGAAGAACATGCAACATAATCTTTTATAGATGACTTAAAACAAGAAAACAAACCTCCTTCCAAACCATTGTTTTTTCTATGTGTTAAAACTGAACACCTTCATCAATGAATGTTGCAACATTAACCTTCATTATTGGCTGTAACAAACTCACAATAAGTTCTTTAATAATATCAAGAGAAAAAGAAGTTTGTTCTTGAAAATTCGTGTTTGAGGTAGCCATATTATCAAAAGAAAATGTGTGCACATCCATAAGATCTAGAAAAACTCCTCTTCTTCAACAGAGTCTTCATTTTCTGAACCTGGAAGAAAATCATCACCTGTAAAAGGCTCTATAACAAAATTTTCTTTTTCACTACTTTTCTTCAACCTATGGTGGTCAATTTGATGTCTAGAATCTTAAAAATATGAAGGTATATATCTCTCTCTTTTAGAAAATTGATTCAAGAGTAATCCTTCATGTGAATCTAAATCAAGAGTCTCTAAAGTAGAATATTCATCAGATATTTGAAACATATTAACTTTAGTAAACTCTTCAATAACTGGCACAGCAAGATGTAATTTTATGTCCCATGCCCCTTTAATCCCATCATCTTGGGCTGCATTCTCATGCTACTGAAAGTACGATTTTTCAAAAGTATTTGCAATATGCTTTTCCTCAATCATTGATCTAGAAGATGAATAAACCAAGGGACTGTCTATTTCCTTTTCTTCATTAGTTTCAGGATGTTGAGTTTCTTCCTTAACCTCTAGATGATCAGTGTGTTGTATTGCTGCCAAAATTATTTCCTCGAGTGAAGAAGAATTAACTGCTATCGGAACTTCAACATTTTTTTTTTCTTTTAGAGTTTTAACCACATCCTTATTCTTCTTTAGTTGTGCACATGCTTTGGATTTTCATTCATCTTCTTTGATCTGATATTATATATACTTTGATGATCAACTACAATCATGGAATGATCAAGACTCACTTTATTATTCTGAGTACATGAGATGAAGTCTTCATACCCTGATTCTGTAAGAAAAATCAACCTTTGATTATCTCTCAGATGATTGATATCAATACCTTTCTCCAACCTTTCAGCCTCCTCTTCATATTCAAATATAAAATTTTGCAAAGGGGGTTGTACTCTTTGATCATCAACATCTCTTCTTTCTCTTTGAAAAATTTAGGGAGCATCAAGTGTTCTAAACTTCTTCCTATTAGGTTGATCAAATGAAACATTTCTAGTAGTAGTTGGTCTTGCCTCCATCTTAATCATGGACATCTGTATTCAATGACTTTACCATCTTGGTTAGCTCATCTATCTTAGGATCTATGTCTGAAGTTTCGGAAGTAGAAACTTCAGATTTTTTCTTTATTTTTTCGTTGTCAATCCCTCTTCTTACCCTATCAGCTGCTAACACATTAGATTCTACTTCTAGTGAATTGGCCTACATTTATGTTAGTGTTGCAAATATTCTCTCTTAATATTAAAAAAAAGTAAGGATCAAAGGCACCGTCATAAGTGATTTTAGCTGAAGCTTCAATAGGCTTGATTTCAGTAGGTATTTTTCTATACATATTATTGCATTTCTTAGAAAAATCAGAAACTAATTCTCCTTCTTTTCTTTTTATTGCGCCAAATTCAGCGATATAATACAAAAAATATTTCTTATCACCCCATTTCCTTAAATATGTATCATCTAGGGTTTTAATTCTAATGATGCTACCATTTGTCAAAGATCTGATCCATTTTCTTACATCACCCTCAAGACTCTGAACAAAAACTCTCATCCAAACATCTTCATGCTCAATATTCAGATTTTTAGCATAAGCATAAAAATCAGCAAGATATTCTTCAACTGTTACCTCTCCCTTACCAATAAACTTAGGCATGTACTTGAGATAATCTCCTACATGTAATGCATTCATAGGCTGAGGTAATACCAAAGGGGCATACCTAGCAACAAAAATTGCATCCATTCACTTAGGGGGTGGGTTTGGACCTGTCATGGTGTGAGTAGTTGGGATTTGTGGAATAACAATACATGGATTGTGAGTAGGATATGATGAAGCACCAACTTATGATGTAGGTATTGTTTGTTGATTGGAAAACAAGGGAGGTACATGATTTTCTGCAAAATCGAGGGATAAAGTTTGTAGGACTTCTTTAGAAACAACCTTTGAGAAAATAGTAGTAGAAGAAGAAAAAAATTGTTTAATCTTTTTATTAATTAGCTTTTCAGGGTCAGAAACTAGGATTCTCATAGGGGAATATGGGTTATCCTTGGTTCTAGTCCTTCTAGGAGCTGTAACTTCTCAATGGAGTTGCCAGGTGTAAAGAAATATAAAAGGACAATTGGAACTATACATCTCAGAAATAGACTTATAACTTTGTCATTCACCCAAGAATAAACTTAAATTCGCCTCCCCGGAAATGGCGCTAATGATTTTAGCATAAGAATTCACTCCTTGACTTTTTAAGGAGTTAGCCCTACACATCATAGTTCATTTCAAATTTTAAAGGGGCTTTTTGAGTGTTGGGATGGTTTTCTCAAACTTCTTGAAATGATTTTTTGAAAGTATCAATTGTGTGGGTAAAAGGTGTTATAGGGATCAGAGAACACAAGTGGAAGAAAATGAATAGATAGTACCTATTTCAGGAAATATTCCTACCCTAAATCAGTGACATAGCTATGATTATGGCCTTTAACACAAAATCCATTTATGTTAAACAAACAACACTAGAAAATATATTGCATGTATAAAGTATTCCACAAATCCTTTATGAAACATTCACTGCCATGTTCTATTATAAACATATAACTTGCAGAAAACTGAAAGTAGATAATTTACTGTTAAATCTTTTAACAACTTCTCACTCACACTTCACTTGTTAGTGAAATTTATATTTTATAAGAATTTAACAAAGAAAAGATACGCACCACAAATTAGATGCTCCTTGAATCACAAAATCCTCTAGCATGAGGAAAAAAGTTTTTTTCTATTATTTTTCAGTCTTCAGGTAGACTAACATCCAACCCTAAAATGATATTTACAAATGTTATATATAGGAAGAGAGGCACTAACTCCACCTCTTCTAAAAAGAAGGAAACATTACTGCTCACATTACATATGTGTCATAATGACTTAAAACCTCATCCCATCCAAATCCAACTGAAATAGCAGGTGTAAAAGAAAGAAGAGAAGAAATATGAGTTGAACTACTCAGTGCACTAACATGCTGCTCCTTTTTCTAATGATTTGTTTGTTCACGTTTCTGGTTCTTAAATAACCATGTGTTTTTACAAAAGACAACCCCCAACAACCGCTGATATATGGAAGGTCTATAACCTACAACCTTCCCCATGCTTTGTTGATATCGATGGTGATGGTGGTGGGCATGGGTATGTTATAAGCTTAAATGGTTACACCAGATAGTCATTGAATGGACAAATTTTTTTGGCTACGCGTGGAGATTAAAGTGGAGGGGAGTGCATTGCAATAGAATGGTAAGTGGGAGGCGTGGTAGTAGGGGAATGAAATGAAGAGCAGGAAAAAACAGTAGCAAAGGAGGGTGGTTTTGATGGATTTCGGAGGGGGGTTGAGATGGTTTGTGGTATTGAAAGGGGGGGTGAAAAATGATAATAGACTCACATGTTGACGTGGGGCCAGTGGGAGAAAACCACATTTTCATATATTGCAATCGCAATCGCAGATTATTAGAGCAGAGTGAATGCATTATGTGGGGCATAATTTTTTATGCGATATATCGTAATCGAAATATCGTAATCACAAACTGTTATTGCATAGGGTCTCACAATGGGTATCGCAATGGCAATCGAAATCACAATCACAAGAGGATATCGAAATCGGGTATCGGAGCAAGTAACAAGACATGGTAACAAATAATCTACGATTTGCGATTACAATATGGTGTAGCAGTAAGGCGTGTCCTACTAATATATCGCATTGGGGTTCGGAGTGAGAAAAAACAAGTAATAAAGTAATTTTAAGATTATGATAGTGATAAGCGGTAAGGAGGAAAGGTTAAGGGGGTAGAACAAGTGAATACATTATCGCACTCACAAATTGGGAGCGGGTAAGTGAATGTGGTAAGGCGAGTGGAACTGTGATAATGCGATATGCAATAGGTGACGTGGCATTGTTGCGGGTCCTGCCAAATTTATATAATAATATCGCATTTGCGAGCAGAGTTTGCTAATGCGGTAATGTAATTTTGTTGCACTATTATATATGATATTGCTATTGGGGGGGATTTTTCCTTCGTTTATCTTTTTTTCAAAAAAATTAAAACGAAAGGACAAAATATCCGACTTTGAATTTTTTTTAAAAGGTTTTTCAAGAATATAACACCGCAATGGTATAAAGGTCAGACTTTAAGAAGTAAAACACGAGTTTTTCAAAGGATATAAAAAATATTTTTTTAATGGGATTTGAGCCTTAGGTTCTATTCTAAAAGCTAGAAATTAATAAAAAAGGAACCTATGACTTAGCAGAGAACTGTGCTAACAGAGTCAAGGTTTAGTTGTAGTTTGTAATTACGGGCAGTATTGGAGATAATTACTCTTGCGTTTTTTTATTTAATTTCAAAAATGTAATTACCTCACCACCTCATGCACTGCCTCACCGCACACCACCTCATCTTGATCAAATTCGAAAGGGAAACACCACCATAACACTTTTGACTTGAAGGGGAAATTAACAAACATAATTTTTTTATAAATCTAGATGATTAGAGATATAATATATAATATACATAGTAGTGTTATAACACAATTATAGCTGCATACTTTGTTATAGTAGTAGTTGTACAATTTTTTTGTATTATTAGAGGGCCATTCTTGTCAGTCCTTTAAGATGATAATTATCCTTGGGATTTGGCATTTTTATGTTCTGTAAAATTATGTTTCAGATATTTTATTAAAAGTTTTACTTGTGTGATGTACTCTTACATTTAGGCCATGCAAAGAAATTGATATCACAAGATTAATTAGATATCAATTCTCGAGATCCACTCATCTATATTTTCCAGTTTTGGAAATGATTCATGGAAAGGGAAAATAATCACCTTATATTTTGGGAGGAATATTTACTTTTATATCCAAAATTTTTACCTGGAGTGAATGCAGGTCCCCTCGTACCTTTCCCAGAATTCATGGATCTAGTTTTTTCCAAATCCTTACAACTTTGGGCTTGGAAATTTTGACTTGTCTTTCATATACCAATGTGACTATGGATCAGAATATTTGATTTGAAATCCATGCTCAATGAACACTTAAAGGAGGAATAAAATAATTGAATCCAACCAAATCTCTAGCTTGTGGGAATTCATTCTAATCAAAACAATATAAGAGTGTGGTAACAATTTAAAGGACTTCTCATTAATGTACTTCAAAATAGATATAATAAGCAGCAACCAAGACATCCAGAGGTGCTAATTCATACCATTACCATATCCCATATCTTGTGGTTAGACAGCATTGCTATTGTTTGGATATATCCTTCAGAACACGTAAGCTTTTACTTCTCCAAGTGAATACATGCATGTTGATAGTAGTCGTAGTGGAAGTGGAGAAATAATAATGTTCGAGTTGTGATTCATTCAACTATATATAAGTGTGCTAGTTTACTACTATTGATTTAATTTATTTTCTCAACGCATTCGGTATGACTCTACACGTGGCAAGAAGATCGACCTCTCCGCAACAAAACATTTTAATAATGGAAAAATAAGTATTGTTACGTTAAGCCCATATAGAAGTGCATATATGTGGAATTGTGGGCAATCACTTTCATTTTTTTATGGAAATATTATCCTATGGTAGGTAAAGGGTATACAATAAAAATATTATAACGATCATCCCATATAATTATGCTTGATTCTCATGCGATTCTTGTATGATATTTAGCCTAGAAAACTTAGTTCTATGGGTCCTAAGAACTACACTTTGACTCCAACAAACAATTGATTTGAAAAAAATTATATAGTTAACTTAAGAGAGAGAAAAGAAAATAATTATAAGGGTTTAGTCTCCTTAAAAATAACTAATTACCCCTGCATGTAGTGCAGTGTAGATTTAGAGTGTGAGTTTATTGCAGTTAAATGTGATTTAGTTCAATTTTAGTCTACATTTGTGAAAGTCAAATTTTCTGCAAGTTTGCATGTTAAAGTTAGCTTGAGTCAGCTTCAGTTGAGTTGCTAGTTACAAAGCATAAATACCCCATAGTGGGATCAATTCTAATCAATTAAGTTTGTGTGATGAGTAGAGAATATCAACAACTCATATTTTTTGTGTGTGAATTTATATGTTAATTTATGCCTTTCCTCCTCTTCTTTTACAATATATTAGTATTAGAGCGAGGTTACACAAATCCAAGGAATCAACAAAAATATGTGCAGGAATTTTTTTCCTGGGTTAAAGGCACCACATTAATGCACCCTGCAACTTTTAGATTCATGTTATAATGTTGGAGGTCTCATAGGTGAGCAACGTTACATGTCTTCGAATGATTAAAAGTTTAAAATACAAGATTTTTTTTCACTCATATTAAAGGTTCAAGTCACAACTCCTCTTTGGAAAATTTATCTTATAATAAAAACTAAGGGACCTATTAAATGAGTTTGGTTATAAATTTTTGAGTGGAATTCTTTATAAAAAAAAAAAAAAAAAAAAAACTATAAATATAACATAAAGGGATTTATAAATATTTATACAAGGACTTCGTTAAAGTATTTAAAAGGTTTTATGAAGGTTTTCCAAAAAAAAGGGGGGTTTTTGGTTCTTTTGGGAGATTAAAAGAAATTGGTTTTACTATTATTTGAAGAAGGAACTTTGTTTTTTCTTGGAGATTAAAGAGAAGAAATATGGCTTCATCTATCTCTCATCCACAACTTCTACTGTTCGCAGGGAATAACTATGATATGCGGTCCTTTAAGATGGAGATGATGTTAATGGTTCATGATGTTTGGGATTATAATAGGATTGGAATTCTTGAATGTAAAGGTGTCGAATAAGAACACGCACTCGTAAATCCATAGAGGGATCAAAGGATGATAAAAAAAAATTATGAACAAGAATTTCAACTTATCCAACAATCAATGGACGAATAATTATTCCATAAAATTATGGCCACGTATTCAACAAACATAGAATGGTATATTTTTGCAATGATCTATCAAGGTATGACCAATGTCAATACTATTAAGTTGCAAAATATTAGGAGATATTTTTAAATTCTATAGATAAAAGAAATAGAGAATATTGGTTCATTCATGAATCGAGTTTTGACTGTTGTACACGAGCTAAAGATTTATGGTGATGACATTAAATATCAACAAATCGTTGAAAATGTCCTCAGATCATTGTCTACTAACTTTGGTCTCCATGTTCCTAGCTTGCCATACCATGCATGAACCTTCTAATAATATTTGGTTATTAGACAATGGATGCAGTAACCACATGACTGGGAACAAGAATTTGTTTGCGAATCTAGACGAATTGGTCAGGAAAAGGGTGAAATTAGGGACTTGTAAGACCGTGGATATAGATGGAAGAGGAGTGGTCGACATTTTGACCAAGTAGTAGGAGACGAAGACAATATCATAGGTATACTATGTTCCTTATCTAAAACATAGTGTAGTAAGTGATGGTTAGTTAATGCAAAAAGAATGCAAATTTATATTGGGGGACAAGATTATGTTATAGATGACAATACCCTAAGTAGGAAGATGATAGAGAAGGTGCAGTTGATGAGGAATATATTATTCCCTCTTATCATGAATTATAGAAACCATGCTAGTTATTTTAAGGTTGCATGTGTTGATTATTATTGGTTATGGAACTTTTGGTTTGGAAATTTTCATTTCTTTGGTTTGATATTGTTACATTAGAAACTAAATTTTCGAGGAATGCCTCCCATCCATGGATGTTCTAGTACCTATGAGGGTTGTATTTTGGTAAAGAAACATTGTGGAAGTTTTCCAAAAGGAGTTTCATATAGAGAACATATTCCACTAGATTCGGTTCATACAAAACTGTGTGGATCCATCCAGACATAGTTAGTTAGTGGAAGTTGTTACTTCCTCACATTTATTGATGATTTAAGTAGAAAGACGTGGATCTACATTTTGAAGCAGAAGTTTGAGACTTATTGAAGTTCAAAGAATTCAAAGCCCTAGTATAGAACCAGTGTGATCATTAGATCAAAGTATTGAGATTAGATCGTTTGGGAGAATATAATTCAAAGGCATTTCATGCTTACTGCAAACAACATGGAATCATAAGTAAAATTACAACTAGATACACACCACAACACAATGTTGTATCAAAGAGAATGAACAAGATCATTATGAAAATTGAAAGAAGCATGCTTAAAGGAAGAAATTCATCAAATGAGTACTGGGAGAAAGTAGTAGCATGTGTTTTTTATGTGATAAAAGAATATCCTACAAATTTCGTGATGAAAACTTTCCACAACAAGCATGGTCACGTATGCATTGAAGTGTATCTATTTTCATATTTTTTATATGTGTAGCATATGCACATGTACCTAAATAGATATGAAACAAGTTAGATGATAAAAGTGAAAAGTGTATATTTATTATGTACAATGAGAAATCAAAGGAACATAAATTATATATCCCTATCACCAAAAATACTATAATCGATAGAGATGTTGTGTTCAAAGAACAAAATTCATGCAATGGGAGTCCAAACAAAATTGTTGATGGAAGAGAGACTGTCATGAAATAAGATGGTGTAGTATCAAATGAGTAAAAGGATCATAGGAGAAGACACCAAAAATCGCCACGCAGTCAAGGACTCGAAGTTTCTCTGAACATGGATATTCAAGCATATCAACAGATTAGAATACTCCCAAATATCAGTCAGATGAAGAATCAAGAAATGGTAGGATAAATATGAGAATTTTGCAAGATATTTATGATGATTTGGATATTAGTTTGAATCTTAAATGATTTTCATTTCAACGTTCATCATTTGAAGAATATATAGAATATGATAATTGGGTGTAAGATATGGATAAATAAATAAAATCTATAGAGAAGAATGATACTTGGGATTTGATTGAGTTACCTAAAGATGAAAATATCATTGGTGTGAAATTTGTGTGCAAGACAATGTTGAATTAAAATGGAGAGATTGACAGGTTTAAAGCAATAATTGGAGCAACAGGGTTCTTGCAGCAACCAAGAACAGACTTTGGAGAAAACTTTTCTCTAGTAACTAGACTAGATACTGTAAGAGAAGTTTTGGCAACAACAACTCTATAATAAGTGGAAAGTGTAATATATTGATGTCAAATCAACCATTATAAATGGAATTATAGAATAATAAACTATATGAAACAACCTCTAGGTTATGAATTTGAAGGTCATGATGATAAAGTTTACAAGTTAAAGGAAGTGCTCTATGGACACAAACAAGCTCCAAGAGCATGGTATAGCATAATTGAGAGTTATATGATCAAGAATGGATTTAGAAGAAGAAAAAGTAAACTAACCTTGTAAACAAAGGTAAATGAACATCGTCAAATTTTTATAGTATTTTTATATGTATATGGCATGATTTATACTTGTGATATTGAGCTAGATCGATTTAAAGTAGCAATGAAGAAAGAAATTGAAATGACACATATTGGTCTGATGAAATATTTTCTGAGCATAGAAGTTGAGAGATCAGAGAGAGGGATTTTTATTTGTCAAAATAAAGATTCTAAAACATTGTTAGAAAGGTTAAAAATGGAAATTTTTAAGCATGCTCTCACACCAGTAGTGACAGGTACAAAATTGAGTAAGGATGATGAAGGATCACATGTCAATACAACTTTCTTTAAAAGATTGGTTCGCAGTCTTATGTATCTGATAGCTACAAGACCAGATATTATGAATGGAGTTAGTATGGTTTCTAGATTTATGGAGTCTCCAAAATACTCACATTGGAAATATGGAAAAATGATTCTGAGATACATAGAAGGAGCTACAAATTGTGGCATATTGTATGCAAGCACAAAAAAATATACTTGGTTGGATGTACTGACAGTGACTTTGTAGGAAGTTTGGATGATATGAGAAGCATTTATGTTTATCTATTTCATATTGGTTTATGTGTGATATCATGGGAATCTAAGAAGGAAACTATTGTGACACTTTCAGTAGCAAAAAAAGAATGTGTAGCAGCGACATTAGCAGCATGCCAAACACTATGGTAACATGGTTAAGAATACCTTTGCATGGACTTTAGTAGAAATAAGAAGTATCAATAGCAATCTATTGTGACAACACCTTAACCATTGCATTACCAAAGAATATTTTGTTCCATCAAAAGAGAAAACATATTGATATAAGCTATCATTTTATAAGATAATTTGTGAGCAATGGAGAAGTTTATTTAGAGCCCTGTAAATTGAGGGATCAATTGTCTTATATATTTAGTAAGCCATTAACAAAATATGTATTTTATTTTAATAGATGAAACTTAGGTATTGTAAGCCTAGTTAATGAGACTTATACTAACAAGCATGTTTGAGTTGTGAAGAGTCATGTCTTAGTTTAGTGGCCGTAATTAAGGGGGATTTAAAAATAGATAATTACTTCTGCATGCATTACAGTCTACATTTAAAGCGTGAGTTTATTTGGGTGAATTCTGAGTTAGTTCAAGTTCAATATATATTTGAAAAGTCAAATTTAGTGTGAGTTAGGATGTTGAATTTAGTCCTAGTGAGCTTCAGTTGATTCAGTTTCATGTTGAATTTAGTCCTAGTCCTTTACTTTTGTAACTAAAAATAGAGACATTTTATAATCGTGCACCTATCATAATCAAGTTAAATCTTGATTATTACACGAAAGGAGTTCCACACTGCCTAAAATTAGTGAGAAACAAACTCATGAATTTTTGGGTATTCATTTTTTCAAAAGGACCTATAAACTTATTTAAAATAGGGAGTCGTATGTGGACACAACCAGCTCACTAGGGATAAAATTTATAATTTTAGAAAATAGTTTTGCATCTTAAAATATTTCTCTGTTTTTATTCATTCATCAATTTATTCATCAAATGAATTATTATTTAATTTAATTAGAATAAACTAATAATGAGTAACTGTAATATGATAGTGGTCATAATATTCAAACATATATTTACACCTTACCATGTTCTTTGTGTTTTTTTTGCTTCATTCATTTATTCAATGTGTTAGGTTTCTAGCGATGGGATGCTATGAAACTAATAAATCCAACAACTTCCTCCGACTACACTAACTCTTACTAACCCTATATTATCATAACACACACATAGGACGTATATACACACAATACACGGTAAAATTTGTACATGTTTGTTATTAGAAATAAAATTTATTACATGAAAGACAACCTTAAATGTTTAAATAAATTAATAACACTCAAGTGATTTTAATTCAAAAACGGTGTGCTTTTAATCACATAATCGAACCATGGCAATGTTCGAACTTAATTCAAACATGTTGTGTTTTAATCACATAATGGAACCATGCTGGTGTTCGAAACATTGAACGCTAACAAGTTGAAGTTGAACAAGAAGTGTGGGTTTTTTTAGCACTTCCAATAAATTATGAATTATCTATAAAATTATTTCAGTGAAGTAATTAAGAGACTGAAAGTATAGTTTGATGAAGTCTTTATCTACATTGTGATAGCATGGACTATAGAAATCACTTTATCGTTGAATCCATATTAATTTTGGTTGACCAGAAATATCTCGAAAATTTAACCAAACGTTCAGTGTGATAATTTCGCTTCACCAAAAGTCATCCAAAGTTTTTTATTAAACCTCTTATTTGAACCTTCACATGTTTCAAGGAATTTTTCGAGGGAACTTATAATGGATATCCAAAGTTTATATAATAATATCATTTTCAAGCCAATTTTCGAGGGAACTTAGAATGGATATCCAAAATTTATGTAATAATATCGTTTTTCGAGGTAACTTACACTAGATATCAAAATTTAATGTAATAATATTGTTTTAGATGAGAACCATTGTTTCAGATGTGTTTGATACTTTTATCGATATGCAAAGTTTCACAAAATTTTGGGTTTTGTATATAAAACTTTATATTAAAGTGACTTTGGACCATGTATAGTGTATATGAAACATTATATTAAAGTAAATTTGGAAAATGTATATATAACAACGAGATATATATTCCATGTGCCATTTTTAGTTTATAAATATCATATTTGAAGTTGCATTTGTATTCGGACCACCTCTCCACTGCCTCACCCTTTCCTCACCTCGCGACCTCATCTTTCTGTTGAATACTTGCATAGCCCATTGTTTATTAATAATTATTTATGAAATTTTCATTGTAACTTTGGCTCTGAGAACCAAAATTAAAGTAGAGGCCTGCAGAGGTCTCTGAAGACTCTTAATCTGCAACATTGGACCGAAGACTCTTCATCTACATCATTAGAACACATGATAGGTATTCCTCATCTGTAGCACAAGACTTTTCATCTTCATCCGAG
Organism: Pinus albicaulis; assembly: GCA_034641835.2. Lineage (NCBI taxonomy): Eukaryota > Viridiplantae > Streptophyta > Pinopsida > Pinales > Pinaceae > Pinus > Pinus albicaulis. The sequence continues at coordinate 859,655,582 of CM076570.1, forward strand.
TTAGAGGTAAATAATTATGAAATTCTTACAGCTAAATATAGTTCACTTTTGATATAATTTCACTCTATGAATTAGAAATATCTATAAGGAATTCCTCATCTACAACAAAATACTCTTCATCTGCATTAGAGTAAGAGGTAAATCATTACAAAATTCGTATTTCTAAATATTGTTCAATTTTGATCTAATTGTACTCTATTCATTAGGAATATCAATAAAAAACGAAAAATCATGCGAAGCCCTACCTACCAAATAGACAAAACCCTCAAAAGTAGAGCACTAATAGGCGCAATTCAATGGATCAATTATTTGTTCCATCAATTTTGTAACTAAAAATAGAGAGATGTTATAACCATGTGCATATCATAATCACATTAAATCCTTATAATTATAGGAAAGTAGTTCAAAAATACGTAAAAATAGTGCGAAACCTACTATCGACTTTGTGGATATAGAATTTTTCAAAAGGATTTCTAAACTGATTTAAAACATGGAGTTGTATGCAGTCACAACCAGGTTAGGTGGGATAGAATTCATAATTTTGGAAAATACTTTTGCATCTTGAAATTTTTTTTGTATTTTTTGGTTCATTCATCCATTGATTCATCAACTAAAGTATTATTTAATTCATTTGGAATAAATTAATATCGAGTAATTTTAATATTATATAAGTCATAATATTCACAAATATTCTTACAACTTAACATGTTCTTTGCATTTTTTTTGGCTTCATTCATTTATTCAGCGTGTTAGTTTTTTAGCGAGGGGTTGCTATGAAACTAGTAAATCCAATAACTTCCTTTGGCTACACTAACTCTTACTAACCCTATATTATCGTAACACACACACATAACATGTATAGACACACAAGACAAGAAGTGTTGTGTGTATGTCAAAGTTGTGCATATTTCTTATTACAAAGAAATTCACTCCATGAAATACAACTTTGAGTCATGACACATAAGTTATTAAAGGTTTAAATAAATGAAAGACGCTCCAGCGATCATACTTCAAACATGCTTGCTGGAAAAATGTGTTGGAATCCAAATATCTGAATTCTCCAAGGCAGCTTCTCTTAGATCATGATATACCTTTCAGAGCCTACACCAAAATCTGGGGGCTATGTAGAAAAGAGATTCCCATCCTTGCCCCAAACATTTCTAAGGTGCCAAAGGGAGGCAACAACATTAGAATAGGGGCTGATAAAATAATGGGCTAGCAACCTATTAACAGTAGGCATGGAACTCAACAGATTCTATCCTTCTTTGACAATAAGGGGATCCATAATCTAGGCCATATTTCCAAATGGGACATTCACTCACAGCTTTGGACAGGATGGCATTTCCCAGAAATACCTGTAGAGCTACAAGCAAGCCTGGATAATCTACAAACTCATCTCCATGGCATCGCCCCCACCAAACAAAATAGTGATGATATTTTTCGTTGGGACCCCTCAGGCTCCAACTATACAGTCAAAGCTTCCTACCATCATATTTGTAACATTGATCGCCCCATGCCCATATGGACTCAATGGAAAATTTCTTGGAAATCAGAGACTCTTCCGAAAATAAAATTCTTCATATGGGTTCTTCTAAAGGGGAAAGTCCTCACTTCTGATAATCTTAAAAAATGTGGTATTCTTGGCCCATCACATTGCCCAAACTATCAAGCAGCTGAGGAAACTATCCAGCATCTATTCATAAATTTCCCCTTCGCCACTACATGTTGGAAAGAAGCTTTTCTGAAGGACCAACTCCCCTGGGGTTCCCACAGCTCCATTGCCGAAGTCTTGCAATTATGGAAGAGGAATTATCCCTGGCAACGCAAGAAGAACAATGTTGCTGGAAGAGTTTGGAATGCTCTTCCTTACTCTATGTTGTGGAGCATATGGCTAGCACAAAATCATGCAATATTCAAATATAAAAAAATCGACATCAGGAAGCTATACATCAAGGAAAGAGGCCTTACCCTAGAAACAATAGTTGTTAAATGTCAAAGGAACATTGACACTATTGGTCTCTATGTAGAAGAATAGAATTACATAAGGTTTCTGTTAGATCAAAGCAACAGTGGCCAAAACAGAAGTGACAATAGCAGTCACCACAACTCCAGTTACAGTTGGAAAATTAGAATGAAGGATAAGGAATTTGCACTCTGGCTAAGAAACTATAACACACATTATCTCTTATTTGATGGAGCCTCCAAGTCTAATCCTGGTATGGCTGGGGTTGGTGGAATTATTTTCAATGCCAATGGAGACATCATCTCTACGTAAGAATGGGGATTAGGCCCCCTCTCCAATAATAGAGTTGAAGCCCTCGCTTTCTACCAAGGACTCATTCAGCTCCAAACTCTTGGCATTCTCACAGCAATAGTCATTGGAGACTTGGCCATCATTATCATCTTAATGGTCTACAATCGGACAACATCCAATTTGACACTACAACAAACAATAAGTCGATGTCAAGTGCTCACCCAGCAAATGCAATAAATCTGCTTCATTCACGTCCTCCGCTCCCTCAACAAGGAGGCCGATACACGTGCAAGTAGAGCCTACTCCAAATCTATAGGAAATCTCAGATGTAACGCCCTCAAATCCCTCTGCTTCCTACCATGAATAGAAGAAATCCTCTCATTAGATTGCTTGCAAAGGTATCTACCTCCATCGGATACCCTTTTACTATCATTTACATCATCTCTGGGTAAAATTTAGCACTTGAGTCTTTTCAAATCTCCCTAAGCTCTTTCGATGATGACAATACTGTTATAAATTCACCAACTCCATCAGGTAACTATCTCTGATGTCCGAAGGCAGCTCGGGCTCCCTCATTAATTGCCCGTGACATTCAACCTCCATATTCTCCCCTGCCATCATCTGTCCCTGCGTAGCCTCCCCTTGCTGTGCTGCGCTTTCTCCATTATCCCTTCCTTCCTATGCTTGGTTTATTGGACCAGTGCCCTTATTTTTCTTCCCTTAACCCTTGCCTCTCAATCTGAATCTTTCTAATGGCAAGAAACGAAAAATGTTTGTCTGATGCTGGCCCCCAGACAGAAATGGAGAACATCCGTGCTCCTCAGAAGATAGTGGATGCCAAAATTGATGCTCTCACCCAGATCATCAAGTAGAAACATGAGGCCGACCTCAATCACTTCCTTTACAGTGTTCTTTCTCTTCAAGAGAAGATCATCGACCTCACAAAGAGATGCAATCATGACCAAGATTCTGACGATATCCTGAAATATATTTTTGGAAATATTGCAACCAGCACCAGCACAACAAATGCAAGAATTGCAGGTTTTGAAGGCAATCCACTGCTCGCCTAATCAGTCATAAAAGCTTTGTTTAATCATTCTTTGTAGATGTAGTATTTTAATATCTCAGTTTGTCCGAATTTACCCTATATTAGTCTTCTCAATCGTTAAGTACAATCGAAGCACAAGGGATTTTGGTCCTGCTGATGTTCCCCCCTGTCTTGATTCTCATGTATACTACCATGTAACAATGGAGCTTAGTCTCCCCAATCTTTTTTGAATACAAACAACATCCGATTATGTAAAAAAGAAAAAATATTCACAAATATTCTTACAACTTAACATGTTCTTTGCATTTTTTTTGCTTCATTCATTTATTCAGCATGATAGTTTTTTAGCGAGGGGTTGCTATGAAACTAGTAAATCTAATAACTTCCTATGGATACATGAACTCTTACTAACGCCATATTATCGTAACACACACACATAACATGTATAGACACACAAGACAAGAAGTGTTGTGTGTATATCAAAGTTGTACATATTTCTTATTAGAAAGAAAATTCATTCCATGAAATACAACCTTGAGTCACGACACATAAGTTATTAAAGGTTTAAATAAATGAAAGAAACTCCAGCGATCATACTTCAAACATGTGTTTTTAATCACATAATAGAACCACGGTAGTGTTTGAACCTAATTCAAACACATGTTTTACTCACAGAATCGAACCATGGCGGTGTTTGAAACATTGAATGCCAAAATTTTGTAGTTGAACAAGAAGTGTGTGTTTTGTAGTTCTTCCAAAAAATTATGAAATATCCACTAGTAGAAAATTATGAAATTAGTATCTAGGTGACTTCAAAATTTAGTCACAACAATTATTTCAAGAGAATTACTATTAAATTTGAGCGATTTTATGTGACTGAACTAAAAAAGACTAACATAAATGACTAATTTCATTTAGGGATAAAATATACGACTAGATAATAAGTGACCAAACTAAAAGAGACCAATTGAAGTGACTAATTTAGTCCATGGCTAAAAAATTACTAGATAATAAGTGAAAAAATTAATAATGATTAAAGAAATGACTAATATAGTCCAAGAATAAATGTATGACCAAATAAAAAGTACAACAAGTATATGAATTAGTCATCTATGTTAGTAATTTTAATTGCGTCACTCCAGGAATTGAAAATTGTAATTTTTATACTGAAGTGTTTCATTTCACTACAAAGGTCTTTAAATCCATTTGTAGTGTTAAAATTTATAGACAAAGGGGTCTCTTAATCCATCTACATTGTTAAAATTCTGAATACCCCTTAGTCTCTAGATTTTAACAGTGTGTATGGATTCAAATATTCTCAACATCATTTTTACCTTCCTTATTCGTCAAGGCAAGTCTCTCCTTCACCAGTTCGTCCAAGGAGGGCAAGGCCAATGGCACTTGTGCTGAAGGAAAAGAAAAAAACAAACCGAAGAAACTTGTAACTTCTAAAACTTCTAAAAGCCATAAAAAATTCATAACACATTGCATATATTTCTTTAATATATATAATAATGAAAGTGAAACCAAAATCAGAGCTAGAAAACCCCAAGAATAATTTTATAGCCCCTCACAAATGGCCTCAAGCCTGTGCTAGTCGAAACTAGAGGAGTTGAACAATGCACAATTGGAGACTAGGTTAGGGCCTCTAAATTGCTAGATGATTATCTATCAAATTATTAAATTTTATTCCTAAATAACTGGTAGGCCCGAAAACCGAGGCATGGTGACCTTTGATCTAACTTCAAAATGTGAATGGATAAAATCCTTGTGACTAGCCCAAATTTGTTGAAAACCCCCTCCTCCAATGCATAATACACCAACTCCTCCTCCTTCATGTGGCTTTGATAGTAAGAAACATGAATTTAGGGTTGAGGACATGAACTTAAGGGTTGAAGACATGAATTTTTTACCTCTTACTAGCCCGACTAGGTATTTTTGGGACATTTCATCAACATTCTTAATGGCGACATCAACTGCCAATAATAGAGAAAGGAGGACTGTGTTATTCTTCTTGACACTACAATTTATTTTCCTCTTCCTTATAAATCACAACTCCTTATTCACAAGAGTGTTTCTCCCCAATAACCTCATCACCAATTCCGACATTAGTTCGACCTTCTTCTGTCGTCGGGGCAAGGCTCTCCTTCAGTAGTTTTCCAAAGGAGGGCGAGGCCGATGGAACTTGAGATGAAGGATAGGTAATAAAAAAACCCAGATATGCTTCTAAGAGCAAATAACCCCCACTATGTTTAAAATTATTTGAAAACCCTAAGGAATTTGTAACACATTATATGTCTTCCTTCGATCTTTGGGTCGACAGTGAAACTAAACTAAGAGCTAGAGAACCCCAAGAAGATTTCTCTAGCCCTTGAAAAACATCCTCGGGTCAGTTTGGGCTACCCAGAAGTAGAGGATTCAAACAATGTTGGACTAGAGTAGGGGTTAGGGCCTCAAACCCGCTAGATAATCACCTATTTAATTCTTAAATTTTCTTCATAAATCCCTCTTAGGCCCAAAAACCATGGTATGGTGACCTTCTAAGCTGACTTCCAAATGCGAGTGGATAAAATCCTTGGGACTAGCCCACATTTTTTGAAAACCCCCCTCCTCTAGTTCACAATCCACTAACTCCTCCTCCTCCAAGTGTGTCTAATTGCAAGAAACCAACATGTCATCTAAAAAGAATATTTGATGAGTAGTTGGTTGTCTTCAAAATGTTTATCATGGTGGCCATTTGAGTACTTAAAAAATATATATCACATGGATACAAAAATCATGGTTACCATTTAATATTATTTTCATTTTGACAGGGATAACATAGCCTAACATTGTCCACACACCATTCACTCTTCATCAAAACTATTCCCTACTCTAGATTGAAACTCCATGACCCTTTCCCTAGGCCTCTAGGATTTCTCTAGTGTTGAATTCATCTCTTATGATAGAGATGTTTTAAAGTCCCTTTTAACATTTTAACTCCGTCCAAATAAAAAAAATAAAAATAAAAATATTAGAAACATAAAATTAATAGTTATAATTAATTATAATTAACAATTAAACCAATGTAGGTAATCTTAACTCTAAATCTAGCATGTGACAAGAGGCAGGAATCAAATATCTTGTGGTGCAAACCTCTTTTAGATTGAAAAGAGGTTTGATCCTTCAGGGAACTTGGTGATCTGAAGTTAAGATGGATCTAGAATCATCATATACAATAAAAAAAGAAAATAGAAAGCAAAGTAGCTTGCAAACTCAACATGGTTTCCACCTTTCTTTTGAAATATATTAAAATACTTGTAATATTGGAATAAATTAAAAATAATTTATAATATATTCAAATAATTATTTTTTGTATTATTATAGAAGTTTTTTACCCTTGAACCCACTCCATTTAAATTTCAAGAGGGTATTGTAAATGGAGGATTGGCAGGAAAACCAAACACAAATAAAATTATGTAACAAACACAAAGAACATTATGTTCCTAGCATAATAGGGTTGGCTAGAAAACCAAACATAAATAACATTTTGTTCCCAACACAGTAGGGTAGAGCTACAGGCAAGGATTCTCAACACCCTCGAATCGATAAAGATAGTGCATTGAAGATTTTGACTCAAGAAAAGATGATGAAGCGATTATTGAGTTTCAAGAAGAAGAATGCAACCCATCCTCGACACGTATGGAGGCCTTTGAGATGGTAATAGTTTAAGTAAATATTTCTTGTATAATTTAGCTACCATGGATGATTGGACATCATATTTATGAGTCCAATATTTAATTTATTTTTTGGTCAGGAATGGATGAACAAGAGAGTGATGTGATTAATGGAAATATCATTAAATTGGACATAGAGCTCTGCATATACAAAGAGCAGCTTAAGAATACTTGACCCAATCCTCATATTGTTTATCAAAGTTATGTGCGTCCTCAAGATGGAAAAAAAGGTATGTATATACTTTTATTTAGATGTTCCATTAGGGCGGGGTAGACCAAAATGAGAATGGGAATCTGGTGGATGGCTTGGTACTCTAAAAACCTTAGGAGTGTACTAATTCCCTATTCACATTGGAACTATGTTGGATGGGTTTGATCCCATTGGGAGATAAAACATAAACTTAGAAATTAAGGTGGTTATCCTAGGCCTTTGTTACCTACTGAGGACAAATAATTGGTGAGTTTCACTCAAAATCATAATTGGTGAGACATTCTAGTAGGGGGGACAAACCACATTTAGAATGGAGCACAATGGATGGGTTAATCATCTAGAAACCTAACTAGAGAGTCAATGCCCCATTTACATTGCCTTTCTCATGTCACACTATGTATTGATATCTCTAGGAATCTCCTCACAAATATATTTTTCAACAGGAGAAGCATTTTTGTCCATATGATGTTCATAACATTTTCTAAACAAAAATATTAAGCATGATATAGCTAATGCCCCATATAAATATATAACTACGGATTACATCAAAAATACATACATCTAACAGGTTTACAATGACGCTGATAGATGGGGAAAAATATTTTTCCTATATACTTTATTATTATACCACATTATGCTACAACAATAAGGAATGTAAAAGCATGTATGGATGACATGACAATCTCAAGGGAAACCATTGACATCTAGGCATGATGTGCTAGCCCTTTCAAACCATCTAAAGTGGTATCCATGATTCCTTTATCATATGGGCTATAGAACAGGGGTAACATCCATAAATTAGCATCAAGTCCAGCTTGGGGGTGTCTTGGTTTCATCTAAGCACACCATCAATCAAACCAATGCCTTCGCTTCTTGGTTCGGTGTTTGAGCATCTGGAGGTTTAGTGGGGGGTATTTGGTCCAACACCTTCTCTTTAGTATGTTGTTATCTATAATAAAAAAATATGGTATTCATGTTTGGTCATATTCCGAATACATCTAGAATCAATAGTCCATTCTTGCTAAGAAGAAGAGGATGAAAATGTAGAGTGTATTATGAGGAGATCAAATATTCTTATCAAAAAGGCATTTAGCACTTCTTGTAGATCTTGCAAGCTCTTCAAATTTTTAAATGTGAATAACCGAAGACTTGAAGGGATGGTATTCGATTTAAGAGGGATTGATATAGCCATATTCATCCATATTTAGTAAGATAACTTGATGTTGAAAGAGATATGAAAAAAAATCCTCAAGGGTAGTTGTAGGATCCTTGACAAATAAAAGGATATGGTAGAACATAATAACAAAAGATTTCAATGTTGGAGATATTGTTCAAAGAAATTCCTACAAGTTTTGGATCTATTTTAACTTTTTCCTTTTCCTCCTGCTTTGATAGTGTTAGCCTTTAGGTTCTTAAACCTTGCAACATGCACCTCAATTTTTTTGAAGTCGTGCATCTTCAAATTGGAGAGTTTAGTGTTACGTTGGTTGAATTGAGTAGTATTCACCATTTCCAAGAGTGTTTTGAAGGTATCCAAAATTTCCTTTGCACATTTTTTATCCTTGAAATGATGAATGAGATCTACTTTACATAAATAGTGGTAAACCTAAGAGCTTTTTCCTTCAAAAATATGAGGCCATAACTATCATCATCTTTACTAGGAAGTAGTTTTTCCAAGTACGTCCACATATATTTTCTTGGAAGTAGGGTAATGATTTTATCCAACCAATACTGATAGAGTATCTCATCCAAATGGAAAAGGAATCACTTTGAATCCATAAGCACAAATATAGCAGGTTGAAGTTGAAATCTCCTAGTGATATGAAGACTTTAGAAAACCACTCTAATAATTCCTAACGATAAAAGCCCTGCATAATCCTAGGAATGGACATGCTACGCATAAATAAGGGTTAAAAGTGCCACAAAACACCCTAAAAGAAAGAAATAGTTGTAGAATCCCTATGGATACCCTTTTCACCATCAAAGATAACATTAGCGAATATTTTTCATATCAGCCAAAATAAGCGATAGAAGAAGGTTCACACCTTTCTTTGATACCATGATTTACAAAGGTCAAAAAGAGAATTGATGGAACTAATTCTTGTCCAAATTCTAAAATTGTCTCTTCACAAGTGGGCTAGAGAGAGCTAGGTCTAGTTGACTGAATATCACAAAAGTAAAGTAGAAGTTTGTTAATAATCAAATCACACAAATGAAACCAAGTGAATATGTCAATCCCAAGAGAAAAACACGAAATGTATGTTTTCTTAGGATTATCACATTTTTTAGTATAGATGTTGATCAAAAGAAGAGATGTTATAAATGAGAGTATGTATTTACACACAACCTAAGTGAGTTGTCTTCCTTGGGGGTTATGCACCCATATAATATGAGTAGACACCCCAATTACGTTATTGTTTTTATATATTAAGTTTTTCTAGGTCAACCTCAATCACAACCCTAGCATATGATAAATGGAATAAAATACAACCTTATTTATAATTACATACACATAATGATGCATATGAATGTATTGTGGCCACTTTTTCAGGGTACACCAATATTTCTAATACTAATAGCTCATCTCATTGAGCTTTTGCTACCACGTTTCTCATATTTTGAATTTCGCTTGACAATTACTTGATGTTCAGTGGTTCAAATATGCTAATTAATATTGGTTATCACATTTTCAAGGGACATCCAAATGTACAAGTTGTATGGTCATTTTATCATATTTTAAAACAATCAATGTAACATGCTTGAGCATGTCCAAATTTAAGTATTTTTACTTATAATAATCTATCAACTAGTTAGAGCATGAGAATCATCTTGAATTTTCCCTTCTTCTAGTTATAGATAGAACTCTTTCACTGATCTGAATATGGGAAAACTTGTTATTCCTATGCAATATCCCTCACCATTATTAAAAATGTGATTAGGATCGTCTTATGTTAACAACTTGTGAAGGGGGTTTATGTGTGTGGTTTCATGTCTTTTTAAGGATCAAATTATGATTTAATTAATAATTAAAAAATCATTTACAGCAAATGAAATACTGAAATATAACTCACATCAATCACATAACACAATTTATGATTATGGAGCTCACCCCTCCTGGGCTACATCTCTATGGACTTGCTTTAACTAGCTAGGCCCTCTTCGGATTATGAGTCAAAATTTTGATTACAAGTATATGTGTTACTCCAATGGATTTTATGACTATTCAATTGGCTTCAGAAGACATGGAAACCCCAAAAATGACTATCCAATCTCTGAATTTGGTTCACAACTCTTCTAGGCTTGACCTCCACACCCGGTGGCCATGGGCTTGTTTAATCTCCAAAGTGACAAAATCACCTTTAAATGTGCTCCAAAACCTCTTTAAACTATACCATTGTGTTCAAAGAATCAAATAAATCAAAATTTGACTATTCACTCACTGAAATTGGCCTTCAGCTGATATGGGCATCACCTTCCTTCCTGGTGGCCCTAAGCTTCAAAATTATTCAACGTAGCAAAAATACCCATAGATGACCTCCATTGCCTCTGAAATTTTTTCTGATGGATTCAAAGCATGCCAATTTGGTAATAATGACCATTCATGAGCAAAAATTGGTCAAAAATTGACCAAGATAGGCATCATTAAAATTTTCCTTGGATTCTGCCTCTAAATCTGGAAAACTGCCAGTTACCTCCACCGAATCTGGAAGTTCCATTAAATTAGGGGAATTTTCAAAATATATGCCAAATTAACTACATATTAATTAGTGTTAAGTCTGCAATAGGCCCAAATTAATGGAGGCGCTTAAGTCTGGGTCACATGGGACACTCATATGGAGGAGGTGCTAGCCCCACTCCTCCTCTCCTCCACCATCGGGAAATAAACCACATTAAATAAAATTTCTCAACAGAGTTTTTCAATGTATGGGCCTCTAATGCATTGGTGTGGGTGCGTAGTTCTGGTGGGCGTCACGGGGTTGAACCTCGACCTGCGCATCCACAATGCGTTTTTGATAACACATTTTAAAAACATGCCCTTCCACCATATTTAAATGCTTCGGATCATAGGCTAAAACCTTTGTATAATGTGTTGTCGAAAGTATTAACTAAGTGTTATGGTAATACCCTTGTAAACATATATACTCCACCATTTTAATGTGAAACTACCACAATAACATAAAACCTACACCATTTAATACGTATGTCTCCACCATTAATAACATGCCAACGTTAATGTAAAATTCAACTTTAACTTAAATAATTTATGTGGAATTAATAATAAGGTTATTGGAATTATATATATATATATATATATATATATATATATATATATATCACATATGATTATTAGCCATATATAATATTATAATTAAATATATATATATATATATATATATATATATATATATATATATAATTTAATTCAACCTTTAAAAAATAAAAGTAATTCCAACATATGCATTCAACATTGAAGGATATTGGGAAATTTTTACCTTCACAAACCAAACTGGTGAATCTAACTGTGCCACTTGTCATAGTACCATTGGACAAAAGCTAAAGAAGATTCTTTGCATGCTGACTGGACTGCCATGTCATCAGCTATACTTGTTCTGCAATAATTTTTAAAAATGTTACATGTTCTGAACGACAATCAGTAGACCATAAATCCTTCATCCGAACTCAGTTTTTAGCGAAACGAGTTGTGTTGGATTCCTTGCGATGGGTCAGCTGCTTTGAATCTAGTTTAGTGAAATTCTGGGCACTTTCATTTTTGAGCTAATTTTCGCCCCTGATCCATATTCTGATGACTCCTTCCCACTGACATGCTTTTGGACCCCAAAAGTTGGTTATCTCATGAGTGTTGAACACTCTTATGTTTCCCAAGTTCTATCATCTTGATTCTATTTGGAGAAATTGCTATGAAAACAACTTTTCCATTGACATGCCTTGCCTTGCCTTGCAAATGGCTTGGCTCTTTAACCACTGTTCTCCTTTTGTTGTTGACCCAATCCAACACTTGTTGGTTGCTTGCTTATATAACACTTTTGTCGTACCAAATCGATTCCTTGGTGCCTTCCCACTGAGAATATTGCTCCTGCTTTGCACAATGAGTGAACTACAACAAACAGCTTCCAGCTTCAATAAAATCAATAAAAGAAATGACCATTATTTTACCTCCAAGTTTCCAAATTCCACATTTGGAAGAATGCATTCGCCGTCTCCTTCTCTTCTTGGCATCGACACATACAATGTCTACAATGGCTACAAATTTTTTTGACATCTTATCACAAACACACATCATGTAAGAAACACCTTGACAACATATCCTCTTTCTCCTTCAAAGCAACTAATTTCACATCATGTGAACATTGCAATGTACTCTCACATCTTGGTGTAAAAAATCATTGACCAAACAAGTCGACAAAAACATCCCTCTTCAAAATACTGACTCTCAATTCAAGCATAACCATGTGAAATAATTTGACGATTCTTTTCCCAAAAAAAAAAATAATTTCTCATCATGGAACACTTCATAAACATCTCCTTTCCATCCTTGGAGACAAAATCAATTTTTCCAAGTTGATATGACATGCATGCAACACACAATCGACCTACACAAGTCAACACTCATGCATGTATAATGATCAACATGCTTAAGTTGACAACATACATGTTAAACAAAGCAATCGAACAACACATGTGAATTACTCATGCATGTTCAAGCACAATGAAATCGTCAAAATTCCACTGTTCAAAAACGCAAAATCTCATGGATGTATACAGTTCTTCAACTCTCTCACAAGAAAAATCTTAAGTACAAGAATCTGATTCATATGTACATGTACTTAAATGTTAAATGAACAATTTTTTCTGCAATAAAGTGAGTCAACATACTCCACTTTCAATCACCTTCTTGGCGTAAACATCAAACATGCAATGTTTAATAACAAACCATTTCATTGGCACTTCTTTCAGCTGCACTTCATCATCATGTGAATCATCTTGACACACATCAATTATGGAATCTTTTTTTCCATTCTTACCATTCTCTTTCTCCACCTTCTTCAAATTTCGTGGATGACTTGCTAGATACAAAGTCCAACACTTGTCTAGAAGATGACATTACTTATGACAATGAGTGCAAAACAATTGCATCTTCTTTTCAGCATGGTTTGATTTATCTTTGGCTTTTTGCTTCCTTTGCTTCAAAATTTTCTTGTGCATGGCTATCTTCTTCCAACACCTTGAAACATTATGGTTATCCAAACCACAAAAGGAACATGCACCTTTTCTCCAAATCTTATGTGAGAATTTTCCATGTTTATCATAATCAAAAGGAACTTCATTAAAAGAAGATTTATACCTTGAACATTCACCTTTGTTGCCTTCCTGAGGAGGTAAATATGATGAGGTAGTGGCTCCATTAGGAATACCAAAAATGCATTCAATGATTGTAGAGCTTTCAACGTCCTCTTGCTCACCATTCACATTAGCTACATACTTATGAGCACATTCATGAAAAGTGCGTGTAAAACTTATGCATTACTCATTAACACAATGTTCACAAGGTTGAGGTAATCAACATGAAATGAAAGTCCTTCTTGGAACAAATTTAGGTGCCTCCTTGGCTTTAGAGCTTTCTCCATCATATTTTCCATAACCAAGACCCAAATACTTAGGCCCTTCCTCAACAAAAATTGGAAAAACTATGCCTTGTGCATGTTTGCCCAATCCTTTACCTTCATATCCCATCTTCATCAATAATTTGGACCCTATTCCGCTAGCGTGTCTTTCAAAATCAGATACACATTAATTTTGAGAGGAAATTGAAGATCAAAATTAATTTTATACCTCTTTTTCAAGCACATGCTTGGCTAAGGCTTCCTTGGCAATATGGAGTTGAGTCTTCATCTCATGCATCTTTTCAAGGTTCTCATTTGCAATATGGAGTTGAGTCTCCATCTCATGCATCTTGTCAAGAAGCTCTTACTTCTCCTCCTTCATGCCAATCAACATCTCTTGAAGTATTTTTCTCTCCCTCCTATCTTCATACTTCTCTTGCATTCTATCAATCATGATGTAGAGTTTCTACAACATATCTTTATCAAAGATTTTTTGTAAGGAAGATTGACATGAAACATCATTTAATGAAGCTGCCATCACACATGAAATGCATACAAATATTCTTTGTTGTCATCTGGGAATCTGAAGTCTCAACCTTGTCCTTCTCCTTCACACATGAACTTGGAAAACTGTTCAATTCTCCTTGAACAAATTCAACAACCAATAGCTATAGAACCAATAACTAAACTTGGCTAAAATGAGCTAAACTTTTCTATGATACCAACTTGATTTGAATATGGGAAAACTTGTTATTGCTATGCAAGATCCCTCATCATTATTAAAAATATGATTAGGATCGTCTCATGTTAACCACTTGTGAAGGGGGTTTTTGCGTGTAGTTTCATGTGTTTTTAAGGATCAAATTATGAGTTAATTAACAATTGAAAACTAACTCGCAGTAATCACATAACATAATGGATGATGATGGAGTTCACCCCAATTGGGCTACATCTCCATGGACCTCCTTTAACTAGCTAGGACCTCTTGGGATTATGAGTCAAAAGTATGATTAAAATGATTTTTGATGCTCCAATGGATTTTCTAACTATTACATTGGATGTAGAAGTCTTGAAAACCCGAAAAATGACTATCAAATCTCTGAATTTGGTTCCTAGCTCCTCTAGGCTTGACCTCCACACCATGTGGCCATGGGCTACCAAAGTGACAAAATCACCTTCATATGTGCTCCAATGCCTCTATAAGCTATACCACTATGTCCAGAGAATCAAATAAATAAAAAATTGACTATTCACTCACTGAAATTGGCCTTCAGCTGATATGCACATGGCCTTACTTCTTGGTGGCCCTAGGCTTCAAAATTCATCAACGTACCAAAAACACCTGTAGATGACCTCCATTGTCTTTGAAATTTTTTCCAATGGATTCATAGCATGTAAATCTGCTAAAAGTGACTATCCTTGAGCAAAAATTGGTCGAAAATAGATAAACATAGGCCTCATTAAATTTTTCCCTAGATTCTGCCTCTAAATCTAGAAAACTGCCAATTAGCTCCATCAAATCTGGAAGTTCTGCTAAATTTAGAGAATTTGTTAAAAATCCGCCAAATTAGCTACAAATTAATTATGGCTAATTGTACATTAATTAGTGCTAAATGCAAACTAAGCCCCAATTAGTGGAGGCGCTTAAGTCTAGGTCACATGGAATACTCATGTGGAGGAGGCACTAGCCCCACTCCTTTCCTCTGCCATCGAGAAACCAACTGCACTAAATAAAAAATTTCTAAATTTTTTTTAATATATGGGACTCTAACGCATTGGTGTGGGCGTGTAGAGCTACGGTGGAGATCACGTTTTTGAAACCCAACCTCCGCACGTAGAATGCGTTTTTGAAAACATGTTTTAAAAACATTCCCCTTCACCATATTTAAATGCTTCGGATCATAGGTTAAAACCTTTGTATAATGTGTTGTCCAAGGTATTAAATAATGGTTATGGTAATACCCTTGTAAAAATATATACTCCACCATTTTAATATGAAACTACCAGCATAATGTATAACCTCCACCATTTAATGCATATGTCTCCACCATTAATAACATGCCAACGTTAATGTGAAATTCAACATTGACTTCAATAATCTATGTGGAATTAATAATAAGGTTCTTGGAATAATATATATATATATATATATATATATATATATATATATATATATATATAATATTACATATGATTATTAACCATATATATATATAATCTTTAAACAATAAAAATAATTCCAACATATGCATTCAACATTGAAGGATATTGGACAATTTTTACTTTCAAAAATTACACTGGTGAATCCAAATTTGCCACTTGTCATAGTACCATTGGGAAAAAAATGAAGACAATTACCTGCATGATAACTGAACTGTCATATCATCAGCTATACATGTCTTGCAATAATTTGTAAAAAATTTGCATGTTCTGAACGGCAATCAACATAACATAACTTCTTCGTCTGAACTCGGTTTTCGACGAAACGAGTTGCGTTCGATTCCTTGTGAGAGGTCAGATGCTTTGAATCTACTTTGGTGCAATTTTGACACTTTCATTTTTGAGCTAATTTTTTCCCCTGATCCAGATTCTGATGACTCCTTCCCACTTACATGCTTTTGGACCCCAAAATCTGGTCATTTCATGAGTGTTGAACACTCTTCTGTTATCCACCATTTTAATAAGAAACTTCCACCATATGTATAACCTCCACCATTTATTATGTATGCCTCCACCATTAATAACATGCCAACATTAATGTGAAATGCAACTTTGATTTAAATAATTTATGTGGAATTAATAATAAGGTTTTTGGAATAATATATTAATATTAATATACATATAATATAATATCACATATGATTATTAACCATATATATTATTATAATATAATATATATATATATATATATATATAATTTAATCCAATCTTTAACAAATAAAAATAATTCCAGCATATGCATTCACATTCAACTTTGGAGGATATTGGAGGATATTGGGCAATTTTTACCTTCACAAACCAAACTAGTGAATCCAATTATGCCACTTATCACAGTACCATTTGAAAAAAACTAAAGAATATTCTCTGCATGCTCAGTGGACTATAATGTCATCAGTTGTACCTGTTCTGTAATAATTTTTAAAAATGTTGCATGTTCTAAGCGGCGACTAGCAGACCATAACTCCTTCATCTGAACTTGGTTTTCAACAAAACGAGTTGTGTTGGATTCCTTGGTCACTTTGAATCCAGTTTGGTGAAATTATAAGCACTTTTATTTTTGAGCTAATTTTTTCCGCTTATCCAGATTCTGATCATTCACTTGAGGTCAAGAAAGTCATAATGCATGCTAAGAGTTCAAAATAGGGCCTAATTTTTTCCTGCCCACAACTTATCTATCCTTTTGCATGATTTAATGGAACATCATTATAGTGGAGGATTAAAAATGATTAATTATATATTTCAATATCTTTTTGGTCATTTGAAATAATAATTTCTCACTTGTAATGTCATAAAACTTCAAATTTTTTGATGATATTACCATTCTAAAATTCTTGTCATTTAGAAATACCTTAAAAGTTTGTTGTAGATAAGTGGTTATTATTTTAAATATTAAGCTACATGTAAGGGTGTAGTTGAAATGTTCTTCCTTCTCTTCTTTATGATACTACAACTTTCAATGTTGTTTGTATTCAATGTTGAGCAAAAAAAATATTTTAATATTATCCTTTAATAGTGATACGATACTAGATGACTACTCATGCAAAACATATTGATCATACGAATAGAAAACTTGAAGAAGAAGAAGCCACTAATGTAGGAATTTTTTATCTTTTCAATGGGACACAAGTACTTATACAACAACCTATTCTCTGTGCTTTAGGTCACGAGAGTTCGACACCTTATATCTTGAAAGGGCTATATTTCTATGTATCTATCTGACTCAAGTGTAGACTTGAGTATCTATCTTCACAACAAAGTAGAGTCATTTTGAGGCAATTGGTAATATTTTTCACAGTCACAATTAAAGGAAATTGTTCCTTTTTAAGTGACATTTAGAATAAAACATCCAAAATCTACAAGAAGATATTGTTTTGACCCAAATTTTATCTATTTATTTAATAGCTTGATCAACTGAATTTAATATGGGGAAAGCCTAGACAACCTCCACTCAGAAGTGATGAGGCAAAAATAGTATGGATAATTCCATTGGGAATTTTAGTAATGTCTAATGGTTACAGAACTACAATCATGGAAATAATGTTCAAGGTTAACTTCAAAATAATTTTTATGAGATATTATGAATTCTCATGTATTTTGTTCTCTGTTTTCACAATAACTAGTAGGTGTAGAGGTAGTTTTCCATTGAATGATATTGACATTTATCTGGAAATGAAGTGTTAACATTTTGATCATGAAGTGTTAACATTTTGATCATATGCAATTATTTGTGAAGATTCAATGTTTTAATTTCAATTGTTTTCAAACGGGTCACCATGTCTCCATGGATATTTTTTGGATTAATCAAATTTGTTGTTACAATATTTGAATGGATAAATGTATATAAATAATTTTCTTGGGGAATTTTTCTGTAATATTGAATTTTTAGTTAATTATAAAGTGACTTGTCTTATCTACATCCGGGAAACTATTTCCAATAATTGTTTGTATTATAGATAGGCCTAGAAGTTTGAGTTATGAAGTTAGTTGAAGTGGAAATTGTTGTGTTGGTGTGCTTTCTAGATGTCCTAGGGAATGTTCTCTCTCTAGGATATCATCATTAGAATTTTATCCTCATTGGCGTTTTGAGAAGAAGAATTTCTGCAGTTGAAGTTCAATCTTGTGCTTTCATTATGGCCATTGTTTTCTTCAATCTGATTTGATTTGGAGTATTTGTGTGTAATATTTGTCATATACGTTTAGTT
The DNA here is from genome assembly GCA_034641835.2 of Pinus albicaulis. Classification (NCBI taxonomy): domain Eukaryota; kingdom Viridiplantae; phylum Streptophyta; class Pinopsida; order Pinales; family Pinaceae; genus Pinus; species Pinus albicaulis. The sequence continues at coordinate 859,674,356 of CM076570.1, forward strand.
ATCGCAAGTGTATGCATTCTGAATATATCATCATGTCTCTTTCTAGTCTGGTTTTGCACACGGTGTGCTCATTTTGATTCTATGAAGCATTCGGACCTTCCTTCATTGAATTATTGAGAGACGACTTTTCTAAAGTTTGCAAATGTAGGAAATTTTTAAAATCCATATTGAAACTTATTTTTTCCTTCCTTGATGAATGGATTCTACACAAAACAGATCCTTGTGCACAATAAAATGTGTGTTCTCTTTACACAAAAATCCAGACACAAAATCCCATATTAAATATCTAGATTTATTACAAAAAATGAAGAGCAAGCCAAAACAAATAAAATAATTGCTCATAAATAAACAACAAAATTACAGATTCAAAATCAATTGCCGAATATTACAATTATTGGCCTATCGGCTCTTGACCCTTTACATAAATTCTTACACCATTTCACTCTATCTGTCTATGTCTCTCTCTGTTCTCCATCCTCACACAAGCTTCATATTTATACCCAATTATGAATTAACTCCAATCCATGATTTCCTCCACACAAATCTCAACCAAAATCTAAAATATATTTATCCCTTATTTGACTCAACTGAGTTCCATTGAAGGAATTCCTGATCCCTAAATTATCTACCTAAATCAACTCCACTCATATCCTCAATTTATTAAAAGAATATTTACAATAATCCTCACACTCACATTTTTTCTCAAATTATTTTTAAAATGTACATAATTTATAAAATAAATAAATAAAACCTCACCCCCTAAATCACACAAATAAATAATGAAAATTTAGCTTGATGCTCCTGCATCAGACACCCCATGTAGAGAAGTTTCCATAGACTCTTATCTATGAGGTCTGTCACTTTTATCTAATAATGTGACAACCACAAGTCTCAATGACTTGCTCCCTCTAGGATTCCAAACTTTATTCTGCCTTTGGTCCTTTAAAGTATCAACTTCATTTTTTAATTCATCACTCACTCTGTCAATCAGATTCCATCGGTCTTTACAACAATTTCTTCTGCCAATTCCTCGAAGTAACTCCTCTTTGTTTGATACTTTCGTCTTCAATTGCGCTGAACACTCAAATTTCTGAAGTGAAGAAAAATCAAGAATTTCTCCTTGATCACAACTATATTCATTGATTTCTCCTATAGTAACAAATTCCTCATCCGGTGCTATACCTGCATTCATCAAAGAAATGTTAGTTTTAAAAACATAAGACCTTTCAGCCTCTTTTGATGATTCAAGCACCAATCTTCCATCATAGATTTCCTGGATTTCAACAGATCTTGTTTTGAATTGCTGGTTGCTTTCATATTTATCCTGCTGGTTCAATACTCATGTTTCCTTTATGTCTCTAAAGACGTAACTTTCTTATTGCTCCTAATATTTCATCTCATCTCCAAATACTTTTTTCTCAATTTCTTTGATTTCAACATCATATTTATTAATTTTCCTCCTGTACCTACAGACACATTATTATTTGAAAAGTTATAACATTCACTCGACTCTATAAATGTTAAAAACATTTCATCCCTATCATTCACGGCAACTACAATCTCTTTATTATCAGGTTCTGCAAGCTTCATCTCCCCTTCAGGTTCCTTAAGCCATCGTTCCAAGAACTCTATTTCCATGTGAAATTCTTCCAGTTTTTCATCACAACCTTCATTCCCAGTTTCATTCTTCTTCTAGCAATCTCCCTGAGTTATCCTGGTTTTTGTATCATCACACTACAAAATTCTATCAGCAATTTCATTAAACAAATTCATTTGTTTGCCTCCTTGGAATATCAATTCAGCATTTTCATTATGCTTCTGCTCCATCACAGCTTCAACTGGCTGTCTTACACCAAACAAGAATTCATTTATGATTTCTTCCTGCTACAACAAATCAGTACTTTCCTCCTCTGAAAGGCATTCTCCATCATACTTCACCTTAAGAGTTGCATTCATCTATATGACAGTTTCACCAGACTGTCCACCATCTTCCGCACATCCTGCAAACATACATAAACTGTGAGATTTAAAAATACAAGCTTCATAGCCTCATATGCTTCTCTTGTCAACATATCTTCCAATTCTTCTGAACTATTCCAATAGTTCATGATATCTTTCTCATTGATCTCTCCACCCAGAATTTCACCTTGTTCTGTGTAATGTTCCAAAATTTTAATGCAGAAAATTGGAACATTAATTTTTGCTAATTTCACATAGGCGGAGAATAAATGGGTAAGGAGACCCATGAATAATTGGAAGCACAATAAAATCCCTCATATTATGAGAAGGGATCATTTTTGTATTTGATTTCACACCTCCATGTGTGAAAGGTGGTTATTTTGCAAAGTGGCTAGGTCTAGTTGACCAAAGTCAAATTGCGCAGGCTATGAGGTGGAAAGCACATTATGGTACAATGCAATAGAGAAGGAGGGAAGATTCCTTGAGAACGAAAACCCTGATGAAGTGGGGCCCATGGAGAGGGAGCTCATAATTGTATAAGAGGAGGGAAAGACAACCATTTTTGCTCATGAATAGATTATTAATTTCGTTGTCTTGAGAGACAAGGAGCATACTCCTGCTGCTTAGCAAAGTTGTTGGAGGAATTCCTGTTTAGGATTCCTTCCTCCTCATGAGAGGCCTCTTGAGGAATTGATCTTCATATTTCTCCACATCTTGGCTCAAGGCCAAAGCATTATCTTCCATCACAGTGTTATTCTTGCAGCAAGAAGACATTGTGTTGCTGGGGTTGCAGTGGAGGCTTCCACCACATCACTCCGGGACTTGATTTGCAGAGGAAGGAGTCTCTATTCAATGGAGATATCATTGAGTGTTATTGAGCTTATTTGCAGATTTTGGCAGCAGGCCAAGCTTCCTCCCGTCTTCATCAGTGCAGTCCCTTCCATAGACTGTGTTATTCCAGAGTTAGTCTGCAGTGGGGGTTTGCACCATCACATTCGAGGGAGAGATTTCCAGTGTCAGGATCAGCCTTGCACTCCAGAAATCCTTTGGAGGAGATTGATTCAGATTGTAGAGCAGATTCTGCCATCTCCTTCTATTTTTATTATGAGTTGCTGCTGCTACCCAGCAACTTCGACATTTTGGTATTTTCCCATTTTGGGAATATAGTGTAGCCAATCCTCTTGAGGATTGTTGTATTATTGTTGTATCATTATTTTTAGGGGTTGAGAGCACAGTCCCCTTAATTTCTTGAGCTATATTGTAATATCATCATATTTCATATTTGTATGCAGCAGTGTCTCCATAAGACTGCGCAGTCATAGCTAGGACAGTTTATGCAGCTATGTATTTCATGCTTTCATGTACTTTTTCTTTGAGGTTGATCATTCCCTCTCTTGAGTGCTCTTTCCCTCAAGATATTGTACACTTATTTTGCTGTTATGAGCTAATATGATGGCTATGAGTTCTTCTATCATTTTCTGAGATTGTAGCAAGTGGCTCTTCATGTTTTTGTTTACATATTTTTGTAGCTCATCCCTTTGAGAAAAGATCTTCTGAGGAATAAGTATTTACATAGCTATAGGTAGAGTCTGAGAAAAGGCCAGATAGCCTTCGGTTCTCATCCTCTCTTTAGAGGTGACATAAATGGTAAAAACCCTCTCAGTCCATCTCTGACATAGCCTTGTTCATATTTCCGACAAAGGAGTTCTTCAGCAGTGAAAAAGATGCTAATTTCCATTTCGGGATATTATAGTGGTATAGAAGCATATTTCTTGGCTCAGCCTGTGGCCTTCAAGCCCAAGAAAGAAGGAATCAAGATGAAGAGGATGAGCTTTTTCTCATCAGTTTTTAGAGCAAAGAAGAACCTCTCCAAGGAGGAGAACCAAAAAAAGAGGAAGAACCCTGCAGTTCCTATTCTTAGCAGGGAGACCAAGAAAAAAGCAGGAAAAATACTCCATCTTTTGGAGAAGAAAGTAAAAGGACTAGCTCTAGATTTTTCCATGAGGAGTGTGGGCATGCAGCTACACACCAAGGGGTATAGCGTAGTCACATGGCCAACTTTTCCATGAGAAGAAAAGAAGAAGAAGGCATGTCGGAGAAGGGAACTCTTAGTGGTTTCTTGCATGAGTATGAGTCTCAGCTCATAAGTTTAGAGATCACATTTCTTTCCCGGAGTTTTGCAAGACCATGGTGAGGAGGAGAAATCAACATGATGAGGATAGATTTCTTCTCTTTGTCTTTGATCGTTCCTCTACTTATTCAGCCAAGGCTTGGATTGAAGAGCTAGACACCTTTTTGCAGTAGCATCAAATTCCTAAAAATGAAGCCATCAGAGTAGCAGTGCTGCACATGGGAGGTAAAGTCTATGAATGGTGGTTATTTGAGTCCTTTGCTTTGAAAAATGAAAATACTTCTTCCTATACAATGTTCATTAGGGCTTTGATGGAAAAATTTGATGGGAAGAAATCTGAAACACATGTGGAGGAAACAAACATTCCTAGAGAAAAAAAACCTTGAATGAGATGGAGGAATTCATGGGCTCAAGATCACTTCAGAAACCATTAGAGGAGGATGATACCTTTCATGGTGCTTATTTGGAGGCAAGACCTTCATCTTGCATTTTGGCACAAGGAGACATGGAGGTCTCTCTTGCAAGAGAGGATCTCATTTTGGAGGAGTTGCCCACATATGTTGATGAGGAGAAGGGAAAAGGAAGGAGGAGCACATGCTCCAATAAGAGAGATTCTTGCATCTTTGCAGGAAGGTCCCCAGGATCTCATACATGCAGGTCCAAGCACAATCAGTGAGCAGCATGATTGTGCCATTTTGTAGCTGGAAGAAGGAGGAGGAGAAAAAGAGCAGCATCATGTGATGACAGGCACACACCCTTCTCAATTCCAGAAAGTTAAGGCAAGGAGGAGAAAGGCTTTACTGCGCAGGGAGAGCAAGGGCAAGGTTTCCCAACCATATGTACAATCCACTCTTGTGATTGATGTCTCACTGCATAGGGGCATCCCACCAAGGAGGCCACCAGATCTTTCATTGATGAGAGGCATCATGTTTTGGAATTCACCGCTCTTGGATTTTGGAGAGGTGAAGAGTTTGGAGGAAAAATTTGGCATGGGGGATGTCAAAGTAGCAGGCAACAACATGAGTAGAGCTTCACATGCCAGATCACCAGCGCTGTCATTGAGGAGGATTGATCCATATTGGAGATCTCAGCTTTTGGTAGAGTACTCCAAGGATCTTGGTGCATGCATGATTCTTGATGACCCAGACGGAGATGATAGATACATGGTGGATGATGTGGTCATCTATTCCTATGGCGGGATCTTCCTGACTAGATCCTGTAGTCTCAAGGAGGAGCTACTACATGTAGCCAATGAGGAATTCTTTACCATGCATCTTGATGCATATCTTTCCTTGGCAGAGGAGTTCATTTGTGAGGGCATCCAGCAGGATATATATCAGTATATGGAGAGATGCATAGCCCGGGTGATGATGATGAGGATGTCACAACCACCTTCCTACTCATTGGGAGTAAGGGAGCACTTTCAGTTGAACCATTTCAGCTAAATGTCCATAGTAACCGGTAGAGGAGGTATACATATGTATTATTATTTGCCTACCTTTACTTTATATGATCAGCATGTTGTATTGAGGAGGATCATCCTCTCTCATGTTTTATATGATGATTTACTTGGAGCCATTTGCAGCATTGAGATTGGCTATTTCATGGGTGGACTGTGGGGGAAGCCACATGATTCTTGGTGGGCACTATTGACACCATATTTTCTGTTCATGTTTCTATCTTATGAGATGATTATGGTAGCAAACAAGTGGCTGGAAAGGCACTTGTTGATTTCTATTTTGATACAGGCAGTGAGTGCACTGCGCAGGTTCCATGAGTGGAACTATGATCCACTTTCCGGTTGTCATATGACAACTTGTTCCTACTTGTTTTTGCTTCCATGTGTTGCTGAGTTTTCTTTTTACATGTGGAGCTTTGTCTGGAAAGTGGGATATGAGTTGGAGATGCCCATTGGGAGTATGATTCTCCCTACTTTGCATGGTGTATGTTTCCGGGGAAACAATGGGCAGCCCATGATTACCAAGCTTCACCTCTTCCCTTCATGTGGGAGGAGCTATTTAGAGAGCCTGAATTTTTGGAGGAGGCATTTCATGGTTTATATGTTTGATGGGGTGGCTTGGGTCTCTCTTGAAGACCATTATGTTTCAGCCATATATCAGCAGCAACCCCATATGTATCATGATGAGGGAGGAACTCATTGGGTGGATGTGCCCTTTGGGAAGAGGAACATCCATTGTTTTTGCAGCTCATGCTCCAAGGGGAGTATGGGAGATATTATGGTCACCATGTTCAACCATTTGTTTTTCCATGAGGTGAACCATGTGACTGTTTAGATTCCTTCCAACTCATCGCATATGAGATGATTTGGGCCAACTTGATTTGCAGCGTTGGAGGAGAGGTCCTTGGGGATCTAGACTTCATCTTGCCTCTTGAAGGCAACATTATTGCAGCCCAAGTTCAGCTTGCACTCCACATTTATCATGAGTGGAGAAGAGGACAGCATGGGGTAGGCCATGGAGCTTACCATTTTTAGAATTTCAGCCCACCTATTCTACATGAGCACAAGGTGGAGGATTATTTTCAGGAGTTGCCTAGTTGGAAGGTGACTCATTTTGCATGGTTGATAGCTTCGGGATGGAGGATCCAAATGAGGGATATGTTCCTCAAACACATCATAGACTCCATGCCTTGAGAAAAGGACTTCCAGTTCTATCCTTGCAGTTGCTTGGGGACAAGCAACATTTGGGAGGGGAGGACTGTAATGTTCCAAAATTTTCATGCAGAAAATTGGGACATTAATTTTTGCTAATTTCACATAGGAGGAGAATAAATGGGTAAGGAGACCCATGAATAATGGGAAGCACAACAAAATCCCTCATATTATGAGAAGGTATCATTTTTGTATTTTATTTCACACCTCCATGTGTGAAAGGGGGTTATTTTGCAAAGTGGCAAGGTCTAGTTGACCAAAGTCAAATTGCGCAGGCTATGAGGTGGCAAGCACATTGTGGTACAATGCAATAGAGAAGGAGGGAAGATTAATTGAGAAGGAAAACCCTAATGAAGTGGGGCCCATGGAGAGGAATCTCACAATTGTATAATAGGAGGGCAAGACAACCATTTTTGCTCATGAATAGATTATTGATTTCGTTGTCTTAAGAGACAAGGAGCATACTCCTACTGCTTAGCAGAGTTGCTGAAGGAATTCCTATTTAGGATTCCTTCATCCTCATGAGAGGCCTCTTGAGGAATTTATCTTCAAGTTTATCCACATCTTGGCTCAAGGAAAAAGCATTCTCTTCCATTACAGCGTTATTCTTGCAACAAGAAGACATTGTGTTGCTGGGGTTGCAGTGGAGGCTTCCACCACATCACTCCGGGACTTTATTTGCAGAGGAAGGAGTCTCCATTCAGTGGAGATATCATTGAGGAGTGTTATTGAGCTTATTTGCAGATTTTTGCAATAGGCCAAGCTTCCTCCCATCTTCATCAGTGCAGTCCCTTCCATAGACTACGTTATTCCAAAGTTAGTCTGTAGTGGGGGTTTACACCATCACATTGGAGGGAGAGATTTCCAGTGTCGGGATCAGCCTTGCACTCTGGAAATCCTTTGAAGGAGATTGATTCAGATTGTAGAGTAGATTCTACCATCTCCTTCTATTTTGATTATGAGTTGCTGCTGCTACCCAGCAACTCCGTCATTTTGGTATTTTCCCATTCTGGGCATATAGTGTAGCCAATCCTCTTGAGGATTGTTGTATTATTGTTGTATCATTATTTTTAGGGGTTGAGAGCACATTCCCCCTCATTTCTTGAGCTATATTGTAATATCATCATATTTCATATTTGTATGCAGCAGTGTCTCCATAAGACTGCGCAGTCATAGCTAGGACAGTTTATGCAGCTATGTATTTCATGCTTTCATGTACTTGTTCTTTGAGGTTGATCATTCCCTCTCTTGAGTTCTCTTTCCCTCAAGATATTGTACACTTATTTTTCTGCTATGAGCTAATATGATGGCTATGAGTTCTTCTATCATTTTCTGAGGTTGTAGCAAGTGGCCCTTCATGTATTTCTTTACATATTGTTGTAGCTCATCCCTTTGAGAAAATATCTTCTGAGGAAGAAGTATTTACATAGCTATAGGCAGAGTTTGAGAAAAGGCTAGATAGCCTCTGGTTCTCATCTTCTCTTTAGAGGTGACATAACTGGTAAAATCCCTCTCAATCCATCTCTGATATAGCCTTGTTCATATTTCCGACAAAGGAGTTCTTCAGCAGTGAAAAAGTTGTTGATTTCCATTTCGAGATATTACATTCTAGGACACAAATGGAAACTTCCATTTTCAACTTAGCCTCTGAGTTCTTCACATCTCAATTTCACACTCGTCATCTGTTCGAGCTTCCTCAACTCTTTTGTCAACTGTATATTTACCTATTGTTCCCTCCTTGCGTGTAGCCTCTGCCACTTCACTTTATTCCTTATGGTCCAACCATGTCTCTGGTTTTTCATATTTCTCTACAACAATTCCATTAATAAATCAAGGTGAACTATTATCTCAGCTTTCTCTCGCTCATACTCTTCATCAGTCAACTGCTTACATATGCCACTTGCCTTGGCATCCTCCTTCTTCTTTCTTCGATTGAGGTCTTTCTCAAAACCTCTGAAATGACTATCACTAGTCATCTTCTCCTCCTTTGTGAAATTTATCTATTCACATGTGTATTTCATTCGAATCCAATTTTTAGAAAGCCTCCATACTTTCCATTCAGCAATACAAGCTCTCCTCTTGTGCTTGACCTCTTTCAGTTGTCTGTATTGGAATCATTTCTGGCAACTCTCTTGCTCCTCTTTGGTGCAAAACAACAACTTCGGTAATTCTTGTGTTACAATGACCAACTCTTTTGGTGTCGGGCTCTGCCAATCATGCACATAATTACATTCAAACCTTTGACTTGGCTTACAACTCTTTGACTCCAGACTTGACATAAACTCTTCATCTTTGTATAGAGAACAAGATATTCATGTTTTCAACCTCTTTGATGAATAATTTACAATTCGTAAATTGTGATCATCCTAAATAACACCTCCTTAGGCACCGCCACATGATGGTAAAAACAAGGATTCTACACCATCAAGAAATTGTGGTTTGTTTGTATTTTTAACCTTAAACAAAAATCAAAAGAATTCTCCCATTTCCAACTACAAGCCTTGGTCCAAAATGACGCATCCAAAACTGCGAAGAACACACACTCTACATAATAAACCATCTCATATATTATAAAAATGCATGTTTCTCTTTATATCACCCAGGATAGTGCATTCTCCTTTTCCATTCATTTAAGCGGAACTTAATTTCCTTAAAATTGTTGTGGTGATAAACCCTTATACATCCACATTTAAAACATTTTCACTTCAATTATGAGCATTTTGACATATATATAAATCATTCCCACAAAAAATACTTATCTATAATTTTGATTTTTGTTAAGAAAACCAACAATGTCAACATATAATATGCTCGGTCCCACAAATTTACTTAACATACCCTTCCAATTTTCTGCGCCCTTCTAATTTGTCCGAGTGAACCTACTCTTAGCCCATTGACTGGTTTCTTCACAAGAAAGATCTCCAAATGCGCTTACACATTTCTATCCATGCGAATTGCAAATTTGAAATTTTAGTCTTACTGCTCCATGGCCTTTAATTATCGCAGATCAAGGAATACTACTACGCTTCCACTGTGGCAGTAAATCCACCATAAGAAATTAATCTTCCCCTAATCCAGCAGTTGCTGGTTGAAAAAAGTAAGGACCAAATTTTTTTTCACAAGTAATGCAATGCTAGGCTTCTTGGCATGGATAAGGATATAATTCATACTAACGTGCAGTTCGAATTCTGTTTTTGCTGCTGCTAAAACATAAAAGATGGAAAATCTGGCAATTTCTGCAGTTACAAGGATACCAAATTTGTATAAGGACATGTATTTTTCATACGTGACCTCCTAGAATGACCTTTCAGCTTTGTTCATTCTATAGTAAATATTTGTCAAAAAGAAAATGGCAACTCATGTAAACCGAAAAAGATTCGGAGTTTCCAATCACACTCCAACACAAAGAAGAGTTACGTAGTTAAGCCGTTGTGTTTAGCACAACTCACGAGGTTCGACTACGGCTTTGAAAAAAGCTGAAACTGTTGGGAATTAAGAAGATGAAAGAGATGAAAAGAAAAAAAAACGAAAGGAAAGAACCCAACTTCTAGTTCATCTTCATTCGATGGCACCCAACTGCAACAATCGCTTTACTAAACCAGCACAATTCCATTTCACAACTTGGACATATATGTAGTGCTAGATTGCAAGCTCCTTTACACTAGAACAAAGATCCACAACTGCTAGTTTCCACGTTGAATACTTTACCACTCGCGCTCTCATTTTGAAAGACCAATCCTCTGCTCAGAGCATACCGCTCATATTTCATTGCAATGGTGGTGCTGATGGCACTCAAAAATATCATACCATGACAACACTATGGCATGGGATCCCAGCCAATCCCCAAGTGAAGGAAACCCACGAACTCGACAAATAAAAAGAGCTTTTATTTTTTCCCAGGTTTAGATTGTCGTTGGATAACTTGAGAAGAATTAATATTCCGATCAACTTGCAACAATACATACTATGTGACGCTCCATATTTATGAAAATTCTTTAGACATTCTACCAAATAGCACAGTATGTGTTCACCAACTCACCAAATCTCGAACACTGTCTTCTCCAGTCTGCCTCTACCTGGAGCGTTGGGGCAACCGAATAGCATCCATACAGCTGTCTTGATGCAACTTAAATATCCAGTCGTTGGGATACTACGAGAAACAACTGTATTGATGTAATCTAACGCCCAATATGAATCAACTGAAAGTGCATCAGAACACCTATTTATCTGTGAATTTCGGTCTTACGTATGAGTTGCAGCGAGACATTGATCCAGGCTACGCAATAATGGAGATGAGTAGCCTTTGCACCTTTTTCATCATCAACTAGTGCAACCTTCAACATGCATTTTTCCTTACAACATTTCTCCACAACTCTAATTCCACGTTCAATTTTGACTACCTCTGCACCCTATACGCAGCATTGGATTTTCACATACGTTGGTCGATTCTTCCTTTAGTCAACTTCGCCAGTGACGTGGATTCTAAGTGCCCTCACATTCCAGAAAATACCATACTTGTTTATTGCATATATATATATTAATTTATTGCATATATATATATATATAATTTCAGAGATTAAATTCACTCACTCATCTCTTGTCCGTAGCTACATGGATTAATGTGATCTTTGGGCTTTGATAAAAAATGATGCAGGGATTCTGCACAAAACAGATCGTTCCGCACAATAAAATGTATGTTCTCTTTACACAGATATCCGGAGACAAAATCCCATATTAACTATCTAGATTTAATACAAAAAATGAAGAGTGAGTTGAAACAAATAAATACTTTCTCATAAATAAACAAGAAAATTACAGAGTCAAAATCAATTTCCGAATATTACATTGTTGGCCTCTTGTCTCTTGGCACTTTACATAAATTATTACACCATTTCACTCTATCTCTCTGTGTCTCTCTCTGTTCTCCATCCTCACACAAGCTTCATATTTATACCCAATTATGAATTAACTCCAATCCATGATTTCCTCCACACAAATCTCAACCAAAATCTAAAATAGATTTATCCCTTATTTGACTCCACTGAGTTCCATTGAAGGAATTCCTGATCCCTAAATTATCTACCTAACTCAACTCCACTCATATCCTCAATTTATTAAAAGAATATTTAAAATAATCCTCACACTCACATTTTCTCTCAAATTATTTTTAAAATGTACATAATTTATAAAATAAATAAATAAAACCTCACCCCATAAATCACACAAATAAATAATGAAAATTTAGCTTGATGCTCCCGCATCATTCCCTTTTTGTTTCTCCTTGGTTTTTGAGTTCTGCCCTTTTACAATCTCTTTTGAACCTTCAATTCTGGGACTCTGTATTTAGTAATCACAGGCTCGAGACCAACATGTTTCTTTGATAACATTTAAAAAATAAATAAATTCATGATATATAGAAGAAATGGTATATAATTTTATCATGAATAAATTCAATTTGATAAAATGAGGGGGGGGGCTCGTATTTTGTTGATTAGATAATTTTTCATCATGAAATTCCTAACTTCCTTAACTAATTACAACTTATCACTAAATATTCTTTCCTAAAGGCCCCTTTAAAATAATACGACTATTATATTGGAATATGTTATTGGATTGTTAATATCCAAGAAAATTGTATGCATGATATGTTTAATTCACTCATAGTCATCCACTTTTTCATTAAATTCTTTAGACTATTTCCCTGAGGTCTTGTTTTCAATTCCTTGAATCTGTTAGATGTGCTTGCTTCCGAATGCACTTATTTTCTCATTTGATCTTTTTTTTGTTTAAGAAAAAAGTGATTTCATGTTAAATATGAAACATTTTATAATATTTCTGAGATGTTCTCCATAGTGGGAAACTTTTTCAGTTTGGAAGGACAGCTAGTTGATTCAAAGGCTCTAAAGGAAAGGATATTTCATTAAGGAGTGGAGCGCAAGCTACTCCAAGAGGTTTTTGTTTCCATTCACATATTGTAATTTTTTGCTTTACTTGGTTCATTTCCATGTTTCTATTGCCCAGTTGGTTTTGTGGTTTTAATGGACAAAGTGTCTTTTTTCAGGCTTGGAAGTTCTTGTCGGGTTATCGTAAGTTTGATTCAACCTATGCAGAATTCCAATATCTTGCATTGAAAAAGAAAGAAGAGTATTAGATTTTGAAATTGTAGTGCCATGTTAGAATATGCTATTTTTTTGGTTAAATTTTCTTGGCAATCGACTGACCTTTGTTTATCCCCTTTCACATAAGAAAACAGTGTATCAAATCTAACAGGTATTCAGTAGATTAGAAATAGAACGATTGACCCCTTTCTGTTGTTTATAATCTATATTTTAGAATCTTCTCTACACTAGGATTATATTATAAGTTGAATTGGTTACTGATATTAGAAGAAGAAGACTCAACGTAAAAGGCTAATCCCCTAATGTCATAATTGTGCTTGTTACAGTAAATTTTAAAGATTAAATATATTCACCACTTAGAAATATGTGCCCACAACATAAACTGATGCTTCAGTTTTCATAATTTGGAGAGCATATTCTTCACATAGCTAAACCTTGTAAGAATTGATGCCAGTAAAGGATCAATAATTGTTATCACTGAAATTCACCTCTGTCACACCTCCCATGTACTCAAAAAAAGAAAAAAAATTCCAGGCATTTCATATTTCCAAGCATAAGTTCTACATAATATTTTTTTTTTTTTACTACTATCTGGTTTAATCATATTTTCTTTCCCCAATATGATTCATTTCCACATAACAACTATACCCGAAGTCAATATCTATTAACTTCCATTTCAAATTCAATTTAACCTAAGGGTCTTTGTATTAAATCATAGTGGAGTTATTTATCATTAATTCATTCCCTATGAAGGGTCGCATCTACCAACCTATGTCTAACCTTTACTTTGATGTCATTGGCCCTTGGGCATTCAACACATTTTCATGTATTTATATACAAAGGATTCGAATAGGTTTTTTTTTCCACGAGGGCATCCTTTACCCTTTTACAATTCCTGGGTTCTCATTTTTTTTCCATAACGTCATCTCCTACATGATTTGGTTATGAGCATTGGTTGGATTTAATTTACATACTTTTATGTTGATGACTATATCGTACTTATGGCTATTCGATGATGTGGTATTCATAATTTTCATAAGGTCTGGGTTGATATCATCGCGTTTTATTGTACATATGTTTCATATCAGAAATTAATGTGAAGATTGAACGTATTCATTGAGCTTCCACGTATGGCGTCCTGATAGAGTCGATTTGATGTGTATGGTAATTGAGACGTGATATTATTTCTCCATGTCAGATTTTCTAAGACTCTCGGTTTCATGGTATTGGTTGGGATGGGTTTCATCCCATTCCCATTCACGTGCTATACCTCCACGTCGATCTGGCAATCGCCATGCCAGAATACGTTGGATACAAGGCAATCTTCATCATATGATAGAACGCCGGAAACTTCATTATGTAGCTTGTCACCATTAATGTTGAACGAATGGTGTAAATGCAACCTCCAGTCCTTCGATCCCTAGCTTCACCTTTGTGTTTTTTCCATGTGGATGGCAGCGATCCTCTCACCGAGTTAGGGTTCTGGATGTTGATATGATTATATAATTCTTTGTTTTTGTGTGAGGTCAGTTTCTTCGTTCTTCATTTGGTGTGTTCTCCTCTTTACTTCGAAGCTCTGCACGTGGAGGTATTCACTCGTTGGCTTGCCCATCAGTCTGGCTGTTTACCTACGCATGGGAAAATTCACCAGGTATGAGCCTTATACTCATGTCGTTCGTTTTGTATTGGAGATCATATTCGGCTTTTCGAACTTGCCATACATCTTTCTCTGTGGAAGTCTCGAACGATGACGATACAGATTTATCTCGTTCTTGAAATTACGTTTATGGTTTAGTCTAATTTGGGTCCATCTAAGCAGCCTCTCATGGCAGCTCCTGTACCCATATATTGATTTAATTTTCTCTTGTTTCTTTTCGTCACTGTCTCTGCGCCTATGGCGTCAAACTTATGGTTAACGAGACTTGATAATACCACGCAGGGTTTCTTAATAGGTATCTCGTGGTTCATCCTTTGTGACTTGAGCGCTGAGTGTGGATAGTGAGATGCTACCTTGGCTCGGCTCTTCGCAGGAGAGCGATAGTCCTCAGGTAAGAACCGTATGAGGTTTTTGTTTTTATTATGTTTTCTCTGCATTTTACTATTTATCTTCTGGCTTCTAATTCATTAATATTCTGCTTTTAACCTTGGTGCAGAGAACTCGAAAGGAATGAGGGTCTTCGTTGGCAGGTAACCCCTTCTCGTCTTGTTAAATTTCTCTATTGGAAAAATTTGCTATCAACTATTATATTGACTGATTCATTACCTTGGCTGCGGTTCTACAGGTAATGCATACTCCACATGCATTGCATCGTCGGCAGCTATGAGCGACTTCCTTTCGTTTAATATTAATTTTACCTCCCTTGACGTTTCAGGTTGGTATATGCCTATGCAGAGAGAACCCTCCTCTCGTCGCATTGTTCCACTTCGTTTATGCGGATTAATTAACTCTCTTAGGGTTTAAATAGTATCCATTGAAGATCTAGACTCTGTCAGAGTCGGAATATTAATAATTTTCAGTCATATTCCAGTACTCCTTAAGTGGTTTAAAATTTGAATGAGAATATGGTCTCTGTTACCAGACTCTGGTCCGAAAGGCTAAGATTTTGTGGCGTGTATCTGGACATTTTTATTCCTTGTCACTGATATTCTTGTTTTTCCATTATTTCAAAGAAGCTACAACTTATTAATTTATGGACTATCTCCTACTACCTCGCATGAAATTATTTGTTGAGTGTGAGTTAATACGATTTAAAAATAATGAGTTATTCATCCTTTAAATTGCTTATCACAATAGAGACTGTAACTTATATAAGTCTCTTTATAGCCAGTTTTTTTTTTTTTTTTGTGCAATGACTCATGGCTATCTATTATATATATTTTGTATGACTCCTACAGGAGACTCTCAGGATTTCTGGGAAGTTATATTCCCATTGGAAAAAACTTTGTGTGCAAATTTAAATTGTTCCCTATAGCTATATATCTCTAAATGCTTTTGCTATTTATTTGTCATGAGAGAACAGTCCCATTATATCCATTTTTAGATTGAATTTCTTTACTGATACATACCTATATATATATATATATATATATATATATATAGATATCTGGACGAGGTTTTATGTACCCATTCTTCAATATATATATATATATATATCTATTCAAATATGTATAAGGTACAGGTACTATTTTGTTTACAGTTTTCCATCCACTTCTAACTTTCCATGTTATGTATTTCAATGGGGTCTCCTTTTGTCTTTCTTGTGGGTTATTCCCATATCTTTCATACATAAATCTCCTTTCCTAGTTATTTCTACAGATGTTGGTCATGTTTTGTTTCATTTCCTTGCTATTTAAAACATATATGCAATACTAACATTTCCTACTCTTCCATTCAATTCTTATTAAAGGAAATAGTAAATATTTTAAATGTTGAAATGCACAGCTGTTGACATTGCTATAAAGCTCTTCTCTTCACTTAGAAACTAATTAAATGAATACTTCTGTACTCTATACATTTACTTTCTCACTATCTATAGATTTAGAATTTTCCTCACAGTATGGACTAACTGTATTCCATTTCCCATAGAAGCAGATTAAAGTTACAAATTTGTGAATTATGAGGTACCAGAAATCCCCAGATTTAAACTTAAATATTGGTTTAGAGATTCTGGAGAATTTCTCCTCATTTTCCTTGATCCTACAACTATGTAGAATTGAGAAGGTTAATTCTTTTCTTAACTCTGTAAATGTATGGAACAATATTCAAACTTCAGAAAAACAATATAAATAACTCTAATTGATTCCATCACAATTTTATATTCAAATATTCTTAATTTCTGTAAGCATACCACTTTGGAAATTGACCAGTCCTCCCAACCTTAGAATTCGTCTATCTCCAGAATTCACCCTCGAGCTGAGATCCCTCCAAGGACAGATCAACCTCAATCTGTTAAGGAGCAGCTTGTTTAAGCTATTGTTCCCCAAAGACTGTTTCTAATTCCGCGTCCAGAATATCAGGATGCTTTTCTTCCTGTTTGCCTAGGCTTCCCATTTTAGGGATTTTTTAAAAGCTGCTTTATGCTTTTCCCAGCTTTTTACCTCTTCCCAACTACTCTCCACATCATTGGGGAAACTGGATTTTCCTCAAAATCTAATTTAGAAATTCTTTCAAGGATTTTTGAAAGATTGTGGGGAAAGTATTTGCCTTTATCCATCCTCATGGATTTAGCAAGTGATCTCATAATTCTCATTTTGGTCAACCTGTACAAAGTCATTTTATTCATTTTCTCAAATTAAATATTTAATTACATCCACAAAATACTTGTCCTTTGGGGTCCACTCCCCTTAGGATTAAAGTCCAAATGTCTAGTTTTAAATTTCAAACACATAAACTAGGGGTGTTACATATTCCCCCTCTGAAAGCAAACACCGTCCTCGGTGTTGTTATTTAACTACTAGAGTTCATTTTAAAAAAAAAAATGGATATCTTTCCATCATTTCATCTTCTCTTTCCCAGGTAGCTTCTTCAGCAGTAAAGTGCTTCCACTGCACCTTTACTCTTGCTATCGTTCGGTTCCTCAATTCAATTTCTTCCCGCTCCAATATTTGAAGCGGTTTTGGCAGAAACTCCTCTTCTGGTTCCACCTGTACCACATTCCAATCCAATATGTGAGAAGCGTCATGTATATATTTTTTTTAATACTGAAACATGAAACACATCATGAACTCTAACATGGGGTGGTAAGGCCAGCTTGTAAGCCACTGGTCCCACCCTTTCTAATACTTCAAAAGGGCCACAATATCTAGGAGCCAGTTTTGCACAACTTCCAGCATAAAGTGTGCTCTTTTTGGGTTTAATACGTAAGTACACATGATCTCCCACTTTAAATTCTCGGTGTACTCTCTTCTTATCAGCATAGTTTTTCTGGCGATCTTGTGTTGTCTTGATGTTTCTTTGTATCTGTTTAACAATTCTTTCCATCTCTTGTAAGGCATCTGGTCCCAACATCAGTTTATCCTCTGGCTGGCTCCAACTTGAAGGAGTACGACAATTTCTTCCATAGAGTGCCTCAAAAGGACTCATTTTTATGGAGGATTGGTAGCTGTTATTATAGGCAAATTCAGCTAAATGCAGATAATCTTCCCACTTTGATGGCCTATCCATCACATACATCCTCAACATATCCTCCAAAATCTGATCAGTTCTCTTGGTCTGCCCGTCGGTTTGAGGGTGATAGGCAGTACTAAAATTCAACTTAGTGCCCATGCCGCCAAATAGACCTTTCCAAAAGGCTGATGTGAACTTAGCATCTCTATCTGAAACAATCACCTTTGGGACCCCATGTAATCTTACTATCTCTTTTAGAAACACATCTTCTACTTGAGCTGTCCCAAAAGTAGACTTTACATGTATGAAATGTGCAGCCTTTGTTAAAGTGTCTACTACTACCATCATTGAATCGTGTTGGTATTTGGTTTTGGGTAGCCCGGTTATAAAATCTATAGAAACTGTGTCCCATTTCCATTCTGCAATTGGCAAAGGGTTTAGAAGGCCAGCAGGATACTGATGTTCAGCTTTAACTAGTTGACACTCCATGCATCTAGCTAAGTATTCTGCTACATCTCTTTTCATTCCTGGCCAAAACAACTTCTTTTTCAAAGCTGTTAACATTTTCTGATATCCAGGATGCCCCGCATATGGCTGTTTGTGATATTCATCTAAAATCTCCCTTTTTAAAGTTTCTACATTGGGGATATACAATCTATTTTTGTAGCAGATCAACCCTTTTTGGTTTTGAGTGAAATCAGTCTTCTCCTTCTTTAGTAGTTTTATCAGTAGTGTTTCATAATTTGGATCTTGTTTTGCTGCCTTTTTCACCAACTCTTCTACATCGATCTGGACACTACTTCCAATGATGTTTATATTCTAACAATCATTTCTGCTCAATGGATCAGCAATTTTATTTTCTTTCCACTTCATATGTTTTATGTCCATATCGAATTCACGTAGAAAAGACAGCCATCTGGCTTGTCTAGCATTCAAATCAGTTTGGGAAAATAAATATTTGAGACTAATATGATCAGTCATCAATGTAAATTTTTTTCCAAGGAGATAGTGTCGCCACATTTTCAAGGCATGGATAACAGCCGCTAATTCTAAATCATAGGCACTATAGTTTTGTTCATGTATCTTCAGCTTCCTAGATTCATATGAAATAACTGAATTTTCCTACAAAAGAACTCCTCCCAACCCCTCTCTACAGGCATCCGTACATACCACAAATTATTTATCAGGATCTGCAATCTTTAGTATAGGGGCTATAGTAAGTTTTAGTTTTAAATGGTCAAAACTGTTTTGGCATTTTTCAGTCCACTCAAATTTGACACCCTTCCTTTGTAATGATGTTATGGGATGTTCTATGGCAGAAAATCTCTCCACAAATCTGCGATAATAACCGGCAATCCACATGAATGATCTCACTGCTGAGACATCAGTTGGCACAGGCCATTCTTTTATAGCCTTTATATTTTCAGGGTCAGCAACAAGGCCTTGTTCAGAAATAATATGCCCCAAGTATTGAATCTTGTCTTTATAAAATTCGCATTTACTGAACTTGGCATATAACTGGTTTTCTTTCAAAGTTTGCAATACTATCCTAAAGTGTTCTTTATGTTCCTCCTCACTTTTTGAGTAAACTAAAATGTCATCTATGAACACAAGTACAAATTTGTCTAAGTACTTATTTAACACACTTTTCATTAAGCACATAAAAGTGGCAGAGGCATTTGTCAAACCAAAAGGTAGGACTACAAATTTGTAGTGACCATACCTGGTTCGAAAGGCTGTTTTGTTGATGTCTTCTTCTTTAATTCTGAGCTAGTGATAACCAGTCCTTAAGTCAATCTTCGAAAATACCAAAGCTCCTCTCACTTGGTCAAAAAGATCATCAATTCTGGGCAAGGGGTATCTATTTTTAATGGTCAACTTATTCAGTTGACGGTAATAAATGCACATCCTAAAAGTTCCATCTTTCTTTTTCACAAATAGGACCGGTGCTCCCCAAGGAGACACACTTGGTCTGATATAACCTTTATCTAACAATTCTTGCAATTGCATTTTCAGTTCCATGAGTTCGGGGGGGCTCATTCGATAAGGGGCGCGGGAAACAGCTGTTTCTCCCGGCACTAGATCGATTGAAAAGTCAATCTCTCTTTTGGGGGGAAGATGAGGAATCTCATCTGGAAAGACTTCCTTAAACTCTCTTACTACTGGTACAACATCCAACAATATTTCTTCAATTTTCTGTTCTGTTTCTTCCACATGTACTGCATAAACTTGGTATCCTTTTCTAGTTGTTCGTTTTAATTGCAGTGCTGATATTTGTCTTACAGAGATAGGTTTTGGTTTTCCCTTGAGAATAAAAGGTTTCCCTTCTTCATCTACACAATGCAGGGTCTTGTCCCAACAGTTCATCATAGCCTTCTTCTTTTCCAGCCAGTCCATTCCTATCAGCAAGTCATATGAACCTAAGGGCAGAATGTTCAAATTTACTTTTGTTTGAAAATCATTTAATTTAATTGTTGTTCGGGGCAATTTACGTGTTACCTTCCTGTTGGTTCTAGTGGCTAGCTGAACCAACCATGACTGTTGAAATTTTTCAGTTTTAAGATTACATTTTTCTACAATTTTTGGACTAATGTAGCTCAAAGAAGCACCCGGATCAATCAAAACTGTAATAGATTGGTCAGAAATCTTACCCTCCATTCAACCATGGTAGCTTGATGTTCTGCTTGTTGATTTTCCAAGGCTGCACTGATGGTTGGTATATTTCTGGCTATGTCATTTACTGTGGTGGCTTCTCGATCTCTCATAATCATCTGAATGTTTCGATGGGGACAATCCCTCAACAGATGGGGTTCTCCACATCCCCAACATTTCAAGGGTTCTCTCATTTTCATTGTGCCCTCTTTCTTATTGTCTCCATCTATTTGTTTTGAGGCCACTTGGGACTGAGCAGTTTGACTTTCTTTGGGTTTATTAAACTTTTTCCGCCGATGATCCCTGCCAAAATTCTTCAAATAGGCTGGTTTCTGTTTCTTCCCTTTGAATTCGCTCTTATTTACCCAGCTTTTCCCATGTTCAGTTTTGCCTTTGAACTGTTGGTGGCACAATCTAGCTTTTCTAACAGCTTCGTCCATTGTTTTTGGGTTATCAAACTCGATCTTCTCTTTGTATGCAGCAAGCAAACAGTTCAGAAACCTTTGTACCTTTGCCTTTTCTTCCCTTATGTAAGGCACATATCTTAACATATTTGTAAACTTAGTGACAAACTCATCAATAGTGAGTTGTCCCAGTCTAAGCTCATGAAATTATTTGGCTTTATCATCATAATAACGTTCATTTAAGTAACGGTCTTTAAACTTAACCTGGAAATCCTCCCAAGTAACTGTCTTTTCATCGATGGCATGGACCATTTTCGTCTCCTCCCACCACAAGGTAGCCTTACCTTGTAGCTGGTAGACAGCTAATCTGGCCTTCAGATTGCTTTCATATTCATAAACCTGGAAGTACTTAATCATGTTCAATAACCAGGCTTCGGCATCTTCCTCCTTCTCTCCATCATAGGAGGGAGGTTTGATCTTTCGGAATTCCCCTTGTAATTCCTTTTTCTGTTTATACTGAAGCCTAACAGCATCATCATCATTAGACTCATCAGTCTTCCTCTTTCTGGAACCCTCACCTTCTTGGCTGTTCCACGAAGTTAATTCTCTGATGAGCTTTTCCTGCTCCTCACTGGCTAATGACAATCTGTCATTCTGGCTTTTTATCTCAGCCAATTCTTGTTGCAACCTACGTAACATAGCCATCATGGGCGCATTAAGATATGGTGTATTATCCTCATCATGCAGATCGACATAAATTTTGTCACCTTCTGCCATTCCAGCACCACTGTACACTACACAACACAGGTCAGTGAAAAATATATATATTTAACACCCAGCAACAGTGAACACACAGCAATAGTGAGCACAATTACAACAGCCCAATTTTTTATAACTTGGACTCTGATACCATTTGGCACACCTCCCATGTACTCAAAAAAAAAAAAAAAATCAGGCATTTCATATTTCCAAGCATAAGCTCTACATAATTTTTTTTTTTTTTACTACTATCTGGTTTAATCATATTTTCTTTCCCCAATATGATTCATTTCCACATAACAACTATACCCGAAGTCAATATCTATTAACTTCCATTTCAAATTCAATTTAACTTAAGGGTCTTTGTATTAAATCATAGTGGAGTTATTTATCATTAATCCATTCCCTATGAAGGGTCGCATCTACCAACCTATGTCTAACCTTTACTTTGATGTCATTGGCCCTTAGGCATTCAACACATTTTCATGTATTTATATACAAAGGATTCGAATATGTTTTTTTTTCCACGAGGGCATCCTTGACTATTTTACAATTCCTGGGTTCTCATTTTTTTTCCATAACGTCATCTCCTACACGATTTGGTTATGAGCATTGGTTGGATTTAATTTACATACTTTTATGTTGATGACTATATCGTACGTATGGCTATTCGATGATGTGGTATTCATAATTTTCATAAGGTCTTGGTTGATATCATCACATTTTATTGTACATATGTTTCATATAAGAAATTAATGTAAAGATTGAACATATTCATTGAGCTTCCACATATGGCATCCTGATAGAGTCGATTTGATGTGTATGGTAATTGAGACGTGATATTATTTCTCCATGTCAGATTTTCTAAGACTCCCGGTTTCATGGTATTGGTTGGGATGGGTTTCATCCCATTCCCATTCACATGCTATACCTCCACGTTGATCTGGCAATCGCCATGCCAGACTACGCTGGATACAAGGCAATCTTCATCATACGACAGAACATAGGAAACTTCATTATGTAGCTTGTCACCATTAATGTTGAACGACTGGTGTAAATGCAACCTCCAGCCCTTCGATCCGTGGCTTCACCTTTGTGATTTTTCCATGTGGACGACGGCGATCCTCTCACCGAGTTAGGGTTCTAGATGTTGATATGATTATATAATTCTTTGTTTTTGTGTGAGGTCAGTTTCTTCGTTCTTCATTTGGTGTGTTCTCCTCTTTACTTCGAAGCTCTGCACGCGGAGGTATTCACTCGTTGGCTTCCCCATCAGTCCGGCTGTTTACCTACGCATGGGAAAATTCACAAGGTATGAGCCTTATACTCATGTCGTTCGTTTTGTATTGGAGATCATATTCGGCTTTCCGAACTTGCCATACATCTTTCTCTGTGGAAGTCTCGAATGATGACGATACATATTTATCTCGTTCTTGAAATTACGTTTATGGTTTAGTCTAATTTGGGTCCATCTAAGCAGCCTCTCATGGCAGCTCCTGTACCCATATATTGATTTAATTTTCTCTTGTTTCTTTTCGTCACTGTCTCTGTGCCTATGGCGTCAAAATTATGGTTAACAAGACTTGATAATACCACGCAGGGTTTCTTAATAAGTATCTCGCGGTTCGTCCTTTGTGACTTGAGCGCTAAGTGTGGATAGTGAGATGCTACCTTGGCTCGGCTCTTCGCAGGAGAGCGATAGTCATCAGGTAAGAACCGTATGAGGTTTTTGTTTTTTTTATGTTTTCTCTACATTTTACTATTTATATTCTGGCTTCTAATTCATTAATATTCTGCTTTTAACCTTGGTGCAGAGAACTCGAAAGGAACGAGGGTCTTCGTTGGCAGGTAACCCCTTCTCGTCTTGTTAAATTTCTCTATTGGAACAATTTGCTATCAACTATTCTATTGACTGATTCATTACCTTGGTTGCGGTTCTACAGGTAATGCATACTCCACATGCATTCCATCGTCGGCAGCTATGAGCGACTTCCTTTCGTTTAATATTAATTTTACCTCCCTTGACGTTTCAGGTCAGTATATGCCTATGCGGAGAGAACCCTCCTCTCGTCGCATTGTTCCACTTCGTTTATGCGGATTAATTAACTCTCTTACGGTTTAAATAGTGTCCATTGAAGATCTAGACTCTGTCAGAGTCGGAATATTAATAATTTTCAGTCGTATGCCAGTACTCCTTAAGTGGTTTAAAATTTGAATGAGAATATGGTCTCTGTTACCAGACTCTGGTCCGAAAGGCTCAGATTTTGTGGCGTGTATCTGGACATTTTTATTCCTTGTCACTGATATTCTTGTTTTTCCATAATTTCAAAGAAGCTACAGCTTATTAATTTATGGACTATCTCCTGCTACCTTGCATGAAATTATTTGTTGAGTGTGAGTTAATACGATTTAAAAATAATGAGTTATTCATCCTTTAAATTGCTTATCACAATAGAGACTGTAACTTATATAAGTCTCTTTATAGCCAGTCTTTTTTTTTTGTGCAATGACTCATGGCTATCTGTTATATATATTTTATATGACTCCTACAGGAGACTCTAAGGATTTCTGGGAAGTTATATTCCCATTGGAAAAAAAATTGTGTGCAAATTTAAATTGTTCCCTGTAGCTTTATATCTCTAAATGCTTTTGCTATTTATTTGTCATGAGAGAACAGTCCCATTATATCCATTTTTACATTGAATTTCTTTACTGATACATACCTATATATATATCTGGACGAGGTTTTATGTACCCATTCTTCAATATATATATATATATATATATATATATATATATATATATATATATATATATATATATATGTATAAGGTACAGGTACTATTTTGTTTACAGTTTTCCATCCACTTATAACTCTCCATGTTATGTATTTCAATGGGGTCTCCTTTTGTCTTTCTTTTGGGCTATTCCCATATCTTTCATACATAAATCTCCTTTCCTAGTTATTTCTACAGATGCTGGTCATGTTTTGTTTCATTTCCTTGCTATTTAAAACAGGTATGCAATACTAACATTTCCTACTCTTCCATTCAATTATTATTAAATGAAATAGTAAATATTTTAAATGTTGAAATGCACAGCTGTTGACATTGTTATAAAGCTCTGCTCTTCACTTAGAAATTAATTAAATGAATACTTTTGTACTCTATACATTTACTTTCTCACTATCTATAGATTTAGAATTTTCCTCACAGTATGGACTAACTGTATTCCATTTCTCATAGAAGCAAATTAAAGTTACAAATTTGTGAATTATGAGGTACCAGAAATCCCCAGATTTAAACTTAAATATTGGTTTAGAGATTCTGGAGAATTTCTTCTCATTTTCCTAGTTCCTACAACTATGCAGAATTGAGAAGGTTAATTCTTTTCTTAACTATGTAAATGTATGGAACAATATTCAAACTTCAGAAAAACAATATAACTAACTCTAATTGATTCCATCACAATTTTATATTCAAATATTCTTAATTTTTGTAAGCATACCACTTTGGAAATTGACCAGTCCTCCCAACCTTAGAATTCGTCTATCTCCAGAATTCACCCCGGAGCTGAGATCCCTCCAAGGACAGACCAACCTCAATCTGTTTAGGAGCAGCTTATTTAAGCTATTGTTCCCCAAAGCCTGTTTCTAATTCTGAGTTTAGAATATCAGGATGCTTTTCTTCCTGTTTGCCTAGGCTTCCCATTTTAGGGATTTTTTTAAAGTTGCTTTATGCTTTTCCCAGATTTTTACCTCTTCCCAACTACTCTCCACATCATTGGGGAAACTAGATTTTCCTCAAAATCTAATTTAGAAATTCTTTCAAGGATTTTTGAAAGATTGTGGGGAAAGTATTTGCCTTTATCCATCCTCATGGATTTAGCAAGTGATCTCATAATTCTCATTTTGGTCAATCTGTACAAAGTCATTTTATTCATTTTCTCAAATTAGATATTTAATTACATCCACAAAATACTTGTCCTTTGGGGTCCACTCCCCTTAGGATTAAAGTTCAAATGTCTAGTTTTAAATTTCAAACACATAAACTAGTGGTGTTACAACCTCATCAAGATGTCAACTTGAGGATACACAGAGGAAATGTTCCTTGTCACCTCTCACTTTATGTTATTTTTAAATAAATAAATAAATAAAAGAAAAGGTGGAATCCCCATTTGCAATTAAAATTTATAATGACAATTGCATAATGTGTATATTCAATAAATCTCGTAAATTAATAGTCGATGACCATGATATGTAGTGCATCAGTCAGGTTAGGGAGCCATTCCTCAAATATTGGGGCTAGATAGGAACAAAATCCCTCTCATATAGATCTTCATGATATTGGCCCATAATTTACACCATCGTGTACCATGCAACTATCAACATTACTAGATATAAATGCAACATTAGTACCAACATCAGTGTTGTTTCAACAACCTTTCATAGATTCAGAGCAAGTGTGTGCACAGATTCTTATGTATAAGTCTCTTATGTGAGTTATCTTTGTTGTGTTTATTCTTCCTCAGAACCCACATTTGTTCTTAATTGGGATCTATGTTCTAAACTAGAAATGCATGATGGATTTTGGAAGTCAAGGGTCAATACCAGATGAGGCGGTGATGATAACATTTTTTTCTCATATAGGGGGTGTGTGTGACCATGTTCTATGTTGAGATTTTTATTTATGTGGGATGATTATTGTTTATGTATATTTCATTTTTATTTGTCATCATCTCAAAATGGTTCCTCTGCATGAGATGGAGGCATGAGTATGTGGGAGAATTATTGGCATATTGCTGCAGATCATATTCATGGGAAGGGGTTCTCTAATACCTCAAACATACTTGTTCACACCCCTTTCTCAAGCACAAAAACAACTGTATCTACAAAAACTATTGAAGTCATGAATATTACAACTAATTTTTCATCATTTAATGGCATTGATGAAAGGAATCCTATTTCAAGAATGAGGTCAGCATACTTGGCAATGTCAAGGAACCATTTATTGCTGACTAGAATGAATAGGGCTTCTAGCTTAGGGAGGGGTGGGAGCAAGGATACCCCCATGAAATTATGAGTCCACCTCAACCACTCACATTTTCAACATGATTATGGAGTACTCTAGTGAATGAAGGGGTGTTGTGGTCCAACATTCAGAGGATTCTGCATCTTGAACCCCATCAAATAACTAAATCAAGACATCTCTATCAATCTGTACAACATGGAAACTACCCTAGACCTGGAAGTATTTCTCCTTGGATGCTTCACTTACATTACCTTGAGCCAGGGGTGGATGCTCCTCAAGGACCACCAACAGAGTTTGGCTTACAAATTTGTAGTTTTGCAGTTCCAGAAGGAACTCAGGATACACTTAATAAGCAGAGAAATTTTGTATCACCTTCTCTACCATATACACTAATGACACTTGTTGTTCATCATTTCCCAAGTATGATGGGGGATACTATAGTTCAAACAAGTACCAATATTTGTACAGAGGTTTCAAAAAAAAAATTGTAGTTGGTAGGAAGTCCAGCAATGAGAAAAAATAGAAAGATGAAAAAGAAAAGTGTTTCATAGGAAATTGTTTGAACTGGTTGCTTGAAAGTGACATGCATTTTTCCCAAACAACCCACACTAATATCTAATCTTGGGACATTAATGATTGTCTCAACTACTTAAAATTATCTCATTACACAAGGTACTGGCATCCTCAATACAGGTTTTGTTTCTCATTTACAGGTAATAAGTGGAGGAGAAATTGGAGACATAATTATATTTTCAGAGGAAAGAAGAACTCATATAGAATAAGCGAAATTGAATGTTGAATATGTTGTAGCCTCTACAAAACCCTCCAAAAAACCCCACTTCAAAATTTTTGGAGCCCCTTCAGCACAAAGAAAATTTAAGTAAAGAGTCGGGAGGACTAAGTCACTGAGTCGCAAATCTTAAAATTTGTGGAAAATCGTGACCCCGCGACCTTGCGACCCCGCGACCCTGAGGTCGCAAGGTTAGAAGGTCGCGAGGTCGGATCCCTCTCACATCACCTCGCCATGTGACCTTGTGACCTCATTAATGGCCCGCACGTGCGACCTTTTTATATATAGGAGGTCGCTAGGTCACATTTTGCATATGTAGCGGATAGAAAAAAAAGCCTCTCACAGGTCAAATGGAGCGCAATTTTCCCAGGTAAGTTGCCATTTTCCTCTTGTTTTTTTCTTTTTGGTTATTATTGCCTAATCTCTGCATTCCTCAGCCTTTAAATTTCCCCTTGCCTTAGCCATTGTCTTCAATTTGTCACTTAGGGCTTTCCTTTTGATTACAGCATTCACCCTGCTTGCCCAACTTATCACAATTCCTCATCTAGCCTCCCATGGCCTGTATCCTGCTCCAGAAACTATCCCTTGGCTCTTTCTGGACCCTTTTTACCCTATGTTTTGCAATTTAAAAGCAAAAACAACTTCACACCACGCGCTCCAAAACCCCGGCAAGACCTAGCGCGACTTGCGACCTCGCAACCTAGTCGCAAGGTCGCATTCCTTCCATTTTCTCGCAACTTGCAACCTCACGACCTCACAAACTAGTCGCAAGGTCGCAAGGTCACATTTCCACTACTTTTCCGCAATTTGCGACCCCGCGACCCCATGACCCAGTCGCAAGGTCGTAAGGTCACATCTCCGTCGTTTTATCACAACCCGCGACCCCGCAACCCTGCGATCTAGTTGCAAGGTCGCAAGGTCACACTTTTTCCATTTTCTCACAACTTGCGACCCCGCGACCCTGTAGGCCACTTATTCAGCTCTTCCTGTGTCCCCAATTGAAATAATTGATAATTTATAACTGGTCTTGTATCATCATGGCATCTTTCTTATCCTGGGATTCTTTCATGAATATGACAGGTGAATTTGAAGCAGACTTGGAGTGTATACTTGTCCCCTCAGATTCCAGCAACATGGGACCTCCAGTATCCCGGAAAAAAGACAAACACCTGGCAGTGGAGGATGTAGAGATGGACATGCCAATGTCCCCACCCCCGATCTACAGAGATACCCTTTGCACATTTGCCAAAGGGGACAGCATGCGTTGGTACCAAGTGTACCAAGAGTTCGCTAAAACAGAATTTCCAGAAGACCTCACTGATCGGGAGATATAATTAAAGGTCAAAAGGCCTAAGCTACATCTTGCAGGTGGCCATCCGGCCATATTCCCATGCCCAGAGATGATAGATTGGATTATACAGAAAAATAACCCCAAGAAGTTCATAATCAGAGACAGCGAAGGCAAGGCTTTCGCAAGACTCAAAGGCTCAGACGCTCATGTTTATTACTCTTTTCCTGAGTGAGAAGAAGACTTCACAGAAGAATGAGCTCTTGCCCATGCATTTCCTGTAGTTGACACTATAAAGTAGTGGTGGGAGGAGCCTAAGAAATTTAAGGTCAAGAAGGACCAGGAATATCTAGTGGCGAGCCTGAGGAAATAATATAAATTAGTGGCTGCCATTCTTTACAGATTGTACGGGCGCCCCGATGCCACCATCTTCAACGGCACATGGGCAACTCTCATGGAATATGTCACAGTGCACGACACCCGTTTCAACTGAGCTAGCATATTGATGACCTCCATGCATACAAACTTATCCTCGGCATTGGTACCAGATGAAGGAATGCCTACTAAATTCTATATGGCCTGTTATTTTTTGGATGTCGTCTGTTCAAGGTTGCACTTTGAAGGATGGGTGCATAACTGGGATCCAAAACAGACCTGTGCAATCCACTTACAAACCAAGGTTTTTTGGGATTCTAGGTATAAACAAGACATAGAGCTGATCTCCCAAGTGTTCATCCCCGCTCTTAACAGAAAATTGTTCAGCCAAGACGCTCCTTGCATGTCTTGGCGAGTCATGGAAACACTAGTCAAGGTGGCGCATTGGTTCCCATTCGCCGAGTATACGTTCATTCAAGTCTTTAGCTCATTCAGTTCCCCACATGCTATGCCTCGTTTTGTCACAGACAGAATGCTCATGCGAGAGGCTGTTTCCAAATGTCTTCAGGTTTCTCCAAGGTCATGTCCAAGGGTAAGAAGAAGTCGTGGCCTATGCTACCCCTCACTATCGGCACATACACAGTCAAAGACTTCAGGGAGGTAGAAGCAGAGGCAGAAGAGATGAAAGGTTACCGCCTTGGGGAATTAGAATACCGAACATATGACCCAGAGAGGATAGTTCGTGATCATTGCAAGAGGGCTAAGTTCAAATGGAACTACGAACACGTGGAACACCTGGGAGAAGATGAAAGAAGAAACTGGTACAATGCAGACCAACAAATTTCTCCGGCGGCAGACTCTGGCCAAGAAGACCCACATGACCAAACCTTGGAAGACGGGAGCCGTGAATTAGGAAGCGCTTCTTCCTCTCTGGAGAAAAAGCCACGAACCAGTACAGGGCATAGTACTTCTACCCAACAGAAATAAATAGAGGCCAAAGCCCAACAAGAGAGAGAGAAGAAAAGGAAAGAGGATGAGGATAAGTGCAAGAAGAGCCTAAGGTCAGAACATAAGAAGAAGCAGGCCGAGGAGGCCAAGAAGGAAAAGGAGAAATAGGAGGTGGAGGCTGTAGTAGAACAGGAACTCAAGAAAGAGTTAGATAAAGTGGAAGCTGACTGCCAGAAGAAAGCAGAGCAAGCTGCAACAGCTGAGCGTAAAAGGAAAGCTGAATTAGAAGCAGCGGTAGAAGCAGAGCTCAGGCGGAAGAGAGAACATGAAAAGGCAGAAGCCAAACGCTTGTGAAAAGAAGAGGAAGAAAAGAAAAATAAAGAAGAAGAGGATGAAATGCTAGAATACATCGAGGTATCTCCCATTGACGTACCTCTAGTTAGTACACGAGCCACGCTCTCTGATGTCAGTTCCTCCCAAGGGCAAGACGAGGAGGTATTCGACCTCACTAGGCTCACGTTTGATCAATTCTCCTTCAAAATCAGACAAGTGAAAAGAAGATGCCTGGCGCAAAATCCTTCCGCCGCACCCACAGTCGCAACTGGAAAAGACATAGTCCTTGATACTAGGACTAATCCCGTGATGATAGCATCGGCTGGCACAGCCTTCGCTGCGGCCACGAAATAGAATGTGACCAGAATGAGTTGAGAGATCATCTCTCTACAAAATAGGCTACATGAAGCAGAGCAGTGGGAGAAGAGGGAAGAATAGGAAAAGACGGCATTGAGAGAGGAGGTTCAACAACTCTGAAACAAAGCTCTCCTTGTCAATGAAGTGCCGCTTAAAATTCAAAGGGAGGTTGATATATTAGAGACTACCATGAGGCAACTTTATGGGGAAATGTTTACCATAAAACAAACAGTCGCCCCCTTGGTGAAAGCCCAAACGGAAACTAAGCAAACGCATGAACAGCTGAAGGAAGCCTCAGCTGCCTTGGATAGAATGATGGACTGGACAACACGATACCCCCAGGCTCCCAAACATTTGCCAAAGAAGGACTGGATTCAAACGCAAGGTGTCGAAGTCCAGATTCGTATGAAAATGCAGTCCAAGGATAAGCTATCCAAGGACCTAGACAAGGTTATGGCTGCATACGAACATCTGATCAGTGGCATCGATTCGATGCACATCTTACATCGCATTCCATCGCTGGGTGCATTATACGAGGGGAAGACATGGGAGAAGGTGAATCAAGAGATCCAGTCATTTTTGTATCCCATTAAACAAGTTGTTTCCACTTCTGACCTTGCAGCATCGCAAGAGAACCTGGGCCAGTTTCTTGTCACGCCAGTTTGGGTCTACACCAAGCTCGATTCTCTGTCCAACCAGATCTCACAGAAGAAGGAGACTCTAATCCAAAACGCCTTGGAGTGTACGCACTGGCTGAAATAAGAGGTCCTTTTCATTTCTCCCATAGTAGCAGACTATCAGACTTAGCAAGACTTCCTCAAAGGACAACAGGTTGATACCCCTGATCTCACAATTGCGCACACATCTTCATAATCCGGTGGAAGTAGATCGATGGGAGCATTTGGAGACAAGTCGCAGGTCGCACCTCCTAAACAGATCGCAGGTCGCATTGCCCAACTAGGTCCCAGATCGCAGTTCCCTTCTAGGTCACAGGGTAGCTCAACAGTCAAGCAGGCGAAGGGTCAGGAAGCCCAAAGGAAAAATTTTGAGCTATAAAACTCCCTCTGGGGAAAATGTAAAGGATATTTTTTTTGGGGACTCAAGAGCTATACAGCATTGTATTGAAAGATAACACTCTTGTGCATATGAATACAAATACTTGTTAAAATCCTTTTGGATCTGATGTGTTTTGCTGTGTGAACACTATGAGTATTTCTTATACAGCTTCGAAAATCTTTTGGTTAACGAAGCTGCACTTTTAGTGGCATCATTTACAAATTATGGTTATCTGTACTTTTGTTAATGATGTTTTGTTCATTTTGCTTTCTTAATGGATGTTAATGACTTTGCTTATTAGCATTTGTTTTATCTTTCACAAATGTAAAGGGGGAATCTCACCATAAAGAATTGTTTCTTTTGTGGTTAGAACAACCTACAAGCATAATCCCAATGATGTGTTGTTAACAACACCTCCTTCGGCGTTTATGCTTCATTATTTGTCTCGCTATGCATAGTGTTATATACATCTTTAACGCATCAATCATGTATCTTGTATCATTTGAATAAGTGTGTGTCCGCAGGTTCAATCGCGTTATTTTGAGACCAAAGGGAAGGTAACTTAAGCGGTAGCCGGACCCACACCTCGGACGGGATCCCTATTCCAAACGATTCAAGGTCTAATTGGGACTTTCTACTGGGGAGATCCCCTACTGTTGGCCGGACAGATTTTCCCGTCAACAGATTTGGCACTAGAAGGAGGGCCTGAATGGCATCCTCCCAGCATACAACCAACATTCCATCACAAACTCCCCATGGGGAGATCGTAAATGATGATACTACCCCTCCCCCTTTGGAAGATATTCCAGGGGAGGAGGTTCCTTATTATGAAATTACTAGAGAACAGTTGAGAGCCTTGTGCCCAGCTACCCGCAATCTCATCAGGGATTTGCGATATGCCCCAATCATGAATTTCCTGACCCATACTAGGACCCCTGCTGAAAACTTCACTCGTAATGGTGCTCTGGTGAATCTAATGGTTGAAGACCTCGCCACCGCTGTCTAGAGTAACGAACCGATTCCTGAGCTCCACGTAGGCGAAGAGGAGGAATTTGGCATGACTGAACCCTTCCCTAACCCTCAGCCTAACCAAACCCAACAGAAAAACGACCAAGTACACCCCCCACCTGGGGAAGGCATTGGAGATGGAGGTCGAGGGAATGAAGGCGAGGGAAATAGAGCCTGCAGGAATGAAGGCGGGGGAAATAGAGCCCGCAGGAATGAAGGCGAGGGAAATAGAGCCCGCAGAAATGAAGGTGAGGGGAACAGAGGCCGCGGGATTGGAGGTAGAGGACATAGAGGTCGTGGCCAAGGACATCATGCCAACCACTGCCGCCCAAACCCAAATAGGCCACCTGTCTACAATTGGCGATATCTCAGAGACATGGCCAACCGTGAGAGATATCGAGATGAACACTCTTGCCATGAGGGAGAAGCATCAGTGTCAGGTACGGGGAGTGAATCTAAGTCTGAGATCAGGCACCACCAGCATGCTAGGAGATTGAAACCACTTGCCTGGATGGCCCAATCCCCATTAGATATTTTGGGGGCCCCCTCCACGACCTGCCTAGGCACCCTGAGAAGCATCTCCCCAAGTTTTATCCCGAGAAAGGCACCCTGGCCGAGGATCATATAAGAAGCTTCTATCCTTCCCTGCAAATCATGAGGGTTCAAACAGATAACGTTGCTTGCCACCTGTTTCCACACACTCTTGAAAACAAATTGGCCACCTGGTACCACTCCCTCCCAAATGCCTCCATTACGTCATGGGACCAGTTCCGTCGCGCATTCTTGCAGAAATTTTCAGAGGACAAAACCCCTTCCATGCTCCTCACGGAGTTAAGTACCATTAAGTGCCATAAGAAAGAGAAGGTTAGAGACTTCAATCAACGCTTTTCCACCATACTGCAAACGTTTCCCCCCAAACTGGCGTTGGAGGACTCTATTACCATAGACTACTATAAAAAAGCTCTCCCCAGGGATATTTTCGTCTTCGTAAAACACGAAGCTCGGCCCACCCTTGCAGCAAACTACGCAGCCACCCTCACTGTAGAAAGAGAAATGCTTTCTATAGGATCCATCGATCATGAGGGGAGAGATGACCACAAACCATTCGTGAAGAAAGGTCAGTCCTCCACAAACAAAACCGCGGATAAGGATAAGGATGCTTTTGACCTTGAGAGTATAGCAAAGACCCTCAAGCTACTGAAAAATGAAGTCTCTGACGTGAAGAGAAAGGCTATAGAATTCACGACTAGCACTAAGGCACCCAAGCCATTTTTCAGAAAGAGTAACCCCAACACCAGCCGACCTCCATCCAACCCGAACATTGTTCTCAACGTGGAAGAAATAGGAAAAGATAACTTATGTTCTTTCCACTAGGCTACCCACTCTGAAAAAACATGCCCACAATGGATTGGCAGCCTGACGACAGTGGTAAATCAACTTCTGGACGATCAAACCCCAAGGGATGCGGGGGAGGATGATGTTTCTGACCATGATGAATATTTTCCCCCAGATGAATAACCAGGGTCCTTTGTTCTTGCGTTTGACATAATCTGTGGGGAAAACAATCTTACCATCACTGATATCAACATGGAAGACAATCCTAAGGCTCAACATGTATGAAATTATAGCCTTAGGAGCAAAGGACCAGTCCCTGAACAGTCCTTTGAGGAGAAGAAAAGGGCTTTCTTAAGGAAAATTCTTCCCCCGGGAAATGAACAACAAGTTGTTCCTAAGAAGCCCACGAATAACAACACCCGAGCAAATCAAAAGAGCAAGCTCCCGGTGGGGTCCCCCAAAACCACTACCGAGCCTTTTCCTCAATCTTATTCTGCTTATAACATTGTAGAGGACATGAAGAAAACCAGAGCTAACATCTCCCTCTACGAGCTTGCCCGCATCACAAATCAACGAGAACTTAATCTTAAAGCCTTCGCCAATACCTCAACTACTAAGCCTGTGAGAAATATGTCCGCGCAAGCCAGTCCGAGTGTTCAGTCTATTGTGAACGCCATCAATGAAAATTACAGGGGATCTACTCCTCCCTTTCTATTATCTTTTGAGATTTTTAACTTCAATGTCCATAACTGTCTAGTTGACTCCGGCACGTCCACAAACGTCATGCCCCTATCTTTTTGTAAGAAGCTGAACATCCGCCCGGATAAAACTGACGCGAGGATCATCCAACTTGGCAGATCGCAGGTGCCAGCTGTAGGAGAGCTAAATAACGTCATCATCCACCTTTCGTCCGACTCTAGAGTCCACCAATGCATTGACATTGTGATTGTTGACATCCCTGAAGACTACGGCCTATTACTTAGCAGAGACTGGTCCAGCTAGCTGCAAGGGTATTTCACCACCGACTGGTCCCACCTGTAGTTGCCTTACAAGGGCCGGAATAACCAAATCAGGGTCGAAAGAGAACCATATATGAAATATACTGTGACTGATTTGGATGCTACTAACGAACCCATCATCTTTGCCCAGGAGGAGCTTAGCATGTGCTTTTTGGAAGCCATTTTCGGATGTTACCACCCTCCTTAGTCTCCAGTAGACCCTGAGATCCAATCTGAACTAACACTCGTTGCAAAAGACCAAGCCACTCCCGTCTCACATGAAACCGAAATCCCTCCCCAACTTACAACCCCGAAGGAGCCAGAAAATGACGTGTGAACCCTGTACGATGACAGTTCCAAGACCCATGACGGGGCTGGTGCGGGCTGCATCTTGCTAGACCCTCAGAAGAACAAGATCTTGATTTCGTGTCGACTAGAGTTCCAGTGCACTAACAATACTGCCGAATATGAAGCTTTGATCCTCGGACTCAATAAGGCACTGGATTTGAAGGTAAGATTCTTACAGGTCATCGAGACTCTGAGATTATCACTTGGCAGGTACGCAACACCATTCATTGTTTGTCTCCGCACTTAAAAGCTTATCAACAAGAGGTATGGCGTCTTATTTCTGCTTTTGATGCATTTGGAATCAAATCTGTTCTTAGAATACATAATGCAACAGCTGATACTCTGGCTAATGCTGTTGCTAGATTTACCCCTTTGAGGGATGGATTTTCTATTGAGGTTATATATAGACCCTATGTGCCAGATAATATTACTAATTTACGCGTTTTTGATGATGATCAACAGATATTGGAATTTATGCTCAACACTGAAGTATTCAAAGACACGGCAATAGACGAGGCAGATCATGATCAAGCTTTGTAGGAAGAGCATGATAAACACAAGGAGAACCCCATGCCCAAGGGGATAGTATCACTTGAAAAGCTCTTTGATCTACAAAGCCGATTCTGTGGGCCCCCAAATACCAAAGTACAAAGTTCTACCTTGGAACATCGGCAGGTGAACTTGGGATCAGATGATAACCCGAAGTTCATCAACCTTGGGAAAGACTGCACCGACCAGGAGACACAGGCTTTCACCCAACTATTTCGAAAGTATCGAGACGTATTTGCATGGACGTATGATGATTTATGTATGTACGATACTCGGATTATTCAGCACGTGATACCCATGAAGGAAGGCGTGAAGCCTTTCCAACAGAAGCTCAGAAAAGTGCATCCTACTTTGGAACCGATGATTCTGAAATAAATTAAGAAGCTTTTGGATGCACGCATCATCTTAAAAGTTCGCCACTCCACATGAGTGTCAAATTTGGTCCCTGTACGGAAGAATTCTAGCGAGATCCACTTGTGCGTGGATTTCCGGAATTTAAATCGGGCCTCAAACAAAGATAATTATCCGGTGCCTCCAATGGAACAAATATTGCAAGCTGTGTCCAGATCTGAGATGTTCTCCTTGTTGGATGGATTCTTTGGCTACAACCAAGTGCTGGTAGCTAATCCGGACAGATTGAAAACTACTTTTCGAACCAAATGGGGAACTTTCACGTTCAGACGCATTCCCTTCGGATTAATAAACGCGGCCATGGATATAGCTTTCCATGGTTTGATAGGGGAGAACGTGGTAGTCTATCTGGACGACGTCAGCGTGTTTTCAAAACACCGAGGCGATCATTTACGCCACCTCAAGCAAATTTTCAAAAGGTGCAGGAAGTACGGGATTTCACTCAACCCGAAGAAGAGTGTTTTCGCTGTGGCAGAAGGGAATTTTCTACACCACATTATAACTAAGCAACACATTGTTTTAGATCCAGAGCGGGCGAAAGCCATTGCCCAGATTCCCCCCCCTATCAGTAAAAAAGCTATGCAATATTTCCTGGGGAAAATTAATTTTGTACGTAAATTCATATCAGATTTTGCTCAGATAATCAAACCTTTGCAAGGGATGATCAAGAAGAATGTGATTTTCAAATGGCATCTGCCAGAGAAGGAGGCCTTCAACAACATCAAGCAGGCTATAGCTGAAGCACCATCCCTCCAAAGTCCAGATTTTAGCAGAAGCTTTATCCTGTATACTTTTGCTTTAGATTGATCACTTACAGCTGTCCTCACGTAGAAAGACGGCAACAATGATGAACGACCTATATCCTTCATGAGTACTGGTTTACAAGGAGCTGAATTGAACTACCCTGAAATCGAAAAGCAAGCCTATGCAGTCTACAAAGCAATCAAGCATTTCAGGCCTTACATCTTGAAAATCCATGTCACGGTTTTCGTTCCCCACCCAGCTGTCCACTCACTATTCATACAGTAGGAGCTAGGTGAGAGGCGAGGCAACTGGGTGGTGTGCCTGCAAGAGTATGAATTAGAATTTAAACTAGCACACACCGTTAAAGGACAAGGACTATGCCAAATGGCTGCGGAGGCTGCAAGTTCACATGGAGTTGAAGAAGAGTGTTGGGAACAGGAAATCGACATGTATCAGAGTGACCACGCACCTCAGTAGAGAAGCCCTTCTTGGTATTCTGATAATTCGGGATACTTAGCCCATGGCATCCTAGACCCTGCTCTAACTGCCCGGCAAAAACGCGCAATAAGACTCAAAGCTGCATCTTAACAGCTGATCCAGGGTAAGATTTTCAAGAAACATTACAATGGAGTCCTGCTACGCTGCTTGGAACATGATGAAGCACAGAAAATCTTGACCGAGCTGCACGATGGACCAGCTGGAGGTCATTTTGCAGGTGATACCACCACCCACAAGATAATACGCGCATGGTACTACTGGCCAACTCTTTTTAGAGATGCGCATGCATATGTTCGGAAATGCACTCAATGCCAGAAATTCGCAAATCGAGAAACACGGCCAGCCGCTCCCCTACTATCAGTAGCAGCAGAGGAACCCTTTCAACAGTGGGATTTGGACGTGATTGGTGAAATCATACCTCACTCCTCCAAGAAACATCGGTATATTCTTACTGATACCGATTATTTCACCAAGTGGGTCGAAGCAGCACCTTTACGCCAAATCAATGATCAAGAGGTAATAGAATTCGTCACTCATTCCATCATCACCAGGTTTGGCATTCCAAATTCCTTGGTTTTTTATAATGCAACTTACTTTTCATCTTTTAAATTGTATGATTTTGCTCTGGAAAACTGTATTGTTCTTAAACATTCTGCAAATTATTATCCCCAAGGAAATGGGTTAGCTGACTCAACTAATAAAAATATTATCCACATAATTAAGAAGACCCTGTTTTCCCAACAGCGTAACTGGCACAACGCCTTTCACAACGCTCTTTGGGTTGACCATGTCACGCCCAAATCCTCCCTAGGCACCTCCCCGTATTTTCTCGTGTATGGAAAAGAAGCAGTTATTCCTCCCCATTTATATCTCCCTGCCCTTCAGTTGTCCCAAGAATGTCATGGTACCCCATGCCCCTCCTTGCAAACTCAGATCAACACCCTACTGAAGTTGGAGGAAGAAAGACAAAAAACCCGAGAAAAGTTCGCCATCCACCAAAGCTGGATCAAGAGATGGTTTGATAGAAAATCCGCAGGGAATAAAAACTTTGAGGTAGGAGACCTGGTCCTGAAGTGGGATAAATCTCATGAAGAAAAGGGAAAGCATTCCAAGTTCCAAGCATTGTGGACAAGTCCTTTCCAAGTTAAGGAGAAATTAGGTTCCCACGCGTTTAGACTGCAAACTCTTGAGGGAAGAGTTGAGGTCCTCCCGGTAAATGGGCATGACCTCAAACATTACTTCACTTAGCAACCCTTAGAGGGCTATCTTATCCTTGTACCATATTTTCCGCTTTCGTTCCTTTTTTTGGTAAAAAAAAAAAAGTAAATTATTATAAAAAAGGGAAGGACTTGTCGGAGCCACGCAATTGGCACACTGCAACAGGTTCTATGCTGATGGGAGGCCTTTCCTGATAAACACGAAGGTCGTAAAAGCTTGCTTGTAATTGGCACCTAAAGGTAGCATGTGACCTAGCTCAAGCCATCAAGCATTGGGAGCCCACCTAGAAAGTTTGAGAGGGTGTGTGCAAAAGGAAAGTGCGATATAGCGGTAACTAGAACGGAAGGGAACAGAGTTACTCCGGGTTACGTCAGGGCATCCAGGAAAAACCAAAGTCCTCATATCAAACCAGGAGCAACCTCTCTGCAAGTAAAATAAGTCAAGAACCCTCATCCGCCCAAGAAAAAATTTCCCATCTCAAATAAGTGCCATGAGCACATCTAAATAAGTTCCTCAGGCACATTCAAAATAAGTGTAATAGCACACTAATAAAGGGTAAAAGATTGAGAAATGCTTCTAGCGCAGATAGGTGATGTAATGACTCCGCCAGGGTACTGATCGGGCTCGCTGGCAGCGGAGCAACGTTCATGACTCCTAGGCAGTGACTCTGTCGGGACTGAGAGGTTCACTGGCAGCAGAGCAACACGATGAGGAAAAAATAATCGTACCAGACCCTGCAGCTCCCTGGAGTTCTCTGACCCTTTCGGTCTGGAAACCTGAAGAAACGAAATTCGGTTAAACAGCACCCAAACAAGCCAGCAAGCCAAGAAACCTCGCAAGGTGTCAAAGGCAAGGTAGTGTCGACCTTAAGGTAAAAAGAACAACTTGTGAAGGCCCCTCCCTCCCCCTCCAAGGCCAACCATCGGCAGAGACTCTGAGTTCGACCAATGAATCGCCATTTGTTTTAGCTTCTATAACACCGTCCAAAAAACCCCACTTCAAAATTTTTGGATCCCCTTGAGCACAAAGAAAAGTTAAGTGAAGAGTCGAGAGGACTAAGTCGCTAAGTCGCAAATCTTAAAATTTGTGGAAAATCACGACCCCGCGAAATTGCGACCCCGCAACCCTGAGGTCACAAGGTCGCAAGGTCACGAGGTCGCATCCCTCTCACATCACCTCACCATGAGACCTTGCGACCTCATTAATGGCCCGCACGTGCGACCTTTTTATATATAGGAGGTCTCTAGGTCGCATTTTGCATATGCAACGGATAGAAAAAAACGCCTCTGACAGGTCGACTGGAGCGCGATTTTCTCGGGTAAGTTACTGTTTTCCTCCTACTTTTTCTTTTTTGGTTATTCTTACCTAATCCCTACATTACTCAGCCTTTAAATTCCCCCTTGCCTCAGCCATTGTCTTCAATTTGTCACTTAGGGCTTTCCTTTTTATTACAGCATTCACCCTGCTTTCCCAACTTATCACAATTCCCCATCCAGCCTCCCATGGCCTGTATCC
The DNA here is from genome assembly GCA_034641835.2 of Pinus albicaulis. NCBI lineage: Eukaryota > Viridiplantae > Streptophyta > Pinopsida > Pinales > Pinaceae > Pinus > Pinus albicaulis. The sequence goes on from CM076570.1 coordinate 859,714,959, forward strand.
TGCTCCAGAAACTATCCCCTGGCTCTGTCTGCACCCTTTTTACCCTGTGTTTTTCAATTTAAAAACAAAAACAACTTCATGCTGTGCGCGCCAAAACCTCGGCAAGCCCTAGCACGACTTGCGACCTCGCGACCCCGCGACCTAGTCGCAAGGTTGCATTCCCTCCATTTTCTCTCAACTTGTGACCTCGCGACCCCGCGACCCAGTCGCAAGGTCGCAAGGCCTCATTTCCACTACTTTTCTGCAATTTGCGACCCCGCGACCCAGTCGCAAGGTCGCAAGGTCGCATCTCTGTCGTTTTCTCACAACCCGCGACCCCACGACCTTGCGACCTAGTCACAAGGTCGCAAGGTCACACTTTTTCCATTTTCTCACAACTTGTGACCCTGCGACCCAGTAGGCCACTTATTCAACTCTGCCTGTGTCCCCAGTTGAAATAATTGATAAGCTGTAACTAGTCTTGTATCATCATGGCATCTTTCTTATCCTGGGATTCTTTCATGAATATGACAGGTAAATTTGAAGCAGACTTGGAGTGTATACCTGTCCCCTTAGATTCCAGCGACATGGGACCTCCAATATCCAGAAAAAAGACAAACACCTAGCAGTGGAGGACGTAGAGATGGACATGCCAATTTCCCCACCCCGATCTACAGAGATACCCTTTTCACATTTTCCAAAGGGGACAGCATGCGTTGGTACCAAGTGTACCAAGAGTTCACTATAAAAGAATTTCCAGAGGACCTCCTTGATCGAGAGATATACTTAAAGGTCAAAAGGTCTAAGCTACATCTTGCAGGCACCCATCCATTCATATTCCCATGCCCAGAGATGATAGATTGGATTATACAGAAAACTGACCCCAAAAAGTTCATAATCAGAGACAGCGAAGGCAAGGCTTTTGCAAGACTCAAAGGCTTAGATGCTCATGTTTATTACTCTTTTCCTGAGCGAGAAGAAGACTTCAAAGAAGAATGGGCACTCTCCCATACAGTTCCTGTAGTTGACACTATAAAGCAGTGGTGGGAGGAGCCTGAGAAATTTAAGGTCAAGAAGGACCAGGAATATCCAGTGGCGAGCCTGAGGAAAGTATATAAATTAGTGGCTACCATGCTTTGCAGATTGTACGGGTGCCACAATGCCACCACCTTCAACAGCACATGAGAAACTCTCATGGAATATGTCACAGTGCACGGCACCCGTTTCAACTGGGTTAGCATATTTATGACCTCCATGCATACAAACTTATCCTCGACATTGCTACCAGATGAAGGAATGCCTTTTGAATTCTATATGGCCTCTTATTTGTTGGATGTCATTTTTTCAAGGTTGCACTTTGAAGGATGGGTGCATAAATGGGATCCAAAACAGACCCGTGCAATCCACTTACAAACCAAGGTGTTTTGGGATTCCAGGTATAAACAAGACATAGAGTCGATCTCCCAAGTGTTCATCCCCGCTCTTTACAGAAAATTGTTCGGCCAAGACGCTCCTTGCATGTCTTGGCGAGCCATGGAAATGCTAGTCAAGGTGGCACATTGGTTCCCATTCACCGAGAATACATTCATCTAAGTCTTTGGCTCATTCAAGGCCCCACATGCTATGCCTCGTTTTGTCACAGATAGAATGCTCATGCAAGAGGTCTGTTTCCAAATGTCTTCAGGTTTCTCCAAGGTCCTTTCCAAGGGTAAGAAGAAGTTGTGGCCTACACTACCCCTCACTATCAGCGCATACACAGTCAAAGACTCCAGGGAGGTAGAGGCAGAGGCAGAAGAGATGAAAGGTTACCGCCTTGGGGCATTAGAATACCGAACATACGACCCGGAGAGGATAGTTCCTGATCATTGCAAGCGGGCTAAGTTCAAATGGAACTACCAGCATGTGGAACGCCTGGGAGAAGATGAAAGAGGAAACTAGTACAATGAAAACCGACAACTTGCTCTAGGGGTGGACTCTGGCCAAGAAGACCCAGATGATCAAACCTTGGAAGACAAGAGCCGTGAATTAGGAGGCACTTCTTCCTCTCTGGCTAAAATGCCTCGAACTAGTACAGGGCATAGTACTTCTACCAAATAGAAAGAAATAGAGGCCAAAGCCCAACAAGAGAGAGAGAAGAAAAGGAAAGAGGATGAGGATAAGCGCAAGAAGAGCCTAAGGTCAGAACATAAGAAGAAGCAGGCCGAGGAGGCCAAGAAGAAAAAGGAGAAACAGGAGGCGGAGGCTGCAGCAGAACAGGAACTCAAGAAAGAGTTAGATAAAGTGGAAGGTGACTGCCAAAAGAAAGCAGAGAAAGCTGCAGCAGCTGAGCGTAAAAGGAAAGTTGAATTAGAAGTAGCGGCAGAAGTAGAGCTCAGGTGGAAGAGAGAACATGAAAAGGCAGAAGCCGAACGCCTATGAAGAGAAGAGGAAGAAAAGAAAAAGAAAGAAGAAGAGGATGAAATGCTAGAAGACATCGAGGTATCTCCCCTTGAGGTACCTCTAGTTAGTACATGAGCCGCGCTCTCCGATGTCAGTTCCTCCCAGGGGCAAGAGGAGGAGGTATTCGACCTCACCAGGCTCACGTTCGATCAATTCTCCTTCAAAATCCGACAGGAGAAAAGAATATGCCTGACGCAAAATCCTTCCGCTGCACCCACAGTCGCAACCGGAAAAGACATAGTCCTTGATACTAGGACTAATCCCGTAATGATAGCATTGGCTGGCACAGCCTTCGTTGCGGCCACGGAAGAGAATGTGACCAGAAAGAGTAGAGAGATCGTCTCTCTACAAAATAGGCTACATGAATCAGAGCAACGGGAGAAAAGGGCAGAACAGGAAAATATGGCATTGAGAGAGGAGGTTCAACAACTCCGAAACAAAGCTCTCCTTATCAATGAAGTGTCGCTTACCATTCAAAGGGAGGTCGATATATTAGAGACTACCATGAGGCAAGTTTATGGGGAAATGTTTACCATAAAACAAACAGTCGCCCCCTTGGTGAAATCCCAAACAGAAACTAAGCAAAGGCACGAACAGCTAAAGGAAGCCTCAGCTGCCTTGGACAGAATGATGGACTGGACAGCACGATACCCCCAGGCTCCCGAACATTTGCCAAAGAAGGACTGGATTCAAACGCAAGATGCCAAAGTCTAGATCCGTATGAAAATGCAGTCCAAGGATAGGCTATCCAAGGACCTAGACAAGGTTATGGCTGCATACGAACATTTGATCAGCGGCAACGATTCGATGCACATCTTACATCACATTCCATCGCTGGGCGCATTGGACGAGGGGCAGAAATGGGAGCAAGTGAATCAAGAGATCCAGTCATTTTTGCAGCCCATTAAACAAGTTGTTGCCACTTCCGACCTTACATCATCGCAAGAGAACCTGGGCTGGTTTCTTGTCACGCCATTTTGGGTCTACACCAAGCTCGCTTCTCTGTCCAACCAGATCTCACAGAAGAAGGAGACTCTAATCCCAAATGCCTTGGAGTGTATGCACCAGCTGAAAGAAGAGGTCCCTTTGGTTTCTCCCATAGCAGCAGACTATTAGACTTGGCAAGACTTCCTCAAAGGACAACAGATTGATACCCCTGATCTCACAATTGTGCGCACATATTCATAATCCGATGGCAGTAGATCGATGGGAGAATTTGGAGACAGGTCGCAGGTCGCACCACCTAGACAGGTCGTAGGTCGCATTGCCCAGCCAGGTCGCAGGTCGCAGGGCAGCTCAACAGTCAGGCAGGCAAAGGGTCAGCAAGCCCAAAGGGCAATTTTGAGCTATAAAACTCCCTCTCGGGAAAATTTAAAGGATCTTTTTTTTTGGGGACTCAAGATTTATACAACATTATATTGAAAGATAACACTCTTGTGCATATGAATACAGATAGTTGCTAAACTCCTTTTGGATATGATGTGTTTTGCTGTGCGAACACTATGAGTATTTCTTATACAGTTTCGAAAATCTTTTGGTTAATGAAGCTGCACTTTTAGTGGAATAATTTACGCATTATGGTTATCTGTACTTGTGTTAATGATGTTTTTTTCATTTTTCTTTCTTAATGGATGTTAATGACTTTGCTTATTAGCATTTGTTTTATCTTTCACGAATGTAAAGGGGGCATCTCGTCATAAAGAATTGTTTCTTTTGTGGTTAGAACAGCCTACAAGCATAATCCCAATGATGTGTTGTTAACAACACCTCCTTCGGTGTCTATGCTTCATTATTTGTCTCGCTACGCATAGTGTTATATATGTCTTTAATGCATCAATCATGTATCTTGTATCATTTGAATAAGTGTGTGTCTGCAGGTTCAATCGCATTCTTTTGAGACCAAAGGGAAGGTAACTTAAGTGGTAGCCAGACCCACACCCCAGACGGGATCCCTATTCCAAACGGTTCAAGGTCTAATTGGGACTTTCTACCAGGGGATCCCCTACTGTTGGCCAGACAGATTTTCCCGTCAACAGAATGTTATTCTTCTATTGAAGCTACTTTGGTTAGGAACGCTCAGGGAATTGGGATTAAGTTAGCATATCAAAAGAATTTTGAATTAGTTTCGAACTGTGAATCTAAGCTTGCTTCTGCAATTCTGGAAACAAATTTTTCTACATCGATTTCTTAGGTTGCAATAGTAGTAACCAGGATTGCATCTGATGCTACTTTACAACTTATAAGAAAATCACATGGAAATGGATTCTATGAGTTCTAATGGTAAACATTATGCTATTTTCTCTAGTGAAGTTAGATTTCTTAAAGGAAGTCAGGGCCATTCTCGTTCAATCATTGTAACTGCCAAGGAATATGCCAAAAAGAGGGTTGAAGTTTCTTTTTCTTCTATAAATATGAAAAATAATTTGGATGTAGTTGTGAGGGTAGTAGAACTTTTTTCACAATTTGTATCTCAAGAAGGAGTTGTTGTGTCCATGGGTGATCCTATTCCATTACTGTTGATTTTTTTACTGGAACATGTTTTAGAGGCTTATTGGAAGCAAATGAACCAAGAAAAAAATATTAAAAGAGATGATAATGTTCATAGTGAAACACCAATTCAACAATTTGTTATTAAAAATGAGAATATTTTTCAATATTACAAGTTGAAGGATAAGAGAGATGTGTTCAAGAATGAAACCTCTAGGAATACAAAGAAGGCATGAAGGGTCTTACAACAAAATTGTTAAGCATGTGGAGAAGGATGTCACACAGATGCTAGAGCATTCATAATATCATATCTCGATAGAAAATGGTATGTAGGTTCATAAGGAAAGTCAAACTCTTGGTACAACCCAACTTGTTGTACCTATTTATGTTACAGAGACAGTCACAAGGGGGGGAATAGTAGCTCTTGAAAATGAAGCTAGTTCTAAAAATCATAGGGAGACATTTTCTTCAAAGGCTAACAACATCAAGGATTATTTTCTTGTGGATTTTATTAATCTATCAAGGATATTTTCACTTATATGATCTTTGATTTTGCATTTCCATATCGTTGAGAATTTCCTTTGTCAGTTCTAAGAGATAAAAATGATTGGGAATAATTTTTTGTTAACAACCTAAATGCCTTATTGGGTTCTCAAAATCATGTTGAATCATTAAATTCTTTCTAAGTTTTCTCTGATGAAGAGGGTATTTAGGGTGTTTGGGTTTTACCAAAGTACTGAGATTGAAGGACAAGAAAGCTTTTGTTCGTTATGATGAAGTACTTTTAAATGAAGGTCATCTAAATCATCAAAATTAGTCTATTATATATTTCTTTATTTTACAGTTCTCTTTATGAGTTCTTTTTTAAGTGGAAATTAGTGATTTAATAATGGAAACATACCTGATATGATTTTTTAGGTTTTATTTTAAGCCGCAAAATTAATCTTAAAGAAAACTAAATTAACTTGCTTTGAAAATTCTAATAACTAGTATAATCTTATAACACGACCAAAATTGAGTAATATTTCTTTGTTCAATAATTGGTTTCAAACGATGACTAAAGTTTCCATATATATGACTATTATTCACTAATTTACAATATATTATAACACGACAAAAATTTTGGTCATATTTCTTTGGTTATTAATTTATTTTCTCAAGTGATCATTTAGTAATATATTTTTTTCTATATTTGGTCATAAATTGTTATAATTAATCACCAAATAAATGATTAAACAAATGACCAAATTAATAACTAAATCAATGACTGAATTAATGACCAAATATACTACTAGACAAAAAAATTGATACAACCCATTAATCACTAAAATAAAAATGACTAAAAGTTGGTCACATTATAAGATATTGTAAATTATTTACTATTGATCCCTGAGTGAAAAATAGTCTTTTATATGCAAATTTTAGTCCTTTTTTTGTAACTAATTAGCTATTTTGTACTAGGGATCTATAAAATTATGCCATCCAAGGAATTAGGACAATGAATGACTTGTTTGACGAATTCTTCCTCTACATAGTGATAGCAGTGACTATAACGATCACTTCATCGTTGAATCCATATTAATTGGATTGACCGGAAATTTATCCAAAATTTAACCAAAATTTCGGCGCGATTATTTCGCTTCACCAAAATTTATCTAAAGTTGTCCATTAAACCTCTTATTGGAACCTTCACGTGTTTCAAGGCAAGTTATGAGGGAACTTAGAATGGATATCCAAAGTTATGTAATAATATCATTTTCTAGGAAATTTTTGAGGGAACTTAGAATGTATATCCAAAATTTATGTAATAATATAATTTTCCAAGGAAAATTACAATAGATGTCAAAATTTAATGTAATAATATTGTTTTGTATGTGCTTCACTATTACATGTGTGCTTGTTGCCTTTATCCTTATCCAACATTTGGGCATGCCTTTTACCTTTATCCATATCCAAAGTTTCTCTAAATTTTTTACTGTGTATATAAAAATTTATATTAAAGTAAATTTTTACAATGTATATTGTATATACAACATTATATTAAAGTAACTTTGGAAAATGTATATATAACAACTAGATATATATTCCAAGTGCTATTTTTTAGCAATATCATATTTGAAGTGTCATTTGTCTTCAGACCGCCTCTCCACCGCCTCATCCATTCCTCACCTCATGACCTCAGCCTTTTGTCGAATACTTCTGTAGCACATTTCTTAGTAATAATTATTTATGAAATTGTAGTTCTAACTTTGGGTCTGAGAACCAAAAGAAAGTAGAGGCCTAGAGATATCTCTGAATAATTTTAATCTACATCATTGGACCGAAGACTCTTCATATGCATAATTAGACCACATGATAATAATTCCTCATCTGCATCACAAGACTCTTCATTTGTGTCATATTTGAGGTAAATCATTATAAAATTCTCATTTCTAAATATTGTTCAATTTTTATATAATTTCACTGTATGCATTAGAAATATCAATACAATATTCCTCATTTGCAACACAAGACTCTTCATCAGTGTTAGAGTCAGAGGTAAATCATTCTAAATTTATTATTGCTAATTATTGTTCATTTGATCTAATTTCACTCTATGCATTAGAAATATCAATAAACAAGTGAACAACCATGTGAAGCCATACCTACGAGATAGACAAAACCATGAAAAGTAGAACACTATTAGGTGTAGTTTCATCGATCAATTATTCTTTCCGCCAATTTTGTAACTAATAATATAGACATGTTATAATCGTGTACATATCATAATTATGTTTAATCCTTCTAATTACAGGAAAGGAGTTCTAGACTATGAAAAATTAGTGAGAAACCAACTCATGACTTTTTAGGTATTCATTTTTTCAAAGGGGGGCTAAACTGATTTAAAGAGGGAGTCCTATGCGGCCACAACCAACTCAGGAGAGATAGAATTCATAATTTTGGAAAATACTTTTTCATCTAAAAATCTTTGTGTATTTTTTTCTTCATTCATCCATTGATTCAGAAATGAAAGTATTATTTTATTTATTTATAATAACTTAATATTAAGTAATTGTAAAATGATAGGAGTCATAATGTTCACAAAAATATTCACACCTTAACATGTTCTTTTTGTTTTTTTTGTTCATTCATTTATTCAGTGGGTTAGGCTTTAGCCCAGGGATGCTATGGAACTACTAAATCCAATATCTTCCTTCACATACACTAACTCTTACTAACCTCATATTATCATAACGCACACTATAGACACACAATACACGAAGTGTTGTCTATATGTCAAAGTTGTACATATTTGTAATTAGAAAGAAAATTCATTGCATGAAAGACAACCTTAGGTCACAACACATAATTTATTAAGGTTTAAATAATTTAATAACACTAAAATGATCCTAATTCAAACACATTGTGTTTTTACTCACATAATCAAACCATGGTAGTGTTCGAACCTAATTCAAACACGTTGTGTTTTACTCACAAAATCAAAACATGAAGGTGTTCGAAACATTGAATTCCAACAAGTTTTAGCTGAACAAGGTGTGTGGGTTGTTCTTCCCACAAATTATGAATGATCTATATAAAATTATGCCAGCCAAAGAATTAAGACAATGAAAGACCGCTTCGACAAAGTCTTGCTCTACAAAGTGATAGCGAGTTTGGGTAGAACAAGAATATGAGCACTACTACTATCACTGGGAGAAGATAACGCAAGTATATCGACTTGCTATCAAAAAGAGGCAACTTCCTTCCTCCCTCTCTTTTTTCTTTTCTTTTATGATTTTCTTCGTAGGTAGGGATATTCTACAGATGTATGTGTTTACATCTTAAAGAAAACTAAATTAACTTGCTTTGAAAATTCTAATAACTAGTATAAATCTTTTTTCATCTCGAATTTATTATATATTGAGAAGGATTTAAAAACATAAACGAAAACCTCAAGTACTTTTAAAAAATTTGAAGTCAAAATGATTTTAAATTATATACTGAGAAGGATTTAAAAACATAAATCCAAACCTCAAGTACTTCTAAAAATATTTGAAGTCAAAATGATTTTAAATTAGTTTATTTTGATAAAATGAATGAAAAATAATAAAGTATAAATTATTGGTTTTTAATTTATAGATATTTTAAAATTGAAAGATAAGATAAATTTATATTGTTTTTTTTTAAATGAAATTAATGAAAATGAGTAAAATATTTATTTTTTATTTTATTTTATTGATTATAGTGATTAAAAAAATAGTAAATATTCTATTTAAATTATTATTATTTTTATTATTATGTACTACATATAAGAGATATGACATTACATAGCACATATATTTTGATGTAGACTTTAAAATGAATTCACTTATTTAGTGTAATTAAAATAAGTTTAATTTTAGGTGAATTTTAGAACTTCATTGTTGTAAGAGGTGAGGGAATTGTTGTTGTACCACTAAAAATCAATTATTACATAGTTGTACATATTTTACTCTCCTTTAGATTTGAAATTTTGATACTTTAGAAATAATTATATACTTTTAACTAGTCAAATAGATACCGAACCCATTAAAACATTCATGAAATAATATTAAAACATCATAATATAAAAAATTAATTATTTTACAATAAATTTTATTAATTTTAAGTAAAAAATAATTTATGATTTATTTCTCCATTCACAAAGAACACATTCCATGTAAAAGACTAAACAATATATATCTTTGGAAGACAATGAATTCAATATTTATTTAACCATTTACACTATTGCAAAAGTTTTCATAAGTTTACATATCGTTACATTCCACATTGGTATAAATTTAAGTGCAAGTAATATTTTAGAAAAAATTATGTGTTTTTTTTATGGATACCAACCCTATTGAAACACTCCTTCCATAATATTAAAACATCATATTATAAAAACTCAATTATTTTACTACAAATTTTATTAATTTTCAGTCAAAAAAAACTATTTTATAATTTATTTCTCCATTCACAAATTAACACATTCTATGCAAAGGCTTATACAATTTATATAAATTGTATATCTTTGGAAGACTATGATTTCTATATTTATTTAACCATTCACACCATTTCAAAAGTTTGCAGATAAATACATTCCATATTGGTATAAATTTATTTGCAAGTAATATTTTAGAAAAAAAAATATATGCTTTTTTTTTTTTATGGATACCAACCATATGGAAACACTCCTTCCATAATATTAAAACATCATATTATAAAAACTCAATTATTTTATTACAAATTTTATTAATTTTCAATAAAAAACCATTTTATAATTTATTTGTCCATTCACAAATTAACACATTCTATGCAAAGGTTTATACAATTTATACAAATTGTATATCTTTAGAAGACAATGATTTCAATATTTATTTAACCATTCACACCATTTCACAAGTTTGCAGATAATTACATTCCACATTGGTATAAATTTATTTGAGTGCAAGTGTTATGACTCTAACTAAACCTATTAGGGTTTATTTTAGGCTTATAAATTAGTATTAAAAAAATATTTTTATTAAATTAAAATTTGTATTGCTTCACAGTGTTTTCAACACTAGAGTATATTGACCAGTCATGCCGTGCTTAATTTTATTACGTTATAATGTCTTCAAAACCAGAGTAGATTGACCATTGTGTAATAATGTTTTCAAAACCAAAATATATTGCCCATTCATGCAATGTTTACTCTTCATACTAAGTAAGTGGTTGGTTTCTTTTAACACCTATTCATACTAAGTAAGTGGTTGGTTTTCTTTTGTGTCGAAGGATAAAGAAAATACTACCTAAGTGGTTTCTTTCTTTTGTGTGTTAAAGGAGATCTTGGAATTTGGCCAACTACTCATTATATAGACTCTCAAGAAACAAAATAGGGATTCCAAAGCATATTCCTACAGTTATATAGAGTTGGAAAAGGGATAGTAATGATGATGAGGATATTCAAGAATAAAAGGAAAGGATAGATTTTATCTCTGACTCAATGTCAAGCATGCAAGAGAAGCAAGTTAATCCTTCAATGCTTTTGGAGCTTCAGCAGATTAAACAGGATATGCGGGAAATGACTAAGGCGCAAATACAAGCAAATGTGTGAATAGGAAGGATTGAACAGCAGCTCTTAAATATGCATAGAAAGAAAAAACAATACCAATTTTGGTTGGCTTTTAACTGTCTGATGTGGCCAACAGACCTACAGACCTGGTTTCCTTCGGGCAAGTTGAACCTACCATTAACTGTGAAATTTGTATAGCAACTTGCTCTTTACAAAATAGAAAATAAAATAAAAAATAAAAAAAAAAACTTTTTTGTTATATCCGGAGGTAATAGAACATGGTACACCAAAACAACAATCTTGCAGACTCTTCAAAATGACAAGTCTAAGAGTGGGTGTAGTGTCCCTATCTGGTCCCATTGGGGCTACCTTAATTCTGCTAAGTTAATGTCGCAGTCACCTCCATGAGATTGTGAGTGAATTTAGCCTCTCCCTGCGCGTCTTAGTCTCAATGCACGATATAAAATCCGACTGCATCTTTTCAGTGATGCGGATGTCAGGTCAACCATGGATGATCTTACAATATGGAAATGACAAAGGTAGCAAATTCCTGTCAGAAACCAAGGATAATATAGACATAGGATATTGCTTGGCGATTGGCAATTACCTCTTAATATTCCTCCTCACCATATAGCTGGCGTTCAAAACTTGGTCGCTTAAAAACCCCGGCCATCATTTGTGCTCCGGTGGATTCAGCATTCCATCTAATTGCAGAAGAATTGTTGTTTGGAAATAAAACCCTGCTAGTAAAGTAAACATCGGAATAAGTTAATCCCAAGACCTACAAAATTATTATTGCCATTATGTACAGTTTCGGTTTACACCTGCCCAGGAGACGAAGCAGCAGATTTTGGTTGGGAGGGATTTATCGTGTCTTTCGCTTAATAATAATAATAATAAGAAAATTATCTCCGAGAGATTAATCAAAGCATCCAGTCTGTGATCTCTCTTGGTTTGGCCAATCAAAAGAAATATCTGGGGATCTCTCTTGGTGTTGGCCATGCAGAGAAAGTGATCCCACAAGATTAATCAGATCCCAATCTTGGGGATCCACTCCTTGATTTTTCCTGGTGTTGGCCACGCTCCATGGAAAGGGTACATCGACACCTTATCTTTTGGGAAGAGGATTTTTTTTTATCCCCACGTTTTGGACCTGGAGTGAAGGCAGGTCTTCTCTATTACCTTACCAAAAATTCATTGTTTTAGTATTTTCAAATTTTTGAAACTTTGGGCTTGGAAATTTCGACTTACCTTTCATATACCAGTATTACTATAGATCAGAGGATCGAATTTGAGATCCACACTCAATGTACACTTAGGGAGGAATATAAACATTGAAGCCAACCAGCCTCTAGCTTGCGACAAATTTAGTCTAATCTGAACAATATCGGAGTGTGGTAAGGGTTTAAAGAACGCCTCATTTGTCTATTGCAACATAGCTATAAGAAGAAGCAGCCAAGCCAGGCAGAGGTGCTAATTCAGCCCATTACCAAACTGCGCAAGTCCAATTTCTGAGCAATTTAAAATCCATCGCCATAAAAGCCTTATTCGAACAACTTCTCTGGGGTTGTGGATTAAATTGTGCAAGGAGATGAATCGAGAGATTGTAACACAATGACTAAGAATCGAAACCAGGAATTTGGACATAAAGTTAAAGAACAAAATGACTGAAACAAAACCAGGAACTTGAAATTCACATTGAATGCACCTGTAACTTTTGCGCACATAAACTCTGCAGCTTGCAGCAAATTGATTTGATCTCAACCCTATTGGAGTCTGGTAGGGGTTGAAATAACACCTCGGTTGGCCATTGCAACAGATCCTATAAGCGGCAGCGGCCAAGGTTGGGAGAGGTGCTACTTCAACCCATACTAGATTCCAAATTGTAGATGTTGGGAGCGAGCGATCCATCGATCAGATCAACTATTTCGCCGCGATGGTGGCAAGGGATGCATATTGAGTGTAGTGGTAGAGAAACAGGGATAACGCCATTTGTAGCTCAAAAGTATAAGTAGGCAACCACTAACCACGAATGAAAATTAGACCAATCGTCCGTAACGGTTGGAGTTGAAATTTTAATGGAACTTTTACCGTCCGGGGAAATGGCTCAAACCGCGAGCATGTAATTTATGCCTTGATTTTGATTTCTACATCTTGCTGTTTGTAGGCAAGATCTTGATTTCTGTATCTTGCTGTTTGCAAGCGCACCCTTTGTTTTCTTATAGGTCGATGAAGCACGTGAAAATGAATGGGAATTAATCGTGTCAGAGATGTAATTAATGCAGGTCGTGTCTTCCTTTTAATGCATGTCGATTGTTTAGTCCCTTTCTTCTCCTGGACAAATATTAATTCATTTGTTGTATTATTAAGCTATTGTTCTTTCTTATCAGTCAAATCATTGTTGTATTATTAATCATTTAATCGTGCTGCAAGTGTTCTTCGTAATTTTTGGGGAGCGTGTTCTGGGAATTCTGAGTCTGCTTATTCCTGCGTGCTTTGTTATTCTCGGGTTCTTGTTTGCACAGGTTGGTAGTCCCCCCTTATTAGGACTATTTTTTCCTTCTGTTGGCCGAAATTGGAAAACAGTTCTCTGGATCAACGTGCTGTGACAGATTACTGTTTTCATGGCCAAGCTCGTGTATTCTATTCATTTCAAAGAGTATTTCTGGTGAGGATTGATCAGAGACCCTAGAGGCCTGCAAGGAGAATGAAGGGCGAGAGGAAGGAGCATCGAAATTTCCCACTGCATTGGTGATGTCGACATTTAATCCCGGGAACGATAGGAGGGAAAGCGACCTATTCATTCTGCGCTAGTGGGTCGATACGCTGGATCATACCGCTGGACGAAGTGACGTCCTTCTCTGTCAGTTACTTTATATACCGCTGTGGGGAAGAGTGGAATGAATTCACTGAATCTGTATGTCTGTATTCGATGTGGATAGACGGCAAGGACTATTTACAAGTTTATCCAACTATTAATACCCGGGGCAGTAACTGCAATGTACTTGCTTCAGTTTTATAGTGGACATATATTGCACCACGTACTCTTCAATTTACATATGCACACGTATTTATGGTTAGATAGACTTGTAAATATTGGTTCTATCTAGAATAGTTCATGCAATTGATTAGATAATTGTGATAACATAACAAGATTTTTAAGCCACGGCCTTTTATAGAGAACGTTTATTTGCATTTTGAAAGTTTTTCACATTCACCGAAACTATTAAAGCGTGAAAAGTCATTGGTGAATTTTTTTTTAGATAATTGTGATAACATAACAAGTCATTTTTAAGCAAGCGGCCTTTTACATTTTAAAAGTATTTCACGTTCACGAAAAATATTAAAGAGTTAAAAGCCATTGGTGAAAAAAAATTCAAACGGTTAAAATATTTTAGTATACGAAGACTAAATTAAATAATCTATTTAGTTATAACAAGTATTTCATATCATCATATTTTTTTGTGGATCCCTGAAAACGAGATTTTCAACGACCCTGAAAGGCATGCAAAGAAAGATTAACCACACTCGGATACATTTATAAACAATTTTCCAATGTTATAGCATGACATTAAAAGGAATACAAGAAAGATTGAACATAATTAGGATGCATTTTATAAACAATTTTCAGATTGTGACAAGAAAATTCTTAGTTACTTTTTTATTACAAACATATATAAAATGGATAAAAAAACAAATAATTTTTTTTTTTTTTTTCTTGAGTAGAAAATATATTATTTTTTTTGTATTAATAAAGGGTAGTGCATATATCATGATCGGTACTACATATATTATGAATTTCTTTTCTTACATTGTCTCTCAAAAATAAAATCTAAAATATTTTGTCCAATAACTTTCTTACATTGTTTCTCGAAAATAAAATCTAAAATATTTTGTCCAATAACTTTACAATAGCTACATATACATTTATGTCTTATCCAAAAAGAAATAAAAATGCATTAATCCTTTAGAGTAATGCAATGCAGGTATTTAAATATTATTTCTATCAAAAAATTTATTATCATAATTCTTGTAGATGACTTTCTCTTGTGCTTTAGATTCTTCTTTCGCTTCTTATGGTACCTAGCTTCCTTCCACTGTCAAGACTAATTTATTGTGCATGCATTGACACATACCCCATCGTCAATGGAGGAAAAATGAAACTTACCTGTAGCCCTGTTGATGCCTCTTTTAGATAGCATATCTGTAATCCAATTCTACTCCTGTAAATATGTGTAAAATTTACACGCTAAAAGTGTGTTATCATCCATTTTAGATGACGAACCATCCAGTTACTAACGGTAGGAGGACTAAAAAAATTATTTCCATTGACCCAATCTATGACCCCCTTGGCATCTCTAAAAACTTGTAAGTGTTGTATTTGGAGCCATTTAGCCGTAACCAACACTCCCCACAAAGTGATGGTTTCAGCTTTGTTGTTTGTCCCACTGCTCGCACCACAGCCACAGGTTCTCTTAGAACTAGCACCATTGAAAAAACCAACTGGGAACAACTTCCAAATCTCAATTTCTCTGAAATTCCAATATCCTTTTGTAGGTAGAAGCAACCGAGTTTCATTGAAAAATGGCACAATCTTGGTAATGTCATTTTGTAGCATAATGTGCTTGTATTAAGAAATTACATAATTTCTTCTCTGCCATATGGTCCACATAATATAGAGGGGAAGTTTCCTATATTCATTATCTTTGATCCATCTCCTCATGCAGACAGATAGCAGGGTAACATTTTATTTATATGCAATTTTATAGTGTCCCAATACCCCTGTCAATAATTTTAATGCATAAGAACACATCAAAAATAAATGATTAATCTCCTTTGCATCGCTTGTACATAATAGACAACTATTTGGGCCATAAAGACACCTCTTTTGCATATTTTTCCATGTTAGGATGTGATTATGACATGCCAACCATCCAAAACATTTGATATTATATGACACCTTCCATTTCCAGATAATCTGAAAGTGTTGTGTGAAGAACCAATCTTTTCCACTTTTGGAAGACTTTCATATATTTCTTTTACCACTGATAGGGCATTGCTCAGGGTCCCCACCCATGTCGTATGATCCTCTGAGTTATTAAGGAAGATACTGGCATGTATCAAAGAGTTAGTGTACTCCTCCCATTCCATAACATAAGCCTTCGTCAGTCCTAGATCAACAACATTTTCCCATACTTGTCCATCCAAATTATGTGCTCTTTGTCTAAAAATCTGGTTTAACTATACGGTCTGCATATTGTGCAAATGATTGAGAATCCGAACATAAAAAGAGTGATTACCACTCATGCCCACAATAATGTCTAATCAAATATATTCTTTGGAACCATCTCCAATCATCCACTGAACCTGTCCCATTAGGAGGCTTAGGACCGAGAACATGCTCTTCCAGATTTGTGAGATTTGTGTCCTCTTTCTTGCCCTCCACACATCCACGAGGTAAAAGATTGTCCAGACATGTACTTATCTCTGATTATACTTAACCATGGCCTGCTACTTGAAATAGCCCTCCACATATTCTTAATGAGGAGTTCCTTATTTAAGACTCATAATTAAATAGCTCCCCAACCTGCTTCAGCAATGGATCTAGCAATATTGGACCAATGAATGAAATGAATCTTGTGTCTGCCTTCTTTGTAGCATTCACCTCTCCAAAGGAAACTAGACATGTTGCTTTGTATTCTTTTAATGATATCCTTAGGTAATAAAAAAAATGCATCCAATAGACATTTATGTTCAGTAAAACAGATTTAAGCATGATGTGTCTACCCCCTAATGACATCCATTTGTTATCCCTAAAACCCAATTTGAGGTGAAATTTATCAATGAGCCATTCCAAGACAAAAATATTATATCCAACAAGTTTTAGAGTAAACCCCAGGTAAGGAAGACCTTCTGTAAAAAGTCTAGAAGTGACCCTAAATAGTTCTTTAATGACCTGTAAAACACAATCAGGCCCCCTTTATGATAGAGAAAATATTTTTTTCCATTCATAAGTAAACTTGTAGCAACTCAAAAAATGAAAATAATATCATATAATGCAGACAATTACCCCACAGAAATTTGTCCTCCAAATAATAGGCCATCCTAAAACATAAGGTGAGATACCCGATAATTTTTAGAAACTCTAACTCCTTTGATAGTTCCAGCATCCCTAGCACTCCCCACTTTGTTTCTCAGTGCATCAATCACCAACAAAAAGAGAAGAGGTGACAATGCACAACCTTGTCTCAAACCTCTATAGGCAAAGAAAAAGTTGGATGGGATACCATTGATAATCACTGCAAATTTTGTAGACTTTGAGCATCCCATAATCCATCTGTATTTTTTTGTGGATATCCCAATTTTTACCATAATTAACACAAGGAATTCCTAGTCAATACAATCATATGATTTTCTCAAATCAACCTTGAGAATACGTGACATATGATGACTATGATTAATATAGTGTAATATTTCTTTAGCAATACCTACAACATTGTGAATCTCTCTCCCTTCCATAAATCCAAATTGTTACAGAGTAATGATTTTTCACATTAGTGGCTTGAGCCTCCTGTAAATCAGCTTGGAAATGATTTATAAACAATATTTCAGAGATATATGGGTCAATAATCCATGAAGGACATCCTATCCTTTTTCTTCGGAACTAAAACAATAAAGGTAGAGTTAATGTTGTCCTCCGATCTTCTCATTATCTTCCTCCCCCCCCTGCCCTCCATCTTTGTGTCTCCCTCTCTTACCTTTCTCTACCTCTCTCACTCATCTCCCCCTCTTTCTCTTCATTTCTCCTCTCATATCTCCTTTAGCTTATATTCATCTGTCCCTTGTAACTAGCCATCTCTCCACCTTTATGACTCTATGTCTTTGTTCTCCCTCCCATATATATCTAGGGTTAATATATGTCATCATATATTAATATATATTATAATATAACAATTTCAATATTGTATTAATCCTAAGTTATTAAATTTAATAATATTAACATTATAATATATTAAAATATGAATTTTAGATTTAATAATAATAATAATAGTAATAATAATATTTTTTTTAGTATTAATAATAATTTTATTGCAGTGTTTGTGTGACTTATTATATAAAACATTTTTTCTAAGTGTTCATAAATATAAAGATGAGTATTGAGTAAATATAATAAGAGGTTTTATTTTTTACCACGCGTCTCGTCTATTTATAATTATAATTATTTACCATGGCATTTGTCCCATAGGCTTGGTATAAACTTACATGTTTATTTCTAATCATATTTGATATTTTGTCTGTATTTACCATAGCTCTTTTATGTATTTGAACCAAACTATTTAGCCCACTTTATTAATTATAATTTGTCCCATGGTATTTGGCCTGTAGATATAAAGAGGTTCATTCAGTAAATATAAAAAGATGTTTTAGTTATTTACCATAATTGTGGAGTAAGTATAAGAATAGATTTTATTTATTTACCATATCTCTTTTTTTATTGTTGGTAAATAAAATCCAACTAACCCACCAACTCATAGAACAAAAATCTAGTGAATGTAAATAATAATGATAATAATAATAATAAAATGATCTCCACAAGGTTAATATGCATCCTCTAGGCGCAATAATAATAAGAAAATGATATCCACAAGGTTAATCAAAAAATCCATTGTCTGATCTCTCTTGGTTTGGCCAATCAAAGGAAAAATATGGGATCTCTCTTCCTGTTGGCCATGCAGAAAAAATGATCCACAAGATTAATAAGATCCCAATTTTGGAGATCCATTCCTTTATTTTTCCTCGTGTTGGCCACGCTTCATGGAAAGGTCACATCAACACCTTATATTTCCATGGAAAGGGAACATCGACACCTTATATTTCCATGGAAAGGGCACATCAACACCTTATCTTCTGGGAAGAGGATATTTTTTTATCCCCGCGTTTTGGACCTGGAGTGAAGGCAAGTCCCCTCTCTTACCTTACCCTAAATTCATTGTTCTAGTATTTTCAAATTCTTCAAACTTTGGGCTTGGAAATTCCGAATTACCTTTCATATACTAGTATCACTATGGATTAGAGGGTTGAATTTGAAATCCACACTCAGTTTACACTTAGGACGAATAAAAACATGGAAGCCAACCAGCTCTCTAGCTTGCGAAAAATTTAGTCTAATCTGAAAAATATCTGAGTGTGGTAAGGGTTTAAAGAAGGCGTCATTTGTCTATTGCAACATAGCTATAAGAAAAAGAAGCCAAGCCTGCTAGAGGTGCTAATTAAGCACGTTACCAAACTCCATGAGTCCAATTTCTGAGCAATTTAATATCCATCCCCATAAAAGCCTTATTAGAACAAATTCTTTATATTGGGGTTGCGGATTAAATCGTGTAAGGAGATGAATTGAGAGATTGTAACACAATGACTGTGAAAAGATAACAATAATTTGGACATGAAGTTATGGATTGTAGCTAAATGACTATGAAACAAAACGAGGACCTTGAAATCCACATTGAATACACCTGTAAATTTTCCACATATCAACTGTGTAGCTTGCAAAAAATTGATTTGATCTCAACCCTATTAGAGTCTTGTAGTGGTTTAAATAACACCCTATTTGGCCATTGAAATGGATCTTACAAGCAGCAGTGGCCAAGGCAGGGAGAGGTGCTACTTCAACCCACACTAGATTCCAAATTGTAGTTGTTGGGAGAGAGCGATCCATCCATCAGATCAACTACTTCACCCTGATGGTGGCAACGGATGCATATTGAGTGTAGTGGTAGAGAAACAGGGATAACACCATTTGTAGCTCAAAGTATAAGTATGCAATCGCTAACCACATATGCAAATTAGACCAATCGTCTGTAATGGTTGGAGTTGAAATTTTAATGAAACTTTTACCGTCTAGGGAAATGGCTCAAAACATGAGAATGAATTTATGCCTTGATTTTGATTTCAAGATATTGTTGTTTGTAGGTGAGATTTTGATTTTTGGATCTTACTGTTTTCAAGTGCTATTGGAGTATTAATCACTCCCTCTATTCATACGACAATAATACACTGTTAGTCAGCATAGTAGTTGATAGTCAGCAATAGTCGGTAGGTTAGGTCAGTCATAAATATGAGTCTCTGGTATTCACTATTCGACTTCAGCTCAATCATGTATAAATAACCATATGTGTAATGTAATTGATAAGCTCATTTTGGATGAGTCTTCATTTTTTTTCATGGTATTAGAGCCATGTGGGTTGTGAGGCGAGATTTTTGAAGGCTCGGTGAGAGGGTTGTGTTCTCGGTGTGTGAAGAGCCTAGTTAGAGGCTTGACACTGTATTACCTGTGAACTATGTGCGTGTGAATATGTGAGTGTTTTTTTAGTGGTTCCTTATAAAACATAGGCATAAACAATCCTGTTGGGTGGTTGGACATTGTGTGCATGTGAAGAGGTGAGTCTATTTTGAGATGCCAACTATGGCAGGATAGTGAGACTGTCAATTTTTTGTGTTGCCCGTAAGAATTGGAAGATTGATCCTGTGGGATCGCTTGAGAAGATCTAGTTGGTAGAAGAAGCCTACATCATTGAGATAGAGTAGGTGCTACTAGCGTGGGGAGGCTATGTAGAACATATCAATGAAGAGGCTACATAAATATGAGCGTTGAGCCTACTGGTGGTGCCCGGTGTTTGAAAGGAGGTTAAGTAGTGACTCAGTCAGGGTGGATCTCAGTTGGAGGAGCGTTGTGTGATGGGCATATTTATTCTATGAATTAATTGTGAAGGTTTCTATTTGGGAACTTGTCGGATCAGAGGGTTTCATCTTAGTTGCAGCGTTGTGGATCTGTGACGTTGATTGTGGAGGACACCAAGATTGGCGCAATCTTGTGAATGTTGTGTGAGATCGTGTGTAAAGTAAGGCCTCATGATCATTAGTGTGTTACCTGCAAAGGAACTAATTGATGTGGAGTGAAGCCTGACCTGTGAAGGTTGCTGCTTAGAGTAGTTTTGGACGTTGGTTGGTGCTAGTTTAATAGGACGTTGGAGAGCGAAGGGTGCACCCAAAAAAATTTCTCGATGGCCAGAGAAATTTTCTAATCTAGTATCAAATTTCTGTCATGGTAAATAGCTGTGTGAGGTTGATTGTGGTGCCAATTTTTGTGCCAAGTATTTGTGTTTGAAATGTAGTGAGTGTTAAGCTGGCGTCTATGCATGGTCTTGGTTTTTCTTGGTTCGTTGGTGACACGCCCGGTGAGACATGAACTCATAATCGCATGTTTAGAAGTTAGAATACGGTAAGGTTTGAGACCTGGTGTTAGAATCCTATGCATTAGCAGTTGTTTACCTCATGGTTCAGATCACACCATGAGAAGTGATTGTAGTTTTGTCAATTTTCACCTTTGGTGAAGTTATATCTTAGATTTCTCATAGTTGGTATTTTAAAGTAGCAACAATTGCCCTCGTTTTCACAGTGTTGTCATAATCACTTGAGAGGAACCTGAAGGGACCATTTGTGGCTTTAGAGTTGTTGTGAACTGCATTTTTGTTATTTTTTTGCAGTGTTTATTTGTGTGGGAAAGAGTATGTGTGTTGGAGTAGTGTGTTGTGTATTTGCTGGAGGAGGTATAGCCTCACTGTGAGCCATAGGAGCCTAGAATATTGGAGGCATAGAAGATTAAAGGTATGTTTATTGTGTGGGTCTACACAGCGTGAGTGGTGCTCACACAATTTGACTCGAGCGTGTGTGTCAAAGAAAGGGGTATGCAAAGCAATGATGGGTGAGAAAAGAAGATTGAAACAACAAAAGAGAAAGACTAATGAGACAAAAGTCATTGAAGAGTATGAAATGTTTCAGCCAAATATAGATCGGACTCAGTCTGAAGAATTTGAAGACATTGATACAATATTGAAGTGATTAATGGCAGTGTTTCCACCATTGTTAGGTAAAAATTTTGAGCTTTGGGCTATTAAAAAGGAGGGACTACTTGGTGCAGTAGATTTATGAGAATTTATTGAATAAATTTCCATAAATCCCAATGATAAGAATAGAGGCGCAATAGCATTACTTCTTATTATATCAGCTCTAGATGAAAACATCCTCTCAAACATTTTAAATGAATTTGGTGAAATATGTGATGCAAAAATGTTTTGGCATATTATTGAAATGAAGTATAGCATGAAATGGAGTGAGAAAGGCAAAGTTGATGAAGTTGTTGGTAAAAATAGTGATTGTGTTGAAAGCATCATAATTGGGATCAAGACTGAAAGTATGTCGGTACCTAACAATAGAGTAGCATGTGATAATGAAGAAACCCCCTATGATGAAAAAAATGTATGAAGCCAAATATGATGAGAATTATGTATCTCATGAAGAGTGGTTCAATTTGATGAATGAAAAGAATCTTATTTATGAGTTTTTGTTTGGTGAGAAGATATGCCTATCTCCATACACAAATCAAATGTAGGATGACATGTTTGCAACAGAGTTGATTAAAGAGGTTGAAGACATGAATCAAACAACAAATAAAGATGAAGACAAGAAATATCTCTTTAAAGAGAAAGATGACAAGAATGAGTATGATTCTTTTTATGATCTCTTATATAAGTCTAACATTGTTTTTAAGTGTGTAGATATTGACAATCAAGAAGAAGAAATAAAACCTGAAGAAATTTAAAGGACAAGTATAAGTCCCAAGAACCCGAAGCATTATTGAATGCAAAGAATGTTAGGCTGCAACCAAGAACAGAGAAGCTCCACCACTGTCTTATGGCAAGAAAGGTGAAGACGAAACTGCACCAACAAATAAACAAGCATGGACCACTTAGCAAGATGGAAAAAATGAAATGTATCATTGAAAACCTAGCTGAGACTTAGACTAGCAAGAAATTTAATAATAAGGTCATGATTAATGGGAGGTGTTGGAGTATTAATCACTCCCTCTGTTCATACGACAGAAATACACTATTATTTGACGCAGTAGTTGATAGTCGACGATAGCCCATGGTCCAGGTCAGTCATAAACATAAGTCTGCGGTATTCACTATTGAAACTCCAGCTCAATCATGTATAAATAACCATATGTGTAATTTAATTAATAATCTCATTTTGAATGAGTCTTCATTTTTTTTAGGCGCATCCTTTATCTTCTTATATGTCGATGACATGGGTCGGAAGTTACCAAGGGTAGACTGCAGTGATTCTACTGAGGGCCTATGTTGGAATGGGGTCCACTAGCTGCATTTTTTATATATATATTTTTGTAGTAATTAGTCTATCACAGGGGCTTTGGGGTGGGTCAAAGCCCCCAATGTATTGTAACGAGTCAAAGGGTAGACTGAGAGTCCACAAACTAGGGTTTGTGGACACAAGATAACACAGGCTATGATGATATAAATAGATAGATAGTTTGAGTCTAAGAAAAGGTAAGAAAGATTGATGCTAATTACGAACTCTTGAGATCTGTTTTCAGTAGTATTTTCTAAGGACTCCTGCTGGCTGTGTGCGCGAAGAACCTTAGTCCTGTTGTGTGCAGACCCCGCTAGCTGTGTGTGCGGGTTGTGACTTGGGTTTGTAACTTGGTTTTGGATGTTAATGAATGCAGACTTTATTGAAGTATCACTATGTTACCTGAACTAGCTGCGTTTACTATTGAATTACCTCTATGTTTTTTGAATTAGCTACGATCGTGTTTGTGTTATATGAATTAGCTGCGATTGTGTTATTCTGCGATGATACATACCGATGCGCACGTGGATGCGAAGGTGTTGTTAGGATCTTCTTAATAATAGTAGCTTTGTCTATGTTACATGCTGTCTATATTTTTAAGGGCTCGATAATTAGATTGCTTCTATGCGAACCCGGTAGATATCAACATGACTTCCTTAATTACCCAGTTTCTCCCAAGGTGCAAAAACCTGTTCCAGCACCCACCCATACTACTTCAGGTGAGATGCTAGCTTGCGAAAGTAGGTCATTTCTGAAAGGGCCAGTAGTATAGGGGTTTGTTGGCAAACCTTAAATCTGAACCTGGGTCAGGACCCCTTAAGCCAAAAAATGGTTCTGTTACCGAGACCAAGAGCATTTTGAGAGAGAGATTGGGTAATGCCACAAGGTCATTGGCGACCTGAGAAATTGAAGCTAGAAGACTGGTTCGAAAAAAAGATTCAAGAATTTTCATAAAAGATAATCGCAACACAAAGCTAATGGTTGAAAAGTGGAAGAAAAAATATTTTTTCACAGAAGTATATAAAATTTTCTTTGTAACACGAGGTACAGGAGTGGCTAGAAAGGCTAGTAGAATTCTAGACGTGTTGGAGGGATGATCAAGTTATGCAGTGGACTCTGAAATTGGTTCAATAATTGGAGAAGGTCGACAACACAATCACCCAGACCGTAGATCACTGGGTGGTAGTGTGCTAGAAGGATTTGTAACAAAATTCACAGTTGATCAGTTTGTATCCTACTCTAAAGCGGAGTGGAGGTTCTTCAAAGGTTTTTGAGGTAAGCTCTTACAAACATTAACGGTACTGATTAAAATATTACTGTGCGAAAAAGGCATTTTGTGCAGCCACACCGAATGAATGACCTCTGATCAGGGTGAGAGTACAACATTAAGTTGTAAGTACTACATAGTCAATCGAGAAGGGGATAGATCTATCTACAACCCCTTAGGAGAGCAATCTGCACACGCAGGAACTAGTCCTCTGGCTACACCATCGTCAAATCAACGTAAGTAAAGAAATCCCCTACCCCTTAGCCATTGCCAGAAGAATATATGGCCACACATATGAAGCTACCCACCTTCAAGGGTGTGGGGGATGAAGAAATGGATTGATTTTGGTTCACAGCAGAATCAATATAGATTGCGCATAATATTGCTAGCGATGTTATAAAAAGGGCACAACTATCCCTAGCCTTTGAAGGAAGGGCCTTGGATTGGTTCATGGGGTACGTGGGCCACCATGCAGATCCATCAATACAAGAAATTAAGGATGCTTTAAAACAACAGTTTCGGAAGCCTAAGTTTTACGCTCAACTGGTGGTTGACTTGAAAGACTTTAAAAGGGAGCCACTGAGTCTGTATGGGAGGCTGATCAACAGCTAAAGAAGGTTATTAGAGACGGGGAATTTAGGTGTGAGGATAGACAGCACAAGGAGTGGTTCATTGCCATGCTATTACCTCACCTACGCAGGCCTATGGGTCAGTAAATGATTGATACATAGGAGAAAGCCTTGGAGATTACCATGAAGCTAGAAGTTGTGCCAAGATATGATGCCCAACTTGGGGTACAGCAGATCTAGGGACAGTTGGAGGCAATGCACCTCAAAATCCAGAATTTGCAAAAGGAGTGAGGAAAAGGAGCTAGTCCAGACGTTTGGTGCATAATATGAAGGGTTTCATGCCACACCAAGGATTAGTGCCCTCTGTTGGTAGACTACATGCAGGTTGGGGGGGCCAACCTATTTTTCCCTAAAGAGGCTACGAGACCAAGCACCCCCACGTTATGGTGCGCTGATTCCTACATATTCAAACTACATGATACCAACCATTGCCCCCGTCTTGGTGCCTATGTTCCAGAGTTGAAGCAACAATGGTGTCAGTTATGCTCATATGTGGGACATGATGAACACAACTATCAAAAATATGACTTAATTATATATAGAGGAAACCTGTATAAGTTGGAAGCTGACCCGTCATCACCACTATTCCCCTCAGGACGAGGAGGCTCCCTTGCCAGGGGTCGGGAGGGAAGAGGCGGAAGCGTAGGTCGGGGCAGAGGGAAATTGATTTGCTATAATTGTGGAGAAGTAGGGCACTTCACAAGGAATTGTCTGAACCCTGCATGACAATCTTGCAGATATTGCAGACAATTGGATCATGTGATCAAAGATTGTCCTGTACTGACAGCAAAGATGTAGGAAAAATAGCAGACACCAATGTAGAATGTACAAAGGGTTAAGGCAGAACCACGTGATGAGGAACCTAGTATTAATGTCATTACATGCAGTGGCATGGCTACTGGAGAAGCTGAGGAAAGAGCCGCGACTTAACCCCTGATTTGAAAATCCACTATAAAAAAGGAAACCTTGGACCTATAGAAGGAGAAAGAAACCTTCCTAGAAGCTCGCAGAGACTACCAAAAACTAGGCATCTACCTCCAAGGCTCCAGCAAACCTAAAAATAGACAAAGAATTAAACCATTCCTACAGGCATGTATTAACTTGCTACGCCACCAGAAGGAAATAGAAAATCTTCAACCATTAATAGAGAGTTGTGCTGAAAGGACAAACCCTCCAACGAAAATTAAAGATTTCCACAAACTTTATAGGCATAAGAAATGCACTGGTTGAGAAATGCAGCTAACTGCACAGATTGGCGATTATGAAATGGATCAAGTCGTCCTGGATTTGGGATCTAATGTGAATGTCCTGCCCAAACAGACATGACATAGGATGGGAGAACCTAAGCTGGAATGGTCTACTATATAGCTGCGTTGGTCACAGAAGCTACGAACACCATTATAGCATAAATTTCTCACGACACCGAATTTCTTGAGACAACTATGAATTTGTGGTCTGCGATCCAGCGTGACCCTATTTTGTGTGAGTTTACCAAATAGGTGCACCAAAAAGAAGAAGAATTCGAGTAAATGGAGGCTACAATGCCCACTATAATCCCAGCCCAATGCCTGGCCCATCTGCGAGCCAGCCATGCACTGAGAGATGACCTGGAAGGGATTCCCTGCAAGAAGAAGGTTCTGAGTGACCACCTCAAGCCATGGTCCGATGAAGCCCTCAAGATATCTCAGGACTTGGCTGTCACGGTCAAATATCTGAATCAGAACTTGGAGAGTGTCACCGCTACCACAGAAGGCCCAACTTCACAAAAGTTGGTGGACATTGTGTTGAACGTTGCCACGTAGAGTGAAGGAGTGTTTCCCCCTCTGGTCAGTGCAATCAAGCAGCTCTAAGAAAAAATGCAAACCCCACAGCCACTGTGACTCAAGACGAGTCAAAATATTGTGTTGGGGGCTTGTTGGAACGAGATCCCCTAGCTGCGTTTTTTTATATTTTTTTTGTGTAGTAATTAGTCTAGCGCAGGGGCTTTGGGTTGGGTCAAAGCCCCCAATGTATTGTAACGGGTCAAAGGGTAGACCTAGAGTCTACAAACAATGGTTTGCAGAGCACGAGATATCGCATGCTATGATGATATAAATAGATAGATAGTTTGAGTCTAAGAAAAGGTAAGAAAGATTGATGCTAAGTACGAACTATTGAGATCTGTTTTGGGTAGCATTGGGTAAGGACTTCTGTTGATTGTGTGCGTGGAGATCCTCAGTCTTGCTATGTGCGGACCTCGATGGCTGTGACTTGGGTTTGTAACTTGGTTTTGGATGTTAATGAATGCATAATCTGTTGAAGTACCTCTATGTTACCTAAACTAGCCGTGTTTACTATTGAATTACCTCTGTGTTTTCTGAATTAGCCATGATCATGTTTGTGTTATATGAATCAGTTGTGATTGTGTTATTCTATGATTATAATTACTGATGCGCACGTGGATGCGAAGGTGTTGTTAAGATCTTCTCAATAATAGTAGTTTTGTCTATGTCACATGCTATCTATATTGTTAATGTATCGGTAATAAGATTTCTTCTGTGCGAACCTGATAGATATCAACAGGACTGCCTTAATTACCCGCTTTCTCCTAGGGTGCGGAAACGTGGTTCCAGCACCCACCCATACTACTTCGTGTGAGACCTTGGCCTGCAAAACTAGGTCATTGTCGAAAGGGCCAGTAATATAGAGGTTTTTTGGAAAACCTTAAATCTAAACCTCGGTCAAGACCCCTTAAGCCAACAACCTACGATTTGAGATGCCTTATTTCTTTGGTCCTTGTTTCTCGTGAAATTATACTGTTAAATTGAAAAATCCTCAATATTTTTTTTTAAATTGTGAAGAAAAGCCAAAAAGCGTTAAAACAAAATTTGACAAATAAATCTGTTTGAAGTTCCAACCCTACTTCAAACTATTCCAATTTAAATCGCAGAACATGAGTATCGATATAAACATAAACATTAGAACACGATTTAAAAAACCCATAAACAATGAAAAACTGAGATACAAAAATACTAAAAATGAAAATAAAATATCACTTTAAGCAGTCGAACGAATCCAACACTATTATGTAAAATAATATATTTTTTTGATAAAAACTGGAAAGGAAAGAAATGAATTGAATTAACAAAGCAGGTCACAAGTGAGTACTGCACTTAGAGAGTACACAATCTTGAGTGTACACTCTAAATTCTATCAGTCAGTGACACAACAATAAATAAATCACAAAAGACTAGGGAGTTGGGAACAAACTCCTACATCCTAAGAACCAATCCTAACTTAATGAGTTATGTTATAACTATGTAACCATTTCTCCATTAATACAATATAATATTAATTATTCTCAAATCTCCCCCTTAATGGAGAAAGGATTATCCCATAGTCCTAACATCCCTCTAAAAAATTCAAACTTCACTTTCCCAAGAGGCTTAGTAAAAATATCAACCATATTGTCACATGTTTTACAATATTCAACAAATATTTCTTTTGACTAGACTTTTTCTCTAACAAAGTGAAACTAAGTATCAATGTGTTTCATTTTCTTAAGTAACACTAGATTGTTTGCTAGCTTAATGGAACTATGCTTGTCACATTTGATGATAGTTTCCTATTTTTTCTCTTCTCCTACATCATGGAGAAGCCTCCTCAATGAGATAGCTTCACATGTTGATTCGCATAATGCTTGGTACTGGGCTTTAGCTAAAGATAAAGACAAAGTTCTATACTTTTTACTACTCCATGCTATAACCCTATATCCAATACTGAATGCATAAATTGTGATAGATCGGCGATCATCCAGGTTAGCTACCCAATCAAAGTCTGAAAAACCTGCTAAAATAACATTAGATGTATCAAAGTATAAAATAAAATAGTTACTAGTACCATGAAGATACCTCAACACACTTTTGGCTACCACCCAATGACTTTCAAAAGGTTTAGACATGAACTAGCTCAGCACACTAATAAAGTATGCTAAGTCTGGTCTAGTTGTAGTTAGATATATCAGACTACCAACTAGTTGCCTATACAAAGTGGCATCCACCTCCTTACAGCCATCGTCACTGCAAAATTTCATATTTTGCTACAAAGGTGTTGACACTGTCTTACATTGTTCCATTCTAAACACTTTGAGCAGCCCTCTAACATACTTACCTTGAGTAAGGAAATTTTTTCTAGATTCTCTTCGTACTTCCAGACTAAGACAATAATGTAAACTTATGAGGTCTTTAATTTCAAAAACCTCTGACATGTGCAATTTGATTTCTTTGATTAATGCATTTTCATTACTTGTTATAACCATGTCATCCACATATAAGGAAATCAAAACAATATTCCTCTGTTCATTATACATGGCATATAGATTTGGATCATTCACACTCCCATGAAAACCATGTTGTAAGAAAAATGAATCAATATTCTCGTACTAAGACCTGGGTGCTTGTTTTAAACCATAAAGTGCATTTTTCAATCTACACACTAAATGTTTTTGTCCTTGCTTGACAAACCCTTCGGGCTGGACTAAATAAACTTCTTCTTTTAAATCACCATTTACGAATGCAGACTTAACATCTAACAGGTGTAGCTTCCACTGATATTTTGTAACTAAGGCAATTAACATTTTAATAGTATTTAGTTTGGATATAGGAGCAAAGGTTTCTTCAAAGTCAATTCCCTCTTTCTATGAATAGCCCTTTACTACCAGTCTAGCTTAAGACTTTTCTATACTCCCATCTGCATTAAACTTAGGTTTCTAAAGCCATTTGCAACATATGGTTATTTTCCTTCAGACAAATCAACTAGTTCCCAAATATGGTTTCTAATAATAGATTCAAATTATTCATTCATTGCAGCCCTCCACTCATGAGATTGACTGGCTTCTTTATAATTTGTGGGCTCTATAACATTTAAAATGTTTGAAAATAAAGCATAGTCTTTCAATCTGGTTGGTAGCTGAGTCTGCCGAACTAATCTTCTCAGTAAAGGAATCACATCAAATCCATCTGCTTTAGACATTTACGACCTTGACTTACTGACTACATAACCTACCTCTTCTTCTTTTTGTTTCTGTATCTATTGTTGATTATCCTCACCACCTTCTTCTATCAACAATGAAATGTGCCATTCTTCAAGATTGATTTCTTTTCCTTCCTCAACTTTCTCATGAAATATGACATCTTGATTTTCCAATACATTATGATTCAAATGATTAAACAACTTATAAGCTTTAAAGTCAGTGAAATATCCTACAAAGATGCATTTCATGGCCTTAGGATCTAACTTCTTTCTATCTGCCCTGGGTATATGGGAAAAGTCTTTTGACCCAAATACTCTTAAATGATTCACTGCTGGGTTATATCCATAAAGTGCTTCAAAAGGAATTTTAAAACTAAGGCATTTAGTTGGACTCCTATTTTTTTAAATAAACAACAATGCTGATTGCGTCAGCACAAAAACCATTTGAGAGACCCTTACCTTGAAGCATACTTCGTGCGCACCCCACAAGGGTTCTATTCCTTCATTCTGAAACTCAATTTTGCTGCGGAGTGTGAGGCACTGTGAACTGTTGAATAATCTAATAATCTCTGCAAAATTTCATGAACTCTCCCAACTTGTATTCTCCCCCTTGATCTAAGCGGAGAATATTTATGAATTTCCCTATCTTCTTCTCCACCGTATTCTTAAATTATTTAAAGCATTGAAATGGATGGCTCTTCTTTCTGATAAAATATATCGAAGAGAATCTAGTGAAATCATCAGTAAAAAGTAAAAAATAATATACACCACCTAGCGACCTAGTTTGCATAGATCTTCATACATTTGTATGCACAAACTCCAGAATATCCCTTTTCTTCCTATTAGCATTCAAAGAAAACTCGTACCTTTGAATTTTTCCTGATGCACATCCATCACAATCTAAATGAAGATTATGAAAAGCAGGTATTCCATCAACCATACCTTTCCTTTGAAGCAGCATGAGATCTTATAGATTAAGATGACCAAATCTCTAATGCCAAAGATTCTCAGTTGTCGACCCTGTTGAAACCAGAGGTTGGTGTGACAAGCTCTTCACATTCAATCTATATATTCTTCCCACACACACTCCTGATGCAACTGGTTCCTTCTTGTTGTCCTTTATGATACAATATGTTTTGAAGAATACAACTGGCAGGTCATGATCTGTTATCATTGACACATAGATTAAGTTCTTATTTATCCCGGGTACATACATTATATTTTCGCTATGTTTCATATTACCAGAAGGCAACATCACCGAAAGATCACCTTACCCCTTAATCTCATAACCTCTGTCATCACCTAGATAAATTTTAGCTCGAGAAATAGGTTCTTCAAAAAATTCAAACAATTTAAACTCATAACTAATTTCTATTATTTTTCATATGTGAAGATGTTCCTGAATCAACATACCAAATTTCAGCCTCATCCTCCTCAGAAGTTGAAAGAGCACAATCTCCTACAAACAATCGAAAATCAAGACTATGACCTTCATCAGCAAAGTGTCATGTGTGCTTTCTCTGTTTATTTCTAGCCTCATATGCGTGTCTCTTAAAACAAAAATTAGCTTGATGACTGATTTTGCCATAGTAGAAACATTTAACGCTAGAAAAGTTACTACTGTTACTTGTAGATATACCTCTAAATGGTCTCTTCTGAAGTCTTCCACCTCCTTTCTGTCCTTGTGGTTGCTTCCCTTTTTATGGATTCTTCTTCGCCATTGGAGCAAGATCGACATTCTATGGTCTTAAATTATGTCATCGCTCTTATTCCTATAATAGAATTCATGTCAGCTCTTCGAATGCAGGGGCTTTATACTGTGAAGACAAGCCCATGATGAACATATGGTATTCATCCATCGTCCCGTTCAAAGTAATTTTGACATGATCGGAATCAGACACCTTCTCCCTGATGTCACCCAATCTATCTTTTAGGTCCTTGATCATTGCAATGAATCCATAAACAGATTCAGTATCCTCCATCATCATGGAAAACAACTTGCCTTTGAGCGATAAGATGGAATTGGTGTTTGGTGTCTGGTATTGATTCTTGAGTATCGTCGAGATTCAGTGGAAGATTTACTGTCTCTTATATGTGGGATAATATTTTCTTTAATAGACATCTTCAATCAAACTTTTGACTTGTTCTCCCTTTTATCCCAGTCTTGCATAAGTTCATTCACATTCGTTGCATTGTTCGACCTCTAATCATCACCACTGACGATTGACCATGCGCTCGCTCCCTCAAGTAGTGTCTGTAGCTTGAATTTCCAATTGGTATAATTGGTCCCATCAAGTTTTATTGTCTCATTGAGGTAAATTTCTGTAAAATTGTTCATTGTAGACTAATTAGATTCAAAATCCTCCGATATTCAGTCGATTCTAACCAAGTGAAAAATTACAAGCTACAAAAAAAAACAACACATACTAGAACCTGATCACAAATCTTCCACCAATCCATCACGATGTTTTTGTGTGCAACTCAGATCCGCCACCGATCTGAAAAAATGTTGTTTCTTATACTTAGATCCACCACCAATCAGGGAAAATCTCATGAGGAGAACCATAAATAGGTCAGCACTCCTATCAACTTAAAGTCTGCACTGAGAAAAGTTTCATTAAGGCAATCGACACCAGCGTTGGAATGAAATCGAAGGATGTGCTGATCCATACTGATCGACGCTTTTGTGGCTCTGAAAGTTGCGCTGATCAGCACAACTGCCTCTCCAAAAATCACGTTGATCCGCTTATGCTCAGTAAACTGGGACCTGTGAGAAACTGAGTTTCTCCTATGAGTGAGGTGTTTTAGCAAACCACCTACTTCGTTGTGAGCGTTGAGGCTCCTATGTGCACTGTCACCATGGGGTCTCTATAGCCACAAAGGCTCTGTAGCCACTAAGGCTCTGTACGTAAATCAGGGTCACCTCGTTTGAGCTCCGATACCATGATAAAAAATGGAAAGAAAAGAATTGAATTGAATTAACAAAGAAGCTCATAGGTGAGTACTACACCCGGAGACTACAGAAACTGGAGCGTACACTCTACATTCCATCAATCAATGATACAACAATAAATACATCACAAAAGGATAGGGAGTTGGGAACAAACTCCTACAACCTAGGAACTAATCCTAGAGTTATGTTACAACTATGTAACCATTTATCGATTAATATGATATAATATTAATTATTTTCAACTATTTTTTCTTAATTTAACATGGCTAAAACCTTATTCTAAGACCTAAGGATTGAACTTGTTTACCCTATAGGCTTATTGAGCTGAGAATTCATTTTACAACCTAGTATGAGGGGATATGTATGTTTGTCTGTTCCTAGGTGCCTTTTTAAAATAAAAATAAAATTTATGTTCTAAATAAAAAAAATTAATGTCTCTTATAATTAAAAGAAAATGAATATGCTTTAAAATAATTACAAGTAAAAATAAATATGTTAATCAAATGTTTCAATCTTATACCTTTCAAAAATATTTCAACAAGAAATTTAAATAAACTATTTGAATATATATGTTAACTAAGTTGTGTCATATCAACTTCATATATATATATATATATATATATATATATATATATATATATATATATAAGTTTTTATGATTAAATTTTTATTTGGTCTTATATATTCTATTTAGCATTGAAAAATACAATTTAAACAATAAAAAATAACATATTGTATTTTGCAGTTTTAAATTTGTTTGATAAAATGAGTTTATATATATTTTATGTAAAAAATATAGATATTTTTTATGTTTAGAATATTTATTTGATCCTAAACTTATTTTATTTATCATTCATAAATACAATTCAAACAATAAAAAATAACCCATTGTATTTTCCACTCTAAAAAAGGTTTAAATCCATATCATACTCGTTTTAAAATTGTAAACTAAGTAAAAGTAAAAATTACAAACTATGTGAAAGTGAATGGATATTAATGAAACACGTAAAAAATAAATGGAAATTAATAATGTCAAAATGTATTACAAATGGATATATTTTTAAAGCAACCATTATTTGGTAGCTTAGTCTAAAGAGCCCGCGTTTTGACCCAAATTCCGGCCACGATTTTCAGAAAATCCGGCAAAGATTTACCCAGAAACTTGTTTATAGTTGTTAAACATTAGTATTTTGAGTGCCCCAGGGGTTTTTGATAGTGCTGAATCCATTTCCACTATCAAAAATGGATTCCAAGCACTGCAACTACCTAATTTTTGCAAATTTAGTTGACCGGATTCCGGATTTCTGCCGTCCGAGCCAAAACGCGGGCTCGGTAGACAACTCCTTATTTGGTGGGCTATAAGATAATAAATGCTATTGAACAATATATGCCCATTTAAATCTAACTATGGACGTATAGGGCCCAAACGCTCATTTATTATCGTCCGCTCATTATATCACTTATAATAATTGAATTGTGTGTGAATTGGATCATCGATACGCTGGATCATCCCGCTGGACGAGGTGACGTCCTTCTCTGTCACTTACCGCTGTGGGTAAGAGTGGAATGAATGCACGGTGTCTGTATGTCTGTATTCGATGTGGATAGACGGCCAGACATATTAACAAGTTTATATAACTATTAATACCCAGGGCAGTATATGTTTACGGCAAGATAATGTACTTGCTTCAATTTTATAGTGGACATATAATGCAGCACGTACTTATGGTGGGATAGATTTGTAAATATTGGTTGTGGATAAACCGGTCTATTCAAAATGGTTCATGCAATTGATTACATAGTTGTGATAACATAACAAGTCATTTGTAGACAAGCGGTCTGGAATTTGACATTATAGAGAACGTTTATTTGCATTTTAAAAGTATTTCACCTTTAAGGAAAATATTGAAGTGTGAAAAGTCATTGGTGAAAAAGTTTAAAACGGTTAAAATATTCAAAGTATACAAAGACTAAATTAAATAATCTATTTAGTTATAACAAGTATTTCGTGTCATCATTTTTTTTTGGATCGCTGAAAACGAGATTTTTAACGACCCTAAAAGGCATACAAAGAAATATTAACCTCAATGGGATACATTTCATAAACAATTTTCCAATGTTATAGCATGACATCAAAAGGATTACAAGAAAGATTGACCATAATTAGGCGGCATTTTATAAGCAATTTTCAGATTGTGATCAGAAAATTCTTAGTTACTCTACTATCATAAATATATATAAAACAGAAAAAAAAACAAATAACTTTTATTTTTCAGTAAAAAATATGTTATTTTTTGTATTAATAAAGGGTAGTACATGTATCATGAATTTTGTTATATATGTCTTATCAAAAAAGAAATAAAATTATATAAATTCTTTAGGGTAGTGCGGGTATTTAAAAATTGTTTTTATCAAAAAATTGCTTATCATAATTCTTGTAGATGACTCTCTGTTGTGCTTTATATTCTCCTTTGGCTTCTTCTTGTATCCATCTTCTTTTCACTGTCAAGAATAATTTACTGTACAGGCTTTGACATATACCCCCTAATCAAAAGAGGAAAAATGAAACTTATTTGTAGCCCTGTTGATGCCTTTTTTAGATAGCATATCTGTAATTCAATTCTCCTCCAGTAAATATGTGTAAAATTACAAGCTAAAAGTGTGTTATCATCAATTTCAGATGAACCATCCAGTTATTAAGAGAAAAGGATTGAAAAATTGTTCCGATTGACCCAATCTATGTTCCCCTTGGCATCTCCAAAAACCTGTAATTTTTGTATTTGTAGCCATTTAGCTGCAATCAACACTCCCCATAAACCGATGATTTTGGCTTTGTTGTTTGTCCCCCTGCTCGCATCCAACAAAAAATGATGATATTTCATAGCATGTATGTAGATCACAACGCCACAACCATAGGCTCTCTTAAAACTAGCACCATCGAAGAAACCAACTCGGAACGAGTTCCAAATCACAATTTCTCTAAAATTTCGATATCCTTTTGTAGGTAGAAGCCACCCGGTTTCATTGAAAAATTCCATAATCTTGGTAATGTTATTTTGTAGCATAATGTTCTTATCTTCGAAAATTACAACATTTCTTCTTCGCCATATGGTCCACATAATATAGAGGGGAAGTGTCCTATATTCATTATCTTTTATCCATCTCCTTATGCAGACAGATAACATGGTAACATTTCCTTTGTATGCAATTTATAGTGTCCCAATACCCCTTTCCATAATTCCAATGCATAAGAACACATAAAAAATAAGTGATTAATCTCCTCTGCATCGCTCGTACACAGTAGACATATACTTGGGCCATAAAGACCCCTCTTTTGTAGATTTTTCCACGTTAGGATGCGATTATGACATGCAAATCATCCAAAAAATTTGATATTATGTTGGAAAGTTTTGTGTGAAGAAGAAAATCTATTGACACTTTTTAAAGTTCAAATAATTAAAATCCCTAGTAGAGAACCAGAGTGATCATCATATCAAAGTATTAATATCATATCGTTTTGGATAATATGATTAAAAGACATTTCATGCTTACTAAAAACAACATGGAATCATAAGGCAATTTACAACCAGATACACACTGCAACAGAATGGTGTAGCATAGAGAAAGAACAAGATAATTATGAACATGGAAAGAAGCATGATTAAAGCAATAAATTTTTCAAATGAGTACTCAGAGAAATTAGTAGCATGTGTTGTTTATGTGATACACAAATATCCTACAAAGATCTTGATGAAAAGGTTCCAGAAGAAGCATGGTCAGGTATGCATTGTAGTGTATCTATTTTCAGAGTGTTTATATGTGCGGCATATGCACGTGTACCTAAAGAGATAAGAAAGAAGTTAGATGATAAAATTGAAAAGTGTATATTTATTAGGTACAATGAGAAATAAAAGGCATGTGAATTGGATATTCCTATCACCAAAGTACTATAATCAACATGGATGTTGTGTTCAAAGAACAAGATTCATGCAATAGGAGCTTAGACAAAAAGGTTGACGTAAGAGTGCCTCTCATGGATGAAGAGGACGTAGTATCAAATGAGTATAAAGGATCATATGAGAAGACACCAAACATTTTCATGCCATCAAGGATTCCATGTTTTTCTAAACAACATGGATCTTCAAGCAGATCAACATTTTGGAATACTCCCAACTATCAGTTAGGTGAAGAATCAAGCAATGGTAAGAGAAGAATGAGAAGTTTTCTAGATATTTATGATGATTTGGATGTTATTTTTAATTTTCTTTTGAATAATATACAAAAGATGATAATTGGTTGTAATATATGGATGAAAAAATATAATCTATACACAAGAATGATACTTTGGATTTGATTTATTTACCTAAAGATGGAAATATCATTGGTGTGCAATTGGTGTGCAAGACAATGTTGAATGAAAAAGGAGAGATTGATAAATTTAAAGCAAGAATTGGAGCAAAAGGGTTCTTGTAGCAACTAAGAATATACTTTGGAGAAACTTTTGCTCTGGTAGCTATATTGGATACTATAAGAGTTGTTTTGGCAACAACAACTCGAAAATAAGTGGAAAGTGTAATAGATTGATGTCAAATCAACCTTTGTGAATGGAAATATGGAATAATAAACTATGTGCAACAACCCCTCTAGGTTATGAAGTTGAAATTCATGAAGATAACGTTTACAAATTGAATAAATTGATCTATGGACACAAACAAGCTCCAAGAACCTGGTATAGCAGAATTGGAAGACATATGATAAAGAATGGATTTAGTAGAAGTAAAACTAAACCAACATTGTATGAAAAGGTAAATGAGCATGGTCAAACTTTGATTATCTTTTTATATGTAGATGACATGATTTATACTGGTGATCTTGAGTTAGATCAATTTAAAGTAGCAATGAAGAAATAATTGGAAAAGATAGATCTTGGTCTTATGAAATATTTTTTTGGCATAGAAGTTGAGAAATCAAAGAATGAGATTTTTATTTGTCAAAGTATATGTGTAAAAACATAGTTAGAAAGGTTCATAACAGAAATTTTTAAGCCTTCTCCTACACCATTAGTGACAAATACAAATTTGAGTAAAGATGATGAAGGATCTCATGTCAATAAAACTTTGTTTAAAATATTGGATGGAAGTCTTATGTATTTGAGAGCTACAAGACAAAATATTATGCATGAAATTATTTTAATTTATAGTTTCATGGAGTCTCCGAAAGACTCACATTGGAAAGATGGAAAAATGATTTTGAGATACATAATAGGAGCTCCAAATAGTGGCATACTGGATGCAAGAAGAAAAAAAAAATTACTTGGTTGGATGTACTGACAGTGATTTTGTAGGAAGGTTGGATGATATG
Source organism: Pinus albicaulis (assembly GCA_034641835.2). Taxonomy (NCBI): domain Eukaryota; kingdom Viridiplantae; phylum Streptophyta; class Pinopsida; order Pinales; family Pinaceae; genus Pinus; species Pinus albicaulis. The sequence goes on from CM076570.1 coordinate 859,753,346, forward strand.
AGAAGCACTTCAATTTATGTGTTTCATATTGTTTTATGTGTGATATCATGGGAATCTAAGAAGGAGCCTATTACGACACTTTAAGTAGCAGAAGAAGAATGTATAGTAGTGACATTAGCAGCATACCAAACACTACGGTTACGAAGAATTTTGTATGGATATCATTTGAAATAAGAAGGAAGAATAACAATCTATTGTGACAACACCTTAACTATTGCATTGTCAAAGCAGAGTGTGTTCCCTCAAATGAGAAAACATATTGATACAAGCTATCATTTTATAAGATATTTTTTTAGAAATGGAAAAGTTTATTTAGAGCCTTGCAAATTGAGTGATCAGTTGGCTGATATATTTAATAATCCATTAACAAAATATGTATTTGAGTTTCATAGAGGAAAATTAGGTGTTGTAAGCCTAGCTGAGACTTAGACTAATAAGCATGTTTGCGTTGTCAAGATCCATGTCTTAGTTTAGTGGTCATGATTAAGAGGGAGTGTTAAAAATAGATAATTACTTTTTCATGCATTACATCTATATTTATAGCATGAGTTTATTTGAGTGAAGTGTGAGTTGGTTGGATTTCAATCTATATTTGGAAAATCAAATTTAGTGCGAGTTTTCATTTTTAATTTAGTCCTAGTGATATTTAGTTGATTTCATTAGTTAGAAAGCATAGATACCCCACATTGAGATCAATTGGAATCAATCAAGCTTATGTGATCAATAGAGAAGAGCAACAACTCTTATTTTTTGTTTGTGAACTTCTGTATTAATTTGTGTCTTTCCTCTTCTTCCTTTCCAACATGTCTAACAATGAAATCGTTATAATGGCAATTAGCAATATTCATCCAGTAGCAATATTCATCTCGCCAAACAAATGCTTTGGCCGCATAACCATAACTTTCCTTTGTAAATAAAACACTCCGAATCAATTCCAATTTAAATTTCTGAGAATTTGAATCCCCATGGTTTAATCTTATTAAAAAAATTCTCTATATTGGGTTTGGGGATTAAATCGGGCATGGATATGAATCTAGAGTTTGTAACGCAATTAATACATTGAATTGAAATAGGGAATTTGTAGATTATGTTAAAGACCGTAACAAAATGACCATGAAACAAAAGCAAGAATTTCTAATCCTTCGTGTATTAAAAATGAAATATGGCGAGGAAATGAAGTTCAATGTTGTAACAAAATGGTTATGAATCAAGACGATGAATTCAAAATCCATATTGAATGCACCTACGGGTTTTCCACCCATCAACTCTCTAGCTTGTAGAAAGTTGATTTGATCTTAATCCTATTGGAGTCTGCTAGGGGCTGAAAAAACACCTCGGTTGGCCATTGCAACAGATACTAGAAGAAGTAGCGGCCATGATAGGGAGAGGTGTTACTTCAACCCATACTATATTCCAAATTGCAGTTGTTGGGAGTGAGCGATCCATTGATCAGATCAACTATTTTGCCACTATGGTGGCAAGGGATGAATTTTGAGAGTAATGGTAGAGAAGCAATGATAACGCCACTTGTAGCTCAAAAACATAACTAGGCAATCAGTAACCATGAATGAAAATTAGAGAAATTATTTGTAACAGTGGGAGTTGAAATTTTAAAGTAAGTTCTACTGTATGGGGAAATGGTTCAAACCACGTGCATGGAATTTATGCCTTTATTTGATTTCTATATGTTGTTGTTTGTAGGAAAGATCTTGATTTTAGGATCTTGTTGTTTTCAAGCACACTCCTTGTTTTCTTATTATAGGTCGATGATGTTTATGGGAAATTCGTTACCAAGGGAACTATTCTTGATAATGATCCTGGGAAGGTGATTAATCATAATTGTGATTTTCCTGACTGTCTAGGACTTCGTAATAGTTACATGCTTTTTGAGATTCGACTTGATTTTCTTTTGTTCCTTTAGAATCATATAATTTAAACAAAAAGAACATTAATAGTACTATAAACATAAACATTATAACAACGTTCAAAAAAACACATAAACAATGAAAAGTTGAGATAGAAAATTATTAAAATTTAAACATAAGCTAAAAAAATAAAAATAAAATATAGCGTTAAGCATCTTGACGAATTCACCACTCCTAGGTAAAAAAAATTGTTGTTTTAAAATTGTAAAATATGGGAAAGTGAAGGAATATTGATGAAGCACATGAAAATGAATGGAAATTAAGCCTGTGAGAGATGTAATACATCTTGATGTATTTTTAATGCATGTCGATTATTTGGTAACTCTCTCCTCCTTTGAAAAGTTTTTGGAAAAACGAAATACCAGCTGTACAAACATGAATTCCTTTGTTGTATTATTAGTCCCTGCCTACGAAAGCGCATGGACTATAGAGATCACTTGATCGTTGAATCCATATTAATTTGGGTTTATCAGAAATTTATCCAAAATTTAACCAAACTTTCGGCGTGGTAATTTCACTTCACCAAAATTTATCCAAATTTTTTGATACAACCTCTTATTGGAACCTTCACATGTTTCAAGGCAAATTTTGAGGGAACTTAGAATCGATAACCAAAGTTTATGTAATATCGTTTTCGAGAAATGTTTCGAGGGAACCTAGAATGGATATCCAAAATTTATGTAATAATATTGTTTTTCGAGGAAACTTACAATAGATATCAAAACTTTATATAATAATATTGTCTTGGATGTGCTTCAGTGTTGTTTCAGATGTGCTTGTTACCTTTATCCATATCAAAAGTTTGGGCGTGCTTGTTACCTTTATCCATATCCAAAGTGTCTCCAAATTTTTTATTGTTTATAAAACTTTATATTATAGTAAATTTAGATTATGTATAGTGTATATACAATGTCATATTTACGTCGATAGGCGTACCCTTTGTTGCAATTGGCTACTTTAATTATTTTCTTAATTAATTTTTTTGATTAGATGGTGTAAACTTCAAGATGCCAGTATATGCTCGTTGTTGCCACCACATCAAGGATGAAATTCATACCACTAACTTTCTTGCATATCTAAATCATATGCTTAAACCTTACTTCAATTATTTTTTTACAAAACATTATTAAAAATTTACTGTACAAGTTACTTGTCACCACATATGAAGATTAGAAAAATCAAATTAAAAATATAAATGCTAAAACTTACATTATTGAAACGTGGCTTTCATTGATTACGATTTTCAAAAATCCTAATGAAACAAATATATGTGCTCTCTATTCATTGGCTTTCATTGATCGCATTTTTATCAAACTGCCAAAATATTCTCATTTTATAAAAGAAAGTAATGGTTTTAAGTTATAATCTTTTTTTCAATTTTCAATTTTAAATTCTAATATAAATTATATTTTTAGGTTTTAAATTATAATATAGTTTATATAATATTAAGTTATAATTTTTTTAAAATATTATATTTTATTATATCATATTGTAATATTAAATTTAATATAAACAATCATAATGAATTTTTTTAATAAAAGACTTAAGTGTGTGTTATCAAACACTCTATGTAAAAATTAAAATAATGTATTTTGTCATCTCTTTCATCATGGAAGCATTGAATTTATTTTCAAAATGTTAGAAGATTAACATTATATAATCAATAATAGTGAAAAAGTTTATAGAAAAAACTAAGAAATTCCACATTAGATTAACAAACTCCTTTTAAATTCTACCAATTTACTATGCCATTTGTCAAATTTAATGTCATGAACCAAAAAAAAAATGAAACTTAGACACTAAGTAATTTGTGAAAAAAGAAGGAACAAGATGAAGTGAAGTTTAAAGCACTAATTCATAAAACTTTAGTTAGGAATCTATAAATAAAGGAGACTATCTTTGTCTCACATTCATTTATAAGTAGACAATTAGTATGGTAAACCATCATATTTTTTTTAATTACTTCAATCACTTATATTGTAGTAATATTCACTTTATACTAATATTATTATATTATAATAACATATATTAGATTTTAATAATAGCCTTTAAATTATATTTTAATATTAATATAGTTTTCTTTTATATATAAAAAGGATTGAATCCTCACATTTTTTATTTTTATAATAAAAATTAAAATTCTTTAACTATAAAAATTATTGAATATCCAAAAATAATTGACAAATCATTTTTTTCAATTTATTAAATAATGATACACAATAAGAAATCCATCAATTTCAACATAGCCTAAATCCTTATGCCAACAATTTCAATTATATAATAAATATAATTATATAAATATAAAATAATGGGGTTATTGTTATTTATATAGTTATTAATAATTACAAATATTTGTCTTTAACCAAATACACATGTGATGCTGGTGTATATATGTTTATTGCAAAGACATTGGTAAATGTGGTTGTAGATATATTTTATATAAGATTATCGGCGTATATCAATCACATTGGTAAACGTGATTGTGCTAGTAAAATAACTTTAGAAAATGTATATATAACAACTAGGTAGATATTCCAAGTGCCATTTTCATTTTAACAATATCATATTTGAAGTTCCATTTGTCTTCATACCACCTCTCCACCGCCTCACCCTTTCCTCGCCTCACGACCTCATCCATTTGTTTAATACTTGTGTAGAAAATTACTTGCTAATATTTATTTATGAAATTGTCGTTGTACCTTTGGCTCGGAGAACCAATAGCAAAGTAGAGGCCTGGAGATGTCTCTGAATACTCTTAAGCTGCATCTTTTGATCGAAGACTCTTCATTTGCATCATTGTACCACATGATAGGAATTCCTCATCTAAAGCACAAGACTCTTCATATGCGTCAGAGTCAAAGGTAAATCATTATAAAATTATTATTGCTTAATATTTTTCAATTTTGATCTAATTGCACTCTATGCGTTAGAAATATTAGCAAGGAATAACACATCAACAACAAAATACTCTTCATATGCATTAGAATCAGACGTAAATCATTATAAAATTATTATTGCTAAACATTATTAAATTTTGATATAACTGAACTCTATGCATTAGAAATATCAATAACAAGTGAACAACCATGGGAAGCCATATCTACTAGATAGAGAAAACCCTAAAAATTAGAGCAGTATTAGGCCTAGTTACATGGATCAATTATTCTTTCCATCAATTTTGTAACTAACAATATAGACATGTTATAACCATGTACATATCATAATCATGTTAAATCCTGCTAATTACAAGAAAGGAGTTCCACACTGCATAAAATTAGTGAGAAACCAACTCACGATTTTGTGGGTATCCATTTTCTCAAAAGGATATCTAAAATTATTTAAAACAAGAAGTTGTATGCATCCCCAGCTTGCTCAGTAGGGATAGAATTCATAATTTTGACAAATAGTTCTACATCTTAAAATGTTTGTCTTTTTTACTTCATTCATCCATTAATTCATCAACTGAAGTATTATTTAATTTTGTTAGAAAAACTTAATATTGAGTAGTTCTAATATGATAGCGGTCATAATCTTCACAAATATTTCTACACCTTAACATGTCTTTTGTGTTTTTTTGCTTCATTCATTTATTCAGTGTGTCAGGTTTTTAGCGAGGGTATGTTATGAAACTTATAAATAAAATAAATTCCTTTGGATACACTAACTCTTACTAACACTATATTATCATAACACACACCACTATATTATCATAACAGGCGCATAGGACATATAGACACACAAGACACAAACTATTGTTTGTATCTCAAAGTTGTACATATTTGTTATTAGAAATAAAATTCATTGCATGAAAGGCAACCTTTTGTATAGACACATAAGTTATTAAAGGTTTGCAAAAAAAGAATAACACTCAAGCGATCCTGATTCAAAAACTTTGTGTTTTTATTGACATAATCGAACCATGGCAGTATTTCAACCTAATTCAAACACATTATGTTTTACTCTCAGAATCGAACCATGGTTGTGTTCAAAAAATTAAATTCCAACAAGTTGTAGTTGAACAAGAAGTATGGGTTAATTAGTTCTTCCAACAAATTATGAATTATCTATAAAAGTATGTCAGCTAAATAATTATGACAACGAAAGACCATTTTGAAAAACTCTTACTCTCCATAGTGATAGCATGGACTATAAAAATCTCTTGATCCTTGAATCAATTAATTTGGGTTTACCGGAAATTTATCCAAAATTTAACCAAACTTTTGGCGTGATAATTTTTCACCAAAATTTATCCAAAATTTTTGATTCAACCTCTTATTGGAACCTTCACGTGTTTCAAGGAAAGTTTCGGGGGAACTTAGAATGGATATCTAAAGTTTATGTAATAATATAATTTATCAAGCCAAGTTTCTAGGGAACTTAGTGTTGGAATTTTACTCTCAACCACTGCCATGAATGAGAAGCGGTAACAACCGACACTTCATCAATTTTTGAAAACAGAGAAGGACAGGAAAAGATCGAACAGCTCAGAGGCGTTTTCACACAACATAGAAAATAGAGTACTCGAGCCTTTAACTATGCATTTATTTTCAACCACCGCATTGACTTACCTTTGCCCGCAGCACGCAATCACAATTTTTTTTTTTTAAACCTTAATTCATTCTCCATATGCTATTCCACCGCCGATGCGACATCCTGCAGGACCTACCTTATCCTTACCACATGGACCAAACCTTATTTTGCGTTCATTTCCTTTGTATTTCACTTACCGCAATTACCTTTGTTTAAGCTACCCACAGAGCGTACTTCACATTATTTACCACTTACCTTTCTGCCACCGCAAGATATATTATTTTCCGTTTGATGTGATTGTGCTATCGCACATCACATTTGTAAACATTTGTGTTTATCACTTAGCTTCCACAAGTTAAGTTGTTTGTTTTGCGGTGCGATCGTGCCATCGTACATCGTGCCCACAACCTTTCATGTTTACCCGTGTTCACGCCAGTTAAGGGTTTAGTTCATCGATCTACGATCAGTGATAAGGAGTCGAATGCGATGAGGATTGAGAGCCACAACAAATAATATTTGAGATTCGCCAGTTTTATGTTTTGAACGTGTCTTCACGTGTTTCTGTGTATAAGAAGAAATAAGGTTTGCGTATGATTTTTAATGAAGGAATGGGTCTGTTGATGGCCCAAGGACAAATGTTGTTGAACGTCCGTTCAAGCATTGAAGCAAAATTGAATAGATTAGGTTCTTACAATCTTCGTCCATTTGATATAATAATTCTAATTTTCATTATGTTAGAGAGAGTGATGGAATGAAAAATAAGTTTCAATCCTCTCCTGTGTTTTATGTTGTATGCCTATGTGTATTGATTGTTTAACTTCCACATTATTGTTGTATTCTTTGTGTTTTGGAAAACACATTCCCTTTGTTATTATTGTATTCAGAAATTACAACATGGTATCAGAGCAGGTCTAGGCTCTCGGTGAAAGACACACGAGCTCGCTCTTCACTACAGAAGTTGTAAGATTGATTTGAGAAGCATATTTCTCCGGCAGTAAGAAAGCTTCTGTTTTACACAGTTAAGTTGATTGTTTGTTTACACAGTCAGAATGGCAGCAGCAGGCACAAGCCTGAAAAATCTCCAACTACCACAGTTTAATGGGAAGAACTATGACTATTGGGCCATTACAATGACGACCCTGTTTTCTTCACAATATATATGGGAGCTAGTGGAACAAGGTTTCCAATAACCAGAAGACGCAACAGCATTTTTTTCTTTGACAGCAGTAGAAATAGACTCGTTTAGAGATAATATGAAGAAGGACTCCAAATCCCTCTTATATCTCTTTCATGTAGTACATGAAAGTATTTTCCCAAGGATTGCAGCAACAAAAAAGTCTAAGGAAGCATGGGATATTCTCAAAACAACCTATCAAGGCATGGAGAAGGTGAAGACAACAAAGCTACAAGTGCTTAGGAGAGAATTTGAAACTCTTTGTATGAAAGAGTCTGATAACATAGACTCATTATTCACACATATGATTGGATTGGTTACCCAGATAAGGTCTCATGGAGAGACACTTGAGGAAAGAAGAATAGTGGAGAAAATATTGAGAAGTCTACCCTCAATATTTGATGCCATAGTGGTGGAAATAGAAGAGACAAAGGATCTCTCACAATTTTTCAGTGGATGAGCTTTGTGCATCCCTGATGTCTCATGAACATAGACTGAAAAGAACATCAAACTCCTCATTGGATCATGCATTCAAGACACAGATGTCTTTTGGTCAAGGTAGAGGTCAAGGAAGATCGAACTAACAAGGACATGGAAGAAGCCCACAAAGAGGTGGAAGAAACAACCCTGCAAGCACAAGTGGAAGGGGCAGCAATCAGAATCAAATTGAAGGTTGAATCCAACACCAAGCGTAAGGACAAAGGTTGTCATTATTGTAAAAATTATGGGAATTATTCCAATAAATGTTGAAGGAAAAAAAATGACACGAATAATAGGCAACATACTAATTTTTCAAAAGAAAGTTAGAACCAGAGTAATGTGCTTCTAACATGTAATATAGAACAAGAAAAACATGAAGACGTATGGTTCTTAGACTCAGGTTGTAGTAACCACATGACTTGAAACATAGCAATGTTTTCCAATATTGATGAAGATGTGAAGTCTGAAGTGACAAATGGGACTGAAAGCAAAGTCTCTGACATGGGAAAAGGAAGAGTATCAATACTCACAAGGAAGGGAGAAAATAAATTTGTGCCAGATGTCTATTATGTACCTAGCCTGAAATGTAACCTTCTGAGCATTGGACAGCTCGTGAACAAGGGCTACAATGTATTTTTTAAGAATAATGTGTGCACTTTCCTAGACATACTTCCAAGTAAATGGGTAATTGCATAAGTGCACATGACAAAGAATAGGAGGTTTCATCTCAAGCTCAAAACTGACTTGAGGGAAGGAGGTGTGGTAGCAGCAGTCACACAAGAGGTCTTTCAAGAAGAAGTGAAATAAGAAAACTAGTTATGGCATTTGATATTTGGACATCTCAATTTTGGACGTTTGAACCTCTTGCATAGGAAAGGGATGGTAAGAGGATTACCACTCATTGAGAAACCATAAAGCCTATGTGAAGGTTGCATCTTCTGCAGAAAACACAGAGAATCCTTTCCAGCAGGAAAGAGCATAAGGGAAAAGGCACCCTTAGATATTGTCCACTCATATTTGTGTGGACCAATGCAAACGCCATCTTTAGCTGGAAGTGTTTATGTTTTAAAATTTATAGACGATTACACCAGAAAGAAATGGGTGTATTTCTTGAAACAGACGAGTGAAGCGTTTGAACAATTCTACCACTTCAAAGCTCTTGTTCAGAAGCAGAGTGGGAAATACATAAAAGTGTTGAGAATTGACAGAGGAGGAGAATATATCTCCAAATATTTCCTACGTTTCTATAGGGAGAATGGCATACACAAGCAATGTACCAAAAGGTATACACCACAGCAAAACGGTGTAGCAGAAAGGAAGAATAGGACCATCATGGACATGGTCAGAAGTATGATGAAGGAGAAGCATTTTCCAAATGAGTATTGGGCTGAAGCTGTCAATTGTGCAATGTATATTTTGAATAGATGCCTAACCAAAGCTGTTATGAATAGAGTTCTGGAGAAGCATGGAGTGGAACAAGGCAATTTTTCACTCACATGAAAGTATTTGGATGTGTGGCATATGCACATGTCCCAAATCAACTAATAAAGAAGTTGGACAACAAGGGGGAGAAGTGTATCTTTGTTGGATACAGTGATGAGTCCAAGGCATACAAACTCTATAATCCATACACCAAGAAATTTATAATCAATAGAGATGTTTAGTTCATTGAAGAATAAGTTTGGGATGGAAGCTTAGCAAAGACAGTGAATGTGAAAACATGTGTGTCTCACAAAGAGAAAGAGGAATTGATTGCTGAAAGTAATTCCTCAATGCTGGCTCCTCCTCCACCTACACAAGCACAAAAAATCACACCACAAGAAGGAAACAGAATAGCCTTGAGAAATCAAGCAAGTGCTTCTCCAAGCACACCATGGGGATCAGAAAATCCCTCGAGTTCAAGTGGAACTCCAAGCACACCAATGTAACGTCCCTCACTACCAATTTTTTTTTTTCTCTATAGCAATATAATATCTATATCCCCTTTGTAAATAATTATTAAGTTTATGTATCCCTTAACTCCCACTATACTATTGTTCTTTATAATATAAGTGGTTTAATTATGTATATGTCCAATTATGGAATTGTTATCCCAATACTAATTTTTCATTTTAAATTATTTTAACTTGAATAAGTCCCTTTATTATAAATTCTCCATATAAACACAACCTTATATTTATTTGTTTATATCTTGCACCTTAAAATTTCAACCACCCTTACTTGTGGTATTCCATACAATTATTTGTCTTTATAATATCTACTATATGCACCTCATGCACATACCCAATATATATCATATTTGTTATCATGGTAAGGCTTACCTTATAACCAAACTTTTGTACTAAGGCTTACGAAATTTAAATCCTATCCTCTCCAATTTATTAAACCCCGCCAATGAGCTTCGAACGAAATATATAAATATTTAATCCCATGGTACGTTGACTATATATGGTCTCTTTTTTTTATGATATATTTATACCTATGACAATATTTATTCATTACTTTCGTATACCAAGTACCAAGATTTTGAAAAAACTCACATCAACTTAATTTTCATGAAATTCTAGGAGTATTCATTTAATGGCTAACTCGATCACTTCACAGGTCTGAGTACGAAATTTTTAAAAATATTTGCTTCGAAGTCACTTAATCCATGGGGTTAACTTCTTGATGTCTGTCGAACTGACGCACAAATCCTATCGAACTTTGAGCATATAATTTCGTACTGAATGATGTGAAGGTTAACTATAACACCGGGGTTTCTTCATAGCTTTTGGTAGGTTTTATCATTAATGTTCTCGGGCTCTTCCCTACGCATCGATCCCCACCTGATCGCAGAGATCTTGACAAGTTTAGGGTTGCAATTTCTTAGGATTTTAATATATGTTGGCTTTTAAATGCGGAAATTTCGGAACAATATCACTTCTTCACCTCCTCGAAGTTCAATTTCTACGCATCTCCTCTGCTCCTACTCTCATTGCAATGAGGTTTTTATGCTTCAAGTTTCAACCTCAAATGCCTGTAACCTTATCACCATATTTCATGACGTTCGTATCAGTGGAGGCTTCCACAGATTTCTTTTTGGTACTTATCCTTTCCTATAAGACATTCTATTTTGTTATAAATTTCTCCAGATTTACAGTATATGGATTTATTTTTAGTTTGATTTCGATTTCAATTTGGAGTCTGTACATATGAATTTTAAGCATACAAATTTATAACGGTGATCTCCTTAACCCATTTATATCACAGCTTTGACTTCTATACTGACGGTGAACGCTTGCAAGTTTGTCTTGGTCACATATCCTCAATGCTCACAGGTATATTCCTGATTTCGTGCTTTGCCCCAATTCGGGGTGGTTTACTGTGTTTATTTTTTTCGTTGCTGGTTTAATTTGTGCCTCAGTAGGAGTTTAACTAAAGTCGATTTAAAATACCTCACTATATCTGAAAACCCAATAATCGTTTTCGTTTTATATAACATAAATTTTCAAGATTCTTTTATAATTCCAATTTAAATCTAGTCGGAAACAATTTACTGTCATAACCTGAAGTTTCTCATATGCAAATTTGTTTTCTACAGGTAAGAGCTCTTTTCAAATTTTTTTCACGAGATCAATTTTCTTCCTGCAAGATGAAATCGCTTCTTATTTATTGATCCTAACCTAAGTTGTATCTCCAAGTTTGCAAGACTCAGCGACTCCCAGTGTTGAACACATGATTTGATGTAGTTTTAAACTTCTATTTACATAAATTATAGTTTTACGATGGCACTTTGCTATCGTACCCTACCTCTGTGAACTGTGAAGTTTCTATTTAGTGCATGGGTTTAATTTCTCATTTATGTGTAAACTTGAACTGATATTCATAAGGACTATCCACAAATTTTTATTATGGTTTTATAATTAAAATCGTGCTACTGATGACACTCTTGCAGAGACTGTTTATCTAGTTATATTTCCTTTCTTCAGATCTGCTAACTGAAATTCACAGTATTGCTTGAACTATTGATAAGCGTTCTGATGAAATTTATGTTGTTTTTATATTTTTTTCATGTATCACTAATATTCTTAAGGTAGCTAATGACAACGTCATGCCCTTTTCTTTGCAATATATTAACAAAATTTAAAACCCTTAATTTCCATTTAGGAAATTTAATACTCTCGTGTCTTGTAATTCTGGCACACAGAAATTTAGTGTATATATATATACATCTGTTCCACAGTATACTAATTTCGTTTTTGGTTTACCGATTGTAAAGTGTTTCAAATTGATAAAAATTCCAGTTTTCCAATTTCAGTTAATGATATCTATTTTAAATGATAATTTTTTTTTCAATATTGATATCACCATTCTATAAAGGATACTTGTAATTTTACAATTTGTAGTTTTCATTTATTTTTATTTTCAATAATAGAAAAATGACATTCTTAGCATATCCTTCACAGTTTCATGTAATTAATATTTCCAGACCTGATATTTTATCATTTCTTTCATGTATTAACATAATGATATTTTAGAGATCAGTGCTGCACATAACAACTGTACTTTCAAGTATTAACATAATGATATTTTAGAGATCAAATCTATAATAATAATTGTAACTCTACTCTTATTCTATAATCATTACTCTGTTCCATGTTTCTTAATTTATGTCTAGTTCTTTTCTTACTGAAAATAAATCACTATTATAAAATTCAATATGTTGGACAGGAATAATGATACTGATTTTCTATGAAAGTATTACTTCTCTGGTTCTATTTCACATTTATATTCTGCAATGCAATTAAGTATTTTTAGGGATATAATTTCATTAAATTTTGTTTACTATAGTAGTTCTTTTATAACTATTTGTTATAAATTTATATTGTAATTACAGATGTCAAAGAATTGCTATAGTACTCCTGTTTAAATTATTTTGGCATTAGTACAACTTTTGGGTATATTTTCCAAGAAGACACTTATTCCCAGATTTAAACCTGGTGTAGGTTTAGAATTTCTGGTGAATGGTACTTTAATTATTTCTCCCATGAAACTGTACAACTTGTAGCGCTTAACAATTTGCATAAATGCATGGGATACTTATTTATTTATTTTTTCATTTCAAAGATAAATCAACTAATTGAAAATCATAACATATTCCCTAAAAATTTATCTATATAGAATTTATCTAATTGAAATTATATGTGCATACCAATTCCTATGACAAGTCCTCCAAACCTTTGAGTTCCCTTCTCTCCTGAACTCACACCCGAGCTGAGATCCTCCAGTGTCAGACTAACCTCAGTCTTTCCTAAAGCAGCTTACTTAACCCTTGCTTTCCCCAAGCCTGTTTCTAAATTCTGCGTCCAAAATTTCTAGGATGCTTTCTTCGTGTTTTTTCCTAGGCTGCCCTCATTAGGGTCCTTTAAAGTTGTCTTTTCCACTTTTCCAGCTTTTCCACCTCCTCCAAATTACTTTCCTCTTCATTGGGGAATTAGATTTTTCTCTCCCAATCTAATTTAGAAATATTCCTTTGAAGTTTTTTTTTTTTTTTTTTTTTTGGAAAGGTTTTTGGGAAAGTCTTGCCTGGTCCATATCCTCATGGATCAGATTTATGATCTCCAATCTCTTATAGTCATAGTGAACACATAAATATTCTATTTATTTCTCATAATAAATATTTAAATAAAATCCACACAATGTTTCTCCATTGGGGTCCACTTTCCCCTTTGGATTATTTGCTCAAATGTAAATAAAAAGCATTTAACTTGGGGTGTTACACATTCCTCCTCTAAAGATGAACACCGTCCTCGGTGTTGTCAACAAAATTTAAACAGTTCATGTTGAAAATAAAAATGGATATTTTTCCATCATCTCAGTTTCTCTTTCCCATGTAGCCTCTTCAACAGTAAAGTGTTTCCGTTGCACTTTTACTCTGGCTACTGTTCTATATCGCAGTTCAATTTCTTCCCGCTCCAATATTTGAAGCGGCTCTGGAAGGAACTCCCCTTCTAGTTCCAACTGAATCACATTCCAATCAACAATGTGAGCAGCATCATGTATATATCTTTTCAATAAAGAAACATGAAACACATCATGAACCTTAACATGTTGGGGTAAGGCCGATTTATAAGCCACTAGTCCCACCCTTTCTAAGACTTCAAAAGGCCATAAATATCTAGGAGCCAGTTTTGCACAACTTCCAGTATGCGAAGTGCTTTTTTTGGGCTTAATCCACAGATATACATGGTCACCCACTTTGTACTTTCGGTGAATTCTCTTCTTGTCGGCATAACTTTTCTGTCGATCTTGAGATGTCTTGATGTTTTTATGTATTTGTTTAACAATATTTTCCATTTCTTGCAGAGCATCTAGCCCAAGTACTAACTTATCTTCAGGTTGGCTCCAGATTAAACGAGTGTGGCACTTTCTTCCATAGAGTGCCTCAAATGGACTCATCTTGATGGAATATTGGTAGCTGTTATTATAAGAAAATTCGACTAAATGTAAATATTCTTCCCATTTATTTGGCCTATCCATCACGTACATTCTGAGCATATCTTCCAGTATTTGATTGGGTCTCTCTGTTTGACCATTTGTCTGGGGGTGATAGGCATTACTAAAAGTTAATTTAGTGCCCATGCCTCCAAACAGACTCTTCCAAAAGGCTGTTGTGAACTTAGTGTCTCTAACTGAAATAATCATTTTAGGAACCCCATGTAGCCTTACAATTTCCTTCATGAACACATTTGCTACTTGGGCTGTCCCAAAAGTAGATTGAACAGGTATGAAATGTGCAGCCTTTGTTAAAGTATCTACGACTACCATTACTGAGTCATGCTGGTACTTTGTTCTGGGTAATCTAGATATGAAATCCATAGAAACAGTGTCCCATTTCCATTCTACAATTGGTAAGGGATTTATAAGGTCAGCTGGATGCTGATGTTCAACTTTTACTAGTTGATATTCCATGCATCTGGCTAAGTAGTTGGCTATGTATTTTTTCATTCCTGGCCAAAACAACTTCTTTTTCAAGGTTGTAAGTAGTTTCTAATATCCAGGATGTCCTGAATAAGGTTGTTTATGATATTCATCTAGGATTTCTTTTTTCAAAGAGTCTACATTGGGTATGTACAATCTTTCTCTATAAAAAATCAGTCCTTTTTTATTTTTTGTATACCCTTTCATTTCTCTTTTCAGCATTTGAATTTGCAGTTTCTCATAGTTAGGATCTTTATCTGCTACCATTTTAACTAATCCTTTTAAGTAAAAATTGGAACTACTCTCGATGTTACTTATGTTTTGGCAAGCATTCCTGCTTAGATCATCAGCAATTTTGTTTTCTTTTCCTTTGATATGTTTTATTTCCATATCAAATTCACTCAGAAAGGACAGCCATCTGGATTTTCGAGCATTCAAATCTGTTTGAGTGAAGAAATACTTTAGGCTGATGTGATCTGTCATCAATATAAATTTCTTCCCTAGAAGATATTATCGCCACATTTTGAGTGCGTGAACTACATCAGCTAAATAAAGATCATACACACTGTAATTATATTCATGTTTCTTAAGTTTTCAAGATTCATAAGCAATAACAGAATTTTCTTGCAACAAAAATCCCCCTAGCCCTTCTCCACACGCATCGGTACATACCAAAAACTCCTGATTTGGATCTGTGATATTCAGTATAAGTGTTGTAGTCTGTTTTAGTTTCAATTGCTCAAAGCTATTTTGGCACTTTTCAGTCCACACAAATTTGGTACCCTTCCTGTGTAGTGAAGTTATGGGGTATGCTAATGTAGAAAATCTTTCTACAAACCTTCGGTAATACCCTACAATCCCCATAAATTATCTTACCGCTGAGATATCAGTAGGTACATGCCACTCTCTAATAGATGTTATTTTCTCAGGGTCAATAGCCAATCCTTGTTCTGAACTTATATGCCCCAAATATTGAATTTTATCCTTATAAAATTCACATTTGCTAAACTTGGCATATAAATGATTCTCCTTAAGAGTCTGCAACACGATTATAAGGTGTTATTTATGCTCTGCCTCACTCTTTGAATATATTAGAATGTCGTCTATAAATACTAGTACAGATTTGTCTAAATATTTATACAAGACACTATTCATTAAACACATAAAAGTGGTAGGAGCATTTGTCAAACCGAAGGGTAGGACTACAAATTCGTAGTGACCATACCTGGTTCGAAAGGTTGTTTTACTGCCATCTTCCTCATTGATTCTGAGCTGGTGATAACCAGTCCTTAAGTCTATTTTAGAGAATACTGAAGCTCCTCTAACCTGATAAAAAAGGTCATCTATTTTGGGTAATGGGTACCTGTTTTTGATAGTCAACTTGTTCAGTTGACAATAATCAATACACATTCTGGAGGTACTATCCTTATTTTTCATGAACAGCACCGATGCTCCCCAAGGGGATACACTCGGTCTGATATAACCTTTACCCAACAATTCTTGCAATTGAATTTTTAACTCCATTAGTTTTGGGGGGCTGATCTGGTAAGGGGCTCTAGAAACTGGTGTTGCCCCTAGCACTAAATCGATTGAAAAAACTATTTCTCTCTTGGGGGGGAGATGAGGAATCTCATCTGGAAATACTTCTTTAAATTCTTTAATCACTAATAAAGTGTCTAACAGATTTTTCGCTATTTGATGTTCTAATTATTCAACATGTATAGCATATACTTGATACCCCTTTCTAGCAGTTCTTTTTAATTGAAGGGCTGAGATCTGCCTCACAAAAATAGGTTTCAGTTTCCCTTTTAGTATGAATGGTTTTCCTTCAGCATCTAGGTAGTGTAGAGTTGTGTCCCAACAATTTATCATGGCCTTTTTCTTTTCTAACCAATCCATTCCTATCAGTAAATCATAGGAACCTAATGGAAAAATGTTTAAATTGACTTCTGTCTGATAATCATTCAATTTATTAGTTGTTTGAGGTAGCCTATGAGTTACCTTGCATTTGGTTCCAGTGGCTAACTGGACCAACCAAGGCTGTTGAAACTTTTCTGTTCTGAGTTTACATTTTTCTACAACTTGTGGACTAATATAACTCAAAGAAGCACCCAGATCAATTAAAACTGTAAAAAATTGGTCAGAAATCTTACCTTCCATCTCGACCATATTAGACTGGTGTTCTGCTTGTCGGTTCTCCAAGGCTACATTAATAGTGGGGATTTTCCTTGCTACGTCATTTACTATGGTAGCTTCTCTATCTCTCAGAACCATCTGAATATTTCGGTGTGGATAGTCCCTCAAAAGATGAGGTTCTCCACAACCCCAACACTTCAATGGTTCCTGCATTTTCACAGTTCCTTCCTTCTTATTATTTCCATTTAGTGGTTTGGAACCAGTTTGAGATTGAGCAGTTTGGTTGTCATTTGTTTTATTAAATTTCTTTCTCTGATGGTTTCTACCAAATTTTTTCAAGTAGGTTGGCTTTTGTTTCCTTCCACTAGAATCACCTTTATTTGACTAGTTCTTTCCTTGGTCCATCTTACCCTGAAACTATTGGTAGCATAATCTGGCTTTCCTCATCACATCATCCATTTTTTTTGGATTATCAAACTCTGTTTTCTCCTTGTACACAATAGGAAAACAGTTCAAAAATATCTGTACCTTTGCCTTCTCCTCTCGAATATACGACACATATCTTAGCAGATTTGTGAACTTGGTGACCAACTCATCTATGGTGAGCTGTCCCAATCTGAGTTCATGAAACTCTTTCTCCTTGTCATCATAATAGTGTTTGTTCAAATATCCATTTTTGAACTTGACTTGAAAATCTTCCCAAGTCACTATTTTCTCATCAATGGCAAGAACCATTTTTGTTTCTTCCCACCACAAGGTAGCCTTACCTTGTAGTTGGTAGATGGCTAATCTAGACCTCAGATTGCTTTCATACTCATAGACCTAAAAGTATCTTATCATATTAAGCAACCATGCCTCAACATCCTCCTCTTTCTCTGCATCATAGGAGGGAGGTTTTATTTTCCGGAATTCACCCTGTAATTCCTTCTTCTGTCTACACTACTGTCTAGTGGCATCATCTTCCTCAGATTCCTCTGAGAGATTCACCCTGCCCTTTCTCTTCCTTCCAAAACCTTCACCTTCTTGGCTGCTTTGCAAAGTCAGTTCCCTTATAAGTTTTTCCTGCTCCTCACTAGCTAAAGATAGCCTATCATTCTGGATTCTTAGCTGGGACATTTCCCATTGCATCCTCTGCAAAATAGCCATCAAAGGAGCATTAGGATCTGGCGTGTTCTCTCCACCACCCAGATCGACATAGAGCCCGTCCTCATCAGTCATTGTCTTGCAGTTGTTATTTTCAGTACCTTTTTACTGTACAACAATACAACATCAGTAAAATATTTTAAAATCAAAAAAATAATAAATCATAGCAGTGAGCACATAAACAACCCAGTTTTCCAACTAGGGCTCTGATACCATTTGTAACGTCCCTCACTACCAATTTTTTTTTTTCTCTATAGCAATATAATATCTATATCCCCTTTGTAAATCATTATTACGTTTATGTATCCCTTAACTCCCACTATACTATTGTTATTTATAATATAAGTGGTTTAATTATGTATATGTCCAATTATGGTATTGTTATCCCAATACTAATTTTTCATTTTAAATTATTTTAACTTGAATAAGTCCATTTATTGTAACTTTTCCATATAAACATAACCTTATATGTATTTGTTTATCTCTTGCACCTTAAAATTTCAACCACCCTTACTTGTGGTATTCCATACAATTATTCGTCTTTATAATATATACTATATGCACCTCATGCATATACCCAATATATATCATATTTGTTATCATGGTAAGGCTTACTGTATAACCAAAATTTTGTATTAAGGCTTACGAAATTTAAATCCTATCCTCTCCAATTTATTAAACCCCACCAATGAGCTTCGAACGAAATATATAAATATTTAATCCCATGGTACGTTGACTATATATAGTCTCTTTTTTTTATGATATCTTTATACCTATGATAAGATTTATTCATTACTTTCGTATACCAAGTACCAAGATTTTGAAAAAACTCACATCAACTTAATTTTCATGCAATTCGAGGAATATTCATCTAATGGCTAACTCGATCACTTCACAGGTCTGAGTACGAAATTTTTAAAAAGCTTCTTCGAAGTCACTTAATCCGTAGGGTTAACTTCTTGATGTCTGTCTAACTGACACACAAATCCTATCGAACTTCGAGCGTATAATTTTGTACTGAACAATGTGAAGGTTAACTATGGCACCATGGTTTCTTCATAACTTTTGGTAGCTTTTATCATTAATGTTCTCAGGCTCTCCCCTCTGCATCAATCCCCACATGATCGCAGAGATCTTGAAAAGTGTAGGGTTGCAGTTTCTTATGGTTTTAATATCTGTTGGCTTTTAAGTGTGGAAATTTTGGAAGAGTATCAATTCTTCAACTCCTCGAAGTTCAATTTCTATGCGTCTCCTCCGCTCCTACTCTCATTGCGATGAGGTGTTTATGCTTCAAGTTTCTGCCTCAAATTCCAGTAACCTTATCACCGTCTTTCATGAAATTCATATCGGTGGAGGCTTCCACAGATTTATTTTTGGTACTTATCCTTTCCTGTAAGACATTCTATTCTGTTATAAATTTCTCCATATTTATATTCTATGGATTTATTTTCATTTTGATGTCAATTTCGTTTTGGAGTTTGTACATATGAATTTTAAGTGTAAAAATTTATAACAGTGATCTCCTTAACCCATTTATATCACAGCGTCGGCTTCTATATTGACGATGAACGCTTGCAAGGTTGTCTTGGTCACATATCCTCAATGCTCAAAGGTATATTCATGATTTCGTGCTTTGCCCTAATTCGGGGTGGTTTACTGCGTCTATTTTTTTCGTTACTGGTTTAATTTGTGCCTTAGTAGGAGTTTAACCAAAGTCAATTTAAAATACCTCACTATATCTGAAAACCTCATAATCTTTTTCATTTTATATAACATAAATTTTCAAGATTCTCTTATAATTCCAATTTAAATCTAGTCGGAAATTATTTACTATCATAACCTGAAGTTTCTCATATGCCAATTTGTTTTCTACAAGTAAGAGCTCCGTTCAATTTTTTTTCACGAGATCGATTTTCTTCCTGCAAGATGAAACAACTTCTTATTTATTGATCCTAACCTAGGCTGTATCTCCAGGTTGGTAAAAATCACCAACTCCTAGTGCTAAACGCATGATTTGATGTAGTTTTAAACTTCCGTTTACATAAATTATACTTTTACGATAGCACTTTTCTATCGTACCCTACCTCTGTGAACTGTGAAGTTTCTGTTTAGTGCATGGGTTTAATTTCTCATTTATGTATAAACTTGAATTGATATTCATAAGGAATATCCACAAATTTTTATTATGGTTTTATAATTAAAATCGTTCTACTGATGACACTCTTGCTGAGACTATTTATCTAGTTATATTTCCTTTCTTCAAATCTGCTAACTGAAATTCGTAGTATTGCTTGAACTATTGATAAGCATTCTTATGAAATTTATGTTTTTTTTATATTTTGGTCATGTATCACTAATATTTTTAAGGTAGCTAATGACAACGTCATGCCCTTTTCCTTACAATATATTAACAAAATTTAAAACCCTTAATTTCCATTTAGGAAATTTAATACTATCGTGTCTTGTAATTCTGGTACACAACAATTTAGTATATATATATATATATATATATATATATATATATATATATATATATGTATGTATGTATGTATGTATGTATGTATGTATGTATGTATGTATGTATGTATGTATGTATGTATGTATGTATGTATGTATGTATGTTTTATACATCTGTTCCATAGTATACCAATGTCGTTTTTGGTTTACCGATTGTAAAGCGTTTCAAACTGATAAAAATTCTAGTTTTCCAATTTCGGTTAATGATATCTATTTGAAATGATAATTTTTTTTTTCAATATTGATATCACCATTCTATAAAGGATACTTGTAAGTTTACAATTTTTAGTTTTCATTTATTTTTATTTTCAATACTAGAAAAATGACATTCTTAGCACATCCTTCACAGTTTCATGTATTTTTCTCTGTTAATATTTCTAGGCCTGACATTTTATCATTTATTTCATGTATTAACATAATGATATTTTAGAGATCAGTGCTGCATAGAAAAACTGTACTTTCAAGTATTAACATAATGATATTTTAGAGATCAGATCTATACATAATAATTGTAACTCTACTCTTAATCTATAATCATTACTCTGTTCCATGTTTCTTAATTTATGTCTACTTCTTTTCTGACCGAAAATAAATCACTATTATAAAATTCAATATGTTAGATAGGAATAATGATACTGATTTTCTATGAAAGTATTACTTCTATGGTTCTATTTCACATTTATATCCTGCAATGCAATTCAATATTTCTAGGGATATAATTCAATTAAATTTTGTTTACTACAGTAGTTCTTTTATAACTATCTGTTAGAAATTTATATTGTAATTACAGATGTAGAAGAATTGCTATAATACTGTTGTTTAAGTTATTTTGGCATTAGTACAACTTTTGGGTATATTTTCCAAGAAGACACTTATTCCCAGATTTAAACCTAGTGTAGGTTTAGACATTCTGGTGAATGGTACTTTAATTATTTCTCCCATGCAACTGTACAACTTGTAGCATTTATTCTTAACAATTTGGATAAATGCATGGGATACTTTTATTTATTTTTTTCGTTTCAAAGATAAATCAACTAATTGAAAATCATAACATATTCCCTTAAAATTTATCTATACATAATTTAGCTAATTGAAATTAGATGTGCATACCAATGCCTATGACCAGTCCTCCCAACCTTTGAGTTCCCTTCTCTCCCGAACTCAACCCTGAGCTGAGATCCTCTAGTGACAGACTAACCTCAGTTGGTCCTAAAGCATCTTACTTAACCCTTGCTTTCCCCAAGTCTATTTCTAAATTCCGCGTCCAGAATTTCTAGGATTCTTTTTTCCTGTTTTTGCCGAGGCTGCCCTAATTAGGGTCCTTTAAAGTTGTCTTTTCCGCTTTTCCAGCTTTTCCACCTCCTCCCAAATACTTTCCTCTTCATTGAGGAATTATATTTTTTCTCTCCCAATCTAATTTATAAATATTCCTTTCAAGGTTTTTTTTTTTTCCTGAAAGTTTTTTGGGAAATTCTTACCTGGTTCATATCCTCGTGGATCAGATTTATGATCTCCAATCTCTTCTAGTCATAGTGCACACATAAATATTCTATTTATTTCTCATTAATAAATATTTAAATAAAATCCACACAATGTTTCTCCATTGGGGTCCACTTTCCCCTTTGTATTATTTGCTCAAATGTAAATAAAAAGCATATAACTTGAGGTGTTACAACCAAGAAGACCAAGATTCAGAAATTTGAGTGAAATTTATGAGCAAGAAGTTGATAATAATAATAGTCTGAATTCTTTATTTGCTTTGTTTTGTCATTTTGATGACCCAATTCATTTTAAAGATGAAATAAGAGAATAAAAATGGATTCAAGCAATGAATGAAGAGATTGGTGCAATAGAAAATAATGACACATGGGAGTTAGTGGACCTCCCAAAAGGTAAAGAAGTCATTGGAGTAAAATGGGTCCATAAGACCAAGAGCAATTCTCAAGGAAAAATAGAAAGACACAAGGCAATACTTGTTTTCAAAGGCTACAAGAAGCAGCAAGGAAGATATTATGAAGAAACCTTTGCACCAATTGCAAGGATGGAAACAGTGCGGAAATGGTTGTCCATTGCAGCACAAAAAAAGTGGAAAGTCTACCAAATGGGTGTGAAAATCAACATTTCTAAATGAAGTGTTGAAAGAGGAGGTACATGTTGAAAAACCTCCTGGCTATGATATTGAAGGCCAAGAGCACAAACTGTGCAAGTTTAAGAAAGATCTTTATTGGATGAAATAAGCACCAAGAGAATGGTACAACATAATTGATGCTTACCTGATAGAAAATGGGTTCGAAAAATGTGATGGTGAACCCACACTCCACATTAAAGAAAATTTTGGTCAGATCCTTATCATTTTTTTATATGTAGATGATTTGATTTTACAGGCAATGAGGTTTCTCTCGTCGTTGATTTTAAAGTAGTCATGAAGAGTGAATTTGAAATGACTCACTTAGGTTTATTGAGATACTTCTTGGGCATAGAAGTAAAGCAAAATGAAAAGGGGATTTTTATTTCCCAAGAAAAATAAGTCGCAAAATTTTTAAAGAGATTTAACATGCAGCACAACAAATCAACACTAACTCCAACTTTCATGGGGTTAAAATTAAGCAAGGAATATTGCAGTAAGAATTTCAATCCGACATTGTACTAGAGCATAGTTGTCATTCTAATGTATTTGACTGCAACTAGGCCTGATATTATGCATGTTGTAAGTTTAATTTCCAGATTCATGGAGACACCAAAGGAGACACATTGGCAAGCAAACAACAGGTTTTTAAGGTATGTGAATGAAACAAAGGAGTATGGTGTTATATACTCCTCAACTGATAATTTTAAGTTGATTGGTTACACTGACAGTGATTGGATTGGAAGTGTAGATGATAGAAAGAGCACATATAGGTATGTGTTTCATTTGGAATAAGGAGCCATTTCATGGGCTTCCAAGAAGAAACCAATAAATTCTTTATCAATAGTAGAAGAAGAATATGTAGCAACAACAACAACATCATGCCAAGAAATTTAGATGAGAAAGATGCTGAGAGATTTGTGTCATGAGCAAGACAAAGGAACCACAATAGTATTGTTAAAGAATTATGTTTTCCACAAGAGAACAAAGCGTATTGATGCAAAATGTCATTTTAGAAGAGAATTGGGTAATAATGGTGAGATTGTTTTGCAGCATTGCAGGACATAGGAACAATTTTCCTATACCATCACAAATCCATTAGCACAAAAGAGTTTTAAGTGTCTCAGATAATGTTAGGTAATGACTGATGGCAACAGTTGTGATTAAGGAAGAGTGTTGGAATTTATTCTCAACCACCGCCATGAATGAGAAGCGAAAATAGCCCACACTTCATCAATTTTTGA
Source organism: Pinus albicaulis (assembly GCA_034641835.2). Lineage (NCBI taxonomy): Eukaryota > Viridiplantae > Streptophyta > Pinopsida > Pinales > Pinaceae > Pinus > Pinus albicaulis. Next base: position 859,777,583 of record CM076570.1, read on the forward strand.
TAACAGAGAAGGACAAGAAAAGATCCAAGAGCCTAGAGGCATTTTCACGCAACACAGCAAACCAAGTACCTGAGCCTTTAACTCTACATTTATTTTCAACCACCGCATTGACTTACCTTTGCCCGCAGCGTGCAATCGCAAGTTTTTTTATTTAAACCTTAAGCCATTCACCATATTTTATTCCACCACTGATGCAATATCTGGCGGGACCTACCTTATCCTTACCGCATGTAACAAATCTTTTTTGCATTCATTTCCTTTGTATTTTGCTTACCTCAATTACCATTGTTTAAGCTGCCCACAGAGCACACTTCGCATTGTTTACCACGTAGCTTTCCGCCATCACAAGCTATTTTATTTGTTGTGCGATGCGATTGTGCTATCACATAGCACATTCACAACCATTTGTGTTTAATTCTTAGCACCCATAAGTTAAGTTGTTTGTTTTGCAGTGCGATCATGACATCGCACATCGCGCCCACAACCTTTCATGTTTACTCGTGTTCGGACCACTTAAGAGTTAAGTTCACCAATCTATGAGCTGCGATAAGGAGACAGATGCGATGAGGACTCAGAGCCACAACAAATAATATTTGAGATCCGCCAGTTTTATGTTTTGAATGTGTCTTCACGTGTTTTTGTGTATAAGCAGAAATACAGTATGCATACCGTTTTTAATGAAGGAATGGATTTGTTGATGGCCTAAGGAAAAATGTTGTTGAACGGTCGTTCAAGCATTGAAGCGACATTGAATAGATTAGGTTTTTACAGTCTTCATCCATTTGATATAAGCATTGTAATTTTCATTATGTTAGAGAGAGTGATGGAATGAAAAAGAAGTTTCAATCCTCTCCTATGTTTTACAATGTCTGCCTGTGTGTATTTACTGTTTAAATTACACATTATTTTTGTATTCTCTGTTTTGGGGGAAACACATTCCCTCTGCTATTATTGTATTCATAAATTCCAACACTTAGAATATATATCCAAGATTTATGTATTAATATTTTTTTTCGAGGAAACTTACAATACATATCCAAATTTTATGTAATAATATTTTTTTTGATGTCTATCATTGTTTTAGATGTGCTTGCTACATATATCCATATCAAAATTTTGGGCTTGCCTCTTACCTTTATCCATATGAAATTTTTCCCAAATTTGTGGACTGTGTATATAAAACATTATATGTATAGTGTATATAGAACGTTATATTAAAGTAAATTTGGACAATGTATTTATAACAACCAGATATATATTCCATGTTCCATTTTTTTTTTAGCAATATCATATTTGAAGTGTCATTTGTCTTCAAACCACCTCTCCACTGCCCCACCCTTTCCTCACCTCACGAACTCATCCTTTTTTTGAATACTTGTGTAGCACATTGCTTGCTAATAATTATTTATGAAATTTTCATTGTAACTTTGGCTCTGAGAACTAAAAGCAAAGTAGAGGACTGGAGATTTCTCTGAAGACTCTTAATATACATCACATCATTGGATCAAAGACTCTTCATCTGCATCATTCAACCACATGATAGGAATTCCTCATCTGCAACACAAGACTCTTCATATGCATCAGAGTTAGAGGTAAATCAATATAAAATTCTTACAGCTAAATATTGTTCAAGTTTGGTCTAATTTCACTCTATGCATTAAAAATATCAATAAGGAATTCCTCATCTAAAACACAAGACTCTTCATTTGCATCAGAGTCAGAGGTAAACCATTATAAAATTATTATTGCTAAATATTGTTCAATTTTGATCTAATTTCACTCTATGCATTGGAAATATCAATAAAAAACGAACAACCATGTGAATCCATACCTACCAGATAGACAAAACATTGAAAAGTATAATACTATTAGGCGCATTCCCATGGATCAGTTATTATTTCTGTCAGTTTCGTAACTAAAAATAGAGAGAGATGTTATAACCATGTAGATATCATAGTGATGTTAAATCCTTCTAATTACAGTAAAGTAGTTCTAGACCGCGTAAATTTAGTGAGAAACCAACTCAAGACTTTGTGGGTATTCATTTTGCCAAAAGGAGCTCTAAAATTATTTAAAACATGGAGTTGTATATGGCCACAACCAGCTTAGGAGAGATATAATTCACAATTTTTGCAAATACTTTTGCATAAAATATTTGTGTATTTTTTGGTTCATTCATCAACTGAAGTATTATTTAATTTATTTAGAATAACTTAATATTGAGTAATTATAAGATGATATGGGTCATAATATTCCCAACATTTTTAGACCCTAACATGTTCTTTGTGTTTTTTTTCTTCATTCATTTATTCAGTGTGTTAGTTTTTTAGCCAAGGGATGCTATAAAACTAGTAAATCCAATAACTTCCTTCAACTACACTATCTCTTACTAACCCTATATTATCATATCACACACACATAACATGTATAGACACACAAGAAACGAACTATTGTCTGTACATTAAAGTTGTACATATTTGTTATTAGAAAGAAAATTCATTGCATGAAAGACAACTTTAAGCCACAACACATAAGTTATTAAAGTTTTAAATAAATGAATAACACTCAAGAGATGATAATTCAAACACGTTGTGTTTTTACTCGCATAATAAAACCATGGCGGTGTTCGAACCTAATTCAAACATGATGTGTTTTACTCATAGAATCAAACCATGGAAGTGTTCGAAACATTGACCGCCAAAAATCTGTAGTTGAACAAGAAGTGTTTGTTTTGTATTTCTTCCAAAAAATTATGAAATATCTATAAAATAAATTATGAAATATCTATAAAATTATGCCAGCCAAGGAAATAAGACAGTAAATGACTGGTTTGACGAATTATTGCTCTACATATTGATAGCATGGACTATAGTGATTGCTTTATAGTTCAATACACAATAATTTGGGTTGACCGACAATTTATCCAAAATTTAACCAAAGTTTCGGCATGATTATTTCACTTCACCAAAATTTATCTAAAGTTTTTGATTTAACCTCTTATTGGAACCTTCCCATGTTTCAAGGCAATTTTCGAGGGAATATAGAATGGATATGCAAAGTTTATGTAATAATATTGTTTTTGAGGCAATTTTCAAGGGAACTTATAATTGATATCCAAAATTTATGTAATAATATAATTTTTCGAGGAAATTTACAATAGTTATCCAAATTTTATGTACTAATATTGTTTTGGATGTTCTTCACTGTTTTTGATGTGCTTGTTACCTTTATCCATATCCAAATTTTCTCCAAATTTTGGATTGTGTATATAAAACTTTATATTAAAGTAACTTTGGAAAATGTATGATGTATATATAATGTTATATTAAAGTAAATCTGGACAATGTGTATATAACAACTAGATATAAATTCCAAGTGCCATTTTTCTTTTAGCAATGTCATATTTGAAGTGCCATTTTCTTCCAAACCACCTCTCCACTGCCTCACCCTTTCCTCACCTCACGACCTCATCCTTTTGTTGAATAATTTTGTAGCACATTTATTGCTAATAATTACTTCTGAAATTTCCGTTGTAACTTTGGCTCTAAGAACCAAAAGCAAAGTAGAGGCCTCGAGATGTCTTTGAAGACTCTTAATCTGCATCATTGGATCAAAGACTCTTCATCTATATCATTGGACCACATGATAAGAATTCCTCATCTGCAACAAAATAATCTTCATCTGTGTCAAAGTAAGAGGTAAATCATTACAAAAATTTTATTGCTAAATATGGTCAAATTTTTATCTAATCGCACTCTATGCATTAGAAATATCAATAACGAATTCATCATATGCAACACAAGACTCTTCATTGGTGTTAGAGTCATTGGTAAATCATTATAAAATTATTATTGCTAAATATTGTTCAATTTTGATCTAATTTCACTCTATGGATTAGAAATATCAAAAAACAAGTGAACAACCATGTGAAGCCATACCTACCAGATACACAAAACCCTAAAAAGTAGAACACTATTAGGTGCATTTCCATGGATCAATTATTCTTTCCACCAATTTTGTAGCAAATAATATAGACATCTTATAATCGTGTACATATCATTATCATGTTAAATACTTATAATTACAGGAAATTAGTTCTAGACTGCGTAAAATTAGTGAGAAACCAACTCACGACTTTGTGGGTATTCATTTTTTGAAAAGGAGCTCTAAACTCATTTAAAAGAAATGTTACTAGCACTGAGACAATATAACATAGGTATGTCGACTGGCTCTCAAAAAGGGACAACAGCGTGCCTCCCTCCCATATTTCTTTTCATTTAGGGTTTTCTTCATAGGTAGGGATATTCTACAGATGTATGTGTTTCCATGAAATAGAAAGTGATGATACCTCGCATGAATTATTATCTTTTTTTGTCATTAATATTAGAAGAGAAATGGGGAACTCTTCACCGATTGGGCACTTGAGCCTTTAGACCATATTTAAAAGAAAATTTTCCACCAAATCCGGCAATTCATTGCAACTATCTGCACCATGAAATTCTTCATTGCGTTTGCAGACATAGATCAGTGTGCTTCAAATGCCTTTTTTATTAGTTTCTTTCTCATTTTTAACATTAAAGGAAATTTCAACCTAAAAGTGGCCTCCTAAGGAAAATTTTTAAAACAGTAGTTGACATAATAAAATAATCTATTTAAGAATTTTGGAAGGAAAAGAAGAAAACTACTTCTTTTAATTGTATTTTTGGCTTATCTCCTTATAGGTTTACTCAAATTTCAAGTGTATATGCTCGTTCGATGTGGACTTAAATTCCACATTCAATGTTTACCCAATATGCATACTTTTGATAAAACCCACATTGATAAAAGTTGAAGATAGATTAGAAAAATGTGTTCAACACACTTTTTTAATGTATGTTCAATTTTTATCAATGTGTGTCTTATTAAAAGTATTCATAATGGGTACTTGTTGGATGTGTAATTTAATTCTGCGTCCAACGAGTGTATACACTTGAAATTTGAGTAAACCTATAAGGAGATAAGCAAAAAATACAAAAAAAAAGTAGTTTTTATTTTTTTCCCTACAAAATATTTACATGTACCTCTTTTTGAATTTAAAGGATTTTGATTGGTTAACATATTATGATAAGGAAATTACATGAAATTTTCATGGGAAATTTTACGCTAAAATTTCCTCTAATGATAAATATAGACTTGTAGTGGCCATAGGCAATAAGGTTTTGGAATATACAGAAACAAGCATACATATGTAGATGTAAAAGAAGGTGAAGGGTATAAAATTTGAAGGCCTTGAGTGTTAGTCGTTTCTACTGTTAAAGTTGAGGAACCGAGGCCTTAATAAATAAATGGTTTTCATAAAATGCATAAAAATGATGGGAAAAACATGAATTGAATAGCTAGCTCTAGCTTCTAGGAAATAAGCTTCCCTGCACTGGAGAAAGGGAACCAATTTCATCCCACTGACCTTAGAATCAAACTAGAAAAAATAATAATATTAAATCGCACCAAGAAAATACAAAATTTTTCTTTCAAGGAGAGTATATTTTCAGAAAATAGTACCTCGAAGTTAGGATGGAACTTCTATGGTTGTACCACTGAGATACGTTACGGATTTTCCATAATCTAGAGAAAAATGTGCACAGTTGAGAATTCGTATATCTACAGTGGATAACATCTGCTCAAGGCTAAAATTTTCTCATAAATGATAATTCATATATCTACAATGGCTAACTTCTGCTCAAGGCTAAGTTTTCCTCAAGATCCATGCTCGCAAATTAAAAAAACCACAAGCCTCACCACTAATAATGTTTCTGCATCAAATGGGCGTCTCTCCGTTATAGAAAGAAGTTGAAAGAGAACATTAAACATGTTTTAAATTGGGGAAGATATGTACCATGCAGCCATTTGAGAGAGAATAGTATGATACACGGGGGCACGTGGCTTGTGACATGTTATTTATTTTTATATATATTAAAGATATCTATCATATGTGACCATTTGAGAGAGAACAATAATGAATCACAAGTGCTTACGACATGCGTCATTTGAAAGAGAAAAATGATGATACACGGAGTCTTGCGACATGCACACTACATAGTTGTTATTTTATTTTAAATTATATAATATATGGAGGGTAGCATGCCCTTAGTGTTGGCGGGTCATGTTAACGCAGTGTTATTCCCTTTTTTATCTCTTTCGATGTATACAATGACTGTTGAATTTCATTATTCATCATTTTAATGACCTTCTTATTAGTCCCTGCCGCTTGCGGCATGGGACTATAGTAATCGTTTTCGAAGACATAGCATTAATGCATGCGAATAAGTTAAAGTTTTTAGCCCCGTAATGTTTGGTCTAGCCATTCAACCTATCAAATACAGACATAGTTTCATCCACCAATAAGATTTTTTCTCATCTTATTTGGCCTCTTCTCGAGAAAAATAGAATAAACTATAAAGAAAAAGGCTATAATATCATGGTTAAAGCAATTTGTTTGTTTCGTATTTCTAGAACAAAAAATAATGTCAACATTAGTTCGCTAACATTAAATGTTAGTTGTTTTGGTTGCTAATATATGTATCTCTTGGTCCTGTAGGCTTGTCTCTGAGCTAGACCACATGGCGAGCTGCTGGACTACATGCAAATAGTGTTACATGGCCATTTGCATGTGCATGTGAACCAGCGATGACTATGTTGCTTATTTATATCCTGCTCTGCTTATTTACTTTAGATTTATACCCTGCTCACAATATGGCGCATTATCATAGTCTGTTGCCTTCCTCCAAAAATATTTCCAAAAGGATCTCAGATTTCAGAATACAGTATTTTTCTAAGCTTCTGCTATCTTCTAGATTTATTCTTCTAGCTTAGCTACGCCTAGCTTTTGATCAGACATTGAACTATTCTATCAGCATGAACTGCTCCATTTGGGCACAAAAAAATGGACTGATGTAGGAGGACATATACGGTTTCATTTTGCCATAATTAATTAAAGTCGCATGCACTGCTCCATTTTAGTTTAGCTTTCAGTTTGGCCAACTGTAACCACTATTCTGAAATGAATAATACAATTAAGAACTAAACAGAACAAGAATAAGAGTTTAGAATAGTAATACCTTGTTCACTATGTCTAAGAGAAACCTTAGGGAAGAACATAGAAACCTTATGCTGAGCTTCAAAACACAGAAACCTTGTGCGGAGCTTCTCTGCCAGCAGAAGTTGTGGTAGAGGCGCAACAACAGTGGTAGAAGGCACGGGCGAATTTCTATTGAAGTAAAAGCGAACTTGTAGATATTGAATAGCATTTGAATTTTGACTAAATTTATAATTCTTCCTTTCAGACGGTGCATAGTTTTCTAAAATATATCCTTTGTAACTGCATCTTCATCATCTATGGAAATTTCTATAGTATATATTTATACTCTTTGTAAGGACTGTAAACTTGAATAAAAAAATTGGTGGATGGCTTGATTTTTAATGTACATTAGCTATATCTATATATATATGTGTGTCTTTTTGTGTACCTTCCATCTTTGATGCTTCTGGATGTAATTCTTAAATGAGAGGTGTTCGAAGGATCCAAGACATCAAATCTATTGTCAACCTGGTAATCTATGTGAAATGACTCTAAACTTTCAAAATTCGATATTTTCACTAATTTCAACAGAAAATAAATACCAATCACCTCTTCGTCTTCCTCTCTAAAGTTGACAGAGCATTCCACCATTGTTGTCATCAAAATAAAATCAGGGTAACACGGACCTGCAGTGCCCCTACATAAGCTTATTAAAGTTGGTGAGTAGAATCAAGTACAACATCAAAACTAAGTTTGCTAAAGTTCCATTTAATTGCAAAACGAAGCTTAAAATTGCATTTAACAAAAACCTATCTTCCAAGAAACAAACCCAACTGTAAAAAAAAACTTTCATCCATTGAACTTTGATTTATTTCGATACTTCTCTACATAAGAAGAAAGCGAGATGTTCATAAGCATAAGCAAACCCTTGCTTAGCTGTTCATAGTCTCCTTCTGCAGAGAATTGATAGCCCATCTGTGTACATAATTCAGATGGCTCCTCATAAGGAGATGTAGGTTCTGTGTCCATTCATACATAACACTGAACAACCATACCACATTACACTAATTAAATAAAACATAAAAACTACTACATAAGGGCGTAGATTTAGCAAAAACAAAATTCCAGAGGTCTAACCAAGAGCATGCATGACTAGTAGGATTTCTACAAGGGAAGAGTAGTCTAAAATACCTGCTGCACCCCTACATTAAGGCTGCAACTTTGGGCTTAAGGCTTGTGGCTGGGTCTTCAAAGCTTCTTGCTAATTGCACTTCATCAAGAATAAGCTGAAATGTTCCATTGCCAATATTGGCCATTTCTTTGAGAATATTGAATGTATGATAAGTCCCAAACATTATGGTATGAAGAATCATCCTCGGCTCTTGTTGTTTCATTCTGTTGACATAATATAGAGGATCCCCTCCCCCATTATTTCCTATGTCACTCAAAAACAAAATCATTGGTCACACAATCATTGGTCTTTTGTGCTCAATTGTAGGATCTTTTGAGGCTTTGATCATAACCCTTTCAGCCAATTCCAACCCAGATGAATAAGTATTTCCTCCATCTGCATTATAGTCAAGAAGCGAACTAACAACTTCCTCCCTCATCTCTTTCATCTCTACAGCAATAACTGCGCTGCAATCGAAGAGAATCACTGACACTGAATCATCAGATACCGCCCTAAGACGAGTTCTTATGAATCTTATTATCGCCTCAAATACGCAACCAAGCCTGAAATCATGCGAAAGATAAAACATGGACATTGTTGGCCCAATATATATACTGCCCATGGACCCTGATTTATCAATGACAAAAACGACATGATGAGGAACATTATTGGAATGATCACAGCCAAAATGATGCCCATCATCTGTTATGTAGCCCGCAGAACTGATATTCAATCCAGTTCTTTTGATAGGAGCATGCGAAAGTTTCTCGATGCAATAAGATTTCTGAGCTCCAACGGCCCTTTTGTCAGAAATATCTTCATGTTCCTCTGATCTGCAATAGTGATTGCAGAGGCCAAACTCGTCCTTCTCTTCCTCAGTGCAGGGATCAACGAATCTAATATATTTCCAATAAGTTTCACGAGTCATCTCATCCTTGGGCACATCCAGGTTAGGACCATATTTCCTAGTCTCGTGCCTGGAGCCATCGTAGAGCTTGCTGGTGCAGTTTTTTGGGCATGGGACCAAATGAATGTGGATCTCACATATTCCAGGCACCCGCATTTTTCAGGGCACACATGCTCATTCCCGCATAGATGTTCGGCATCCCGATTGAGGTCATGAAAATGGTCCTTGTGACCACATGTTCTTGTACAGCCCTTCATGAGGCATGGGGTTTGACATTGTCTCTCATGGCAAGCATGCCTATCATGGTCCCCGAACTCAATTGGGACAACACAAGGATTTTGGCAACTAGGAAGAGAACATTTTTTCTTGCACATATGTTGGGGAGAATTACACTTGTGTGGACCTTCATGCCCAAGCCTAATAGAACAAGACTTGTTGCAGTTGGATGACTTCTCAAACAAGTCACAAATTTCACCACAGGTGTGTTTTTTTATTTTACAGTCATGGGGGCCATTATGCCCTGCCAAATCTTTGCATTCTTCAATTGAATTCTCTACTTCCTCCTTGGTGCAAAAGGAGCACTTTTCTGAAGATACATGACTACCCATACAAGAATGAGAGGAGACATGTCTTTTTTCCAGCATACATCTCCAAAAGCATTTAGAGCATTTACATCCGCAAATGGACAGGCTTTGCTTCATTTCTGCAATGCCCGCATTAGCCTCTAACTGTAATTTATGCACCTTGTTAGCATTGGAAAAGTCCACTGTGTAGTATCGATTCGATTGGTGACCTGCCTGCCCAACCTCACACTACCTGTACCCGAAGCCTGCCTCTTCGGCATGATTTCATTTACTGAGGAATGGGTGGTTGCCCTGCCTTTGATTTAGCAGTAAGTATAGGGAGGGGACCTTTTTCTTTTAGGATGTTGGTTCAGAGTGCCAACATTCACCATCAGTTCCTTTTCTTGGCACAACACTTTCTAATATTGACCTCAGCTCAGATAAAATGCTTCCAGCATATTCTGTTGGTTCTAGTGAAGGTGCCAATCCTAAGCCAGTATCGGGGAAATCAAACATGATATCCTCAACAACTACGGGAAAACCCGAAACTTCTTCCTGCATATCCAAATTAACTAGCATTTGGATTTCCCCTGTGGTGGAGGGGCGTCCTCTATCTATATCAGACTTTAGATTTCTCCTTAATATGTCGACCCTGAGGGCTACACGTTTACCATCTACAGACGTCCAGTCTTTTGCTGCAATCTGAGAGATCAGTAGCTTCACATCATTCAAGAAAGCAGTACCATTGTGATACCATGAATTCATCTCTTCTACTGTACTTGCTATATCTCTTAAGCTATCATGGTAGTCAGGTCGATTATAAGGAGGCATTGCTGCTATTTCAACCTTTCCACCGTACATTTTTGAGAAAAAGTTTTCATGAGTTTTGGAACATGCCAGCCTCAAACTATTTCTGCAATATCGAATACATGAAGCCCGAAAAGACTGTTATTAAATGAAATAACTTCTAACCTATTAAGGTCTGGAAGAAACGGTTACAGAGGGAGATCGAGAAGCCAGGTTGTAGTTTGGGCTTAGTGTAATTCGGAGACTGAACAAAGAGATTTGATCTACCAGGCTTAGAGAACCAATGATAAGATTTTCCAGCTGGCTCAGAGAGAGGTTGCACTTGAAGGAGAAAGGTATCGCATGAGGTTACGCTCCTGAAAATGCATCATCGCATGAGGTTCAAATTATTGTGGCTTGCCTCATATAACCTATCGACTTCAACTTCAACCTTTCAACCTGAAAACTATAGGAGGAGAGGCTGAAAGTAACTCCATCGTTGAGAAAGAAACCACAAGTGGGTCATACTCCATCGGTGAGGAAGAAACCACAAATGGCCACCATGCATTGTGTCCAACTGGCTTTTTTGGAGGGCAAATAAGAAACGAATGTCAAGTGGCCACCATGCATTGTGTCCGACTGCCTTTTCTGGATGGCAGGAAGTAAAAAAATGTGAATTAGTTCCATGTTCTGGGAATTATAAGAAAATGTGTCACATTTAAAATCCCAAGTAAATTTCAGACCCTAATTAATTCGAGTTGGTCTGTCACGTCTAAGACAGAATTAGTGGTGGTCCTTTTATACACTTACATATATCTCTGGCCAGCTAGTTACTAGTTATTATATTCATTAGCCGCACAAGTCAATGGTTTATCTATAATTAGCCGAATTTATGGATTACTGGGACGAGCTACTATAATTCGCCAGATTGATTCGATTATTGGACGAGCTAGTCAACTGAGTTGTTCACTTCCCCGGCTTGTTAAATATTGCGCTGCTTAGCTGGATTTTACAATTCAGTAAAAACCACTGGTTTATCAAACTTTACTTACTGCTCACCCAACCTTTATTTATTGAGTGGTGCCATTTGCTTGTATTTTATATATCTATTGGTGAGAGAAGCTACGGCTACCATCGCGGGATTGATTCGATTACTCGGACTAGCTAGTCAGTTGAGTTGTTCACTTCCCCAGGGTTGTTAAATACTGCGCTGCTTAGCTGGGTTTTACAATTCAGAAGCATCAACTGGTTTATCAAACTTTACTTACTTCTCACCCAACTTTGATTTATTGTATGCTACCATTTTCTTGTTTTTGATTTATTGTATGCTACCATTTTCTTGTTTTTGATGTCTACTGTTGATAGGAGCTACGACTACGATGCTAGGTAGCTTGGTGGAAAGCTGTGAACAGATGGCTTTACATCGCTTTTTTGACATAATTCAGTGGCCCACTACGATGCTAGGTAGCTTGGTGGAAAGCTGTGAACAAATGGCTTTACATCGCTTTTGTGACATAATTCAGTGGCCCACTGAAGGCAGGGACTTGCTGCCCCACAGCCTTCTTGTTATTTTAAAAGTTCCTTTAGTTCCCTTTAGGATATTATTGTAAAATTCATTTAGTGCCATTTAGCATATGAGGGGTGCAAGCTCACAATTCGTAGAGATCCCTACCTCTCATTCCAAGGGGTCGATCACACCAAAAATCCCCCTTTATAATCCGAATCATTTAAAAATGAGTGTGTTATGCGTAAAATGCATTAATTTATACCACGACCAATGTGGGAAATGAGTTTTTCAAGTAATGTAAACAAAAAGACAAAAAAGGGAACAACCATGTAGCAATCGAATCCGATCGAAAGGGAACAATATGGGACATATCAGAGAATACCATACAAATAATTTCTCATATATCATCACTTGGAATGTACAAGAAGAAGTGAGTGATGATGTTTATGGATGTCCTCAGTTTGTACTACGAAAATATTTGACAATGTTATAACAACTCACAATGGAATTTCTACATTATGGAAAATGTTGCAATTATCTCTGTAACTTAGAACTCTCCCATTCTTTAGAATATGTGAAACAAAAGGTTAAGATGCTTTTTTTAAACTTAACTTGAAAAAAGAGGAGTGCTTATACGTAAATAGTTTGTGACTTGTAAAGTCCTATTTACGAATTCTGATTGCAGGCCATCAATGTCAGTCACTCCACATCACTAGGTATTTTTTTTATCTTTAGATGGATGTAACTAAATAAAGGGGCAGATGGTGGACTTTTCTCATGGGAAAAGAATATATTTTCTTTCTTTCTCCTTTTTAAATAAATATGGACTTATAATTTCGATAGTCGTTAAGGTTTTGGACTACACAGAAACAACGATACTAGACACTTGTTATTTGTTTTTACTATTTATTATTTTTAATTATATAATATATGGAGAGAATTATGCGCATAGTATCAAGAGATCACGTTGACACATAGTATTGTCAAAATATTCAAATATTTTATGTGTTATTGTATTGTGTTATAACAACTAAGGTGAGCTCCCTTTCCGTAAATATTGGAGTGGATTCTTCGTGCAATTTAGATCATAAGAGTTGGTGTTGTCTATTCATTCAGATTACTTGCACTTTAACACATTGATTTTGTGAAATTATTTGGATAGATTTTCTTCATTTGGGTTAGGATAATTATGTGTGAAATTCATCGGATGACTTCTCTTCTTGTTATGCATCACAAGTTCCACACATTAGGTCAAGCATAAAAATTACTTGGGTGAATTTTCTGCTAATTATGCATCGCATGTTCCACACTTTGGGAATTTTGAATAAAAATCTAAGCTAAACTTGTGGTATGAGCATGAACAAGGCCATACCCATACCCAAAATATAGGTATTTGTGACCACCATAGGGAGATTAGACTAGGAAGTTGGGACCACCATAGGGAGAGAAGACGCGGCACAGACTACAACTGCTTGCTTCTCTTGTTAAGCTATTGTTCTTTCTTCTCAGAAAAACTATTTTTATATTATCAAGAATTTGATCATGGCCTCTATTGTTTAAACCATGTGAAAAATTTTTAATTGTTGAACCCCTTCCACAACATCAGTTACTTGTGGCCCCTAGCAGAGTGATCCTACCATGTTGCCATGTTTCACTAAGGTACAATTCAATGTGGTTATTATCAACTAGGGTTAAATAATGCTATCAATAAATAGAGAATGTTATATGTGTGGTTTAGACCTTTTTCTAATTGGATGAGGACATAGAGTTGGGTTGCACCTAACATTTTGTCTATATTGTGTAGATCTACAACCCACCCAATAGAATTCTCACTTGTGAAAGTAATTAATATGGAGTCTTGGCCAAAAAATTTCCTATAACTTCATCAAGAAATAAGTACCTCTCTATTGTTACACAGAGGTTTATCAAATACCATGAACCACATGTCCACCCAATGATCTTTAAATTGTTGGAAGGTGCACCACTCCACCCAAATGCATATTTTCTTAATGTTAAAAGTCAATTGTTTCTTGGGTCAATAGATATTGTTTAGTAATGTTGAGGTCTCTAATTTTTTCTTTATTTAGATCGGTTCTAAACTGTCCAAACATTCTAGCCCTATAACTAGAAATATTTATTAACTAGCTTTTGGCATTGGAAATTGATGATACCATTGTGATTAATAACATTTTAAAAAAAAATCATAATCCGTGTTCCTATCATGCATTCCATCTTGCATCCATGTTACCCAAGATGCTAAGATACTTTTTCTCATTTAGATTATAAGATACCTTTTCTCATTTTCATATCTTATCGTTAAATGTATGTACTCATCTCAAATAGTAATAAAAATAGTCAATGGTTCCATTCTCCTCTATGTCATCACTACTCGTAAACTACTCCTTTTTCTCAAGGATTCCCCATTTGGAAAGCTTACTAAATGTAGAGCACATAAAAATAGAGAGAATAGATTGCATCAGACACATATAGAACTAAACTATATTAAGAGGATTCTCAACGATGTTTTGCTATATTTTGTAGCTACGGAGGAAGATAAACTCTCTAATTTTGTCGTTGTAGAATGGCCATTTTTCCAAAAATGATTAGATAAAATGAAATGAGCCATTTTTTATAAAAATTAGATCATCATTATTGGGATAATGCTATGAGTTTCACTTCAACAAGATTCATAGGATGTTATTTCCCTTCAACCATTATCCTAATGACAACTAATGTAGAAAAAGCTAAGAATATTTGGGATAATAGCATCATAGCTACCACCTCACTCAATTCTAGGAAATATGGGGAAGGATATTATAGATGAGATATCTAATTTTGAATAAAATAGTTATAAATCTCCCCAATGGCCAGGTATTTTTTCAATCTAAAGATTAATTTCCTAAATTAAATTATATAAAAAACCTATTATTTTTCTTTTTTTAATGAATTTAACAAATTTAAACTGGGGTTGAAATTTTTTTCATGATCATTGAACCATCTTTTAAAGCTTCAAAAATAATATCTTTAAAACGATTCAATAATAATAAGATGATTGGGATATCTAGAATTTTGTCGAAGATTTTCATCCACTACCAATGAATTTCCTAATTTAGGTCAAAGGGACCATTGTATAGGTTTCAATCCAAGTTCTTTATCTCCTATTTTACCGCAAAATCCAAAGGATATCCTATTCTCTACGAAAATATCTACTATTATCAACTCACACAAACCAAAGAGCACCATATAGACTAAGAAAATAGCTACTAGAATAATCTTGTAGGAAGAAATTCCATATGATATAGTATACAATTACTTGTAAATAAAACATTAATAATTGCATTACTAAATTTTTGATACATGAACACAAAAAATAACAAATATTTCTATGAACTTAAGCATAGATTCAACAAGTACAAAGTTCTTCACACATTGTATATTTACAGTTTCTGATTTTAGATATCATTTTTTGGGATACAACTGCGTTAAGTAATTCATTCATCTATGACCATATCTATGAGAGTTAGTCATAATTGACTAATTTATCATGATTACTGAATAGTCCACTTAGCACTCATTGCATCAGGCGATGTTCAAAGGGGTGAATAAATGGGACTGAAACTAGTGAAATGAATCACATAGCGCCAATCATCACTTCCAGGACTTGCACCCAGGAACCAAGACTTCCTAGGAGGTCACCCATCCCAGATCACCTCTGGCTCAAGCACGCTAAAATGTGGTGTTTTCCCCACAATCAAGTCCACTTAGCTTGCTACCCTATTTGCATCTGACAAGTGGACAAACAAAATGTTGAACGGTACCAACAAAGCACCAAAAAACCTTTGTTTTATTCAATGGGAACTGAAACAAAAATGTAAAATAATATTTAAAAAAATTGATTGCAACATTCAATTTAATTTGTAGTAGCATTAAAATTAAAAATTCGACAATCAAAGAACTCAACCAAATATTGAAGGTTAATTTTGCAACACTCAGAGAAAAATTATATGCCATGTCGTATTTACAACTAAAATATCTACACACAATCATCATTTGGAAATAATAAATAATACTATAAATAAGAAGCTAAGCATTTGCAACTTCATATTATTATTCCTAAAATTTCTTTAGGAAATCTCTATTTCACATTAAATATTGCTAAGAAGCATTGTTAAATATTCGTAAGAAACCTTGATTAAACAATCCCATAAGACCTCATAGTTGAGAGAAATTCCATTCTTAAAAAATTAGACAAGCCTAGATTCATCTTAACTCCGAATATATCTATCGCCGAGAGGGATCAAATCTCTTGAGGTGAAACCTTGTTTTTTGTGTGAAAAACTTGAGGAAAGGATTTCACCTCAAGATATTTGATCCCTCTCGGTGCTTGATAGATATGGATTTCATATGGATCTAGGTTGTTTTCAGTCATGTGTGGCCAAGGAAAATCTATCGAACATATGATTAATTTTTTCAATAATATGTAAATACATCTAATATTAATATAATCATTTTGTATATGTTAAATATGTCTCATATTCCTTTTAATTTTAATTTTTCTTAGTTACCTCATTTTTTTGAAATGATAGATATTGGTAATAAATTTAATGATAAAAAATTATGAAATAAAAGGAATAGAGTTGAATGATAGAAAATGTGAATAATAATAATGCAACCAATTACAAAGAGTATTCATTGTGATAAATCTCAAACTAATTTGTTTTGCTATTCTTATTCTCACCTTTATTAGTTTTGTCATATTTTCATATGGATGATAGGAAAATGACAGTTGAAATCGTAAACCATTTAAATATTTAGCTTGCGCTATTATACTAAACATCGCACTTTGTCGCTATTTATCCCCACTATTAATAGGTTGAATTACTATAACACAAAAATCAATGTACTTTGTCAATAATTTGTTGTGATTACACTAAAATCAATGCACATTGTTAATCCAATCACTTAAAAATTAATGTACCATCATACATCCAATTACATCAAATTAGAAATGTAATGTCCCCAGTTTCTCTAATTTTATTAGACATTTGAACAAGTTCTAAAGGGTAAAGTGGATCCCAAGGGAAAACAATTATTGTGGATTTATTTTATTATTTTAATTTAATAAAATAAAAAAGGATTTAATTTGTGAAAATATGATATTGTGATTAGAGATCTGGAAATCAAATCCATGAGGACGGATAAGGTTCATAAGACTTTCCAAAATCTCCAAAAATCCTTGCAGGAAATAAATTGAATATTAAAACCCCAGTAAAGAGGAAAGTTACTAGGAAGAGGTGGAATACAACTAGAAAGAGGAAAAGCTAGTTTTAAAGTACTTTTATGGAAGAAACAAAAGGAAAGCCTAGGCAAAAAGGAAAACAACATCTTGATTAACTGGATGCAGTTAAGGAAACAATATGATGGGAAATCAGGCTTAAATAAGTAGATTCATGATAGACAAGAGGTTGTTTATTGCTGGAAATTTGATCTACTAACAAAGTCTTTGTGGAGAAAGAGCTCAAAGGTTGGGTGGAAACTAGTCTACCTTAAGTGCTATGCACATCTTAATTTTATTTTAACTTAAAATTTTAGTTTTGTTATGCTTATTATGCTGAAGTAAGATTGTAGAAATATAATTGGTTAAAGTTTTCAAGAACAGTTTTGTACATTTAATAGTGTCGAATATAATGAATATAGTAGTCCTATGTATGGTTGTATTGACAGGAGTCCTTGTTGAAGGTTTAGATTTGAGGTTAGGTGACTCTCAGAAAATTATTACGGCATAATATTATTGATTTAGTATTATTTTGTAAGGAGCAACTTCTATTTAAATAAAAAATATAGAAGGGAAATAAATTTGCATAAAAAATAGTGTATAAATAGTATAGTCAAAAAAATTCCTATGCTCTAGTAGAAATGGGCAAAATAATTTATGAATTGAGATATAATAGAGAGAAACGGAAATAGCTGTTAGGAAGAACTCAAAAACTATTACTATAGTTGAACTAACAATTCTAACGAAAGTACTACATAGGAATTCAAACCAGATTTAATTGAAAAAGGAAAGAGTTGATTCCATATAGTACATATCCAGGTAATTATAATTGTATAGATCCATAGAGTTATACATTTCAAATAAAATCTGTATATAAAAAAATTATACAAGGAGGGAACTATGTCCCTTTATAATAAATTGTAAAATCTCTCTAGAATTTTATGCAGTTGCATGTCAGAAAACCCAAGTGGGTAACTGGACCAACCTAGATAGAAACAGTCCACAATTTATGATCGAATAGAAAAGGTTAATAGTCGTATATAAATACAGAATTAGGAGAATTGTACCTGCACAAGACAGAACCATAATTTAGTTCTCATTCAGGATTATAAACACAACAGTAAATGATAATAGCTTTAAAATCAAAAATAGATAAATGATTACCTTAGGAACGGATATAGGACGTTCCATCTGTAATGATAAGAGGAGAATTAGTCATGCCGAGAAGTATGAAATGTACTTTTCAAATCCAAAAAAGTTAAGTTAAAATTATTATACCAAAAATTTCATAGTATTAGTAATATAGATATTCGACTTAAGGATAATAGCCCCATTCTTTTACAAGGTAAGAAAGTTAATAAACGTTTTAACTATTCAGACATAAGTTGAAACTCAATTCAATTAGAAACACAATCATGTATGAATGGTGAAACGATGTAGGAAGCCATCGTAGAAATCAAACAAGTGTGAAATCTATCCGTGAGAATGGTTTTGATTGAAACTATTCGAATACCAAAAAATTATCATTCTCAGACTACACTAAATTAAATTAAAAGGACAATACCCATATCTATGGAGAATATCAAATTGGAAAGCAAAGGTAATAAGTATCTTACGAAAACCCAAACTGATATTCATAATTTATGAATGTGCGTCTTATAATCAACAATAAGAACTCTACCACAGAGAGTTATTAATGGCTCTTAAATACAGTTATAAAACTATGAAGGCCTCGATAAAATTAATGGAGGGAATACCACAAGAGAATAAACGAAAATATCAAAGGTGAGAGATTAGGAAATACACAAGTAAAATTACATGTGGAAAATGATGAAACCGAATGCGTAAAATCGATAGTGCCAAACAGAAATGAGAAGGAAGCTCATGAATCCTATTAACTGTGTGGCAAACAAAATAGGAAATAAGAGACCGTTAAATGAAACTTCCTTGGACGCACAGTAAACCAATTAGCTCTCTAAACCAAATTCGTAAATGATAAAGAGGCAAGCTAATATATAGTGAAATACAATATATGTATGATGAGTTCCATTGTTGAATGGACTTATAGGTGGTAGTTCTGTTTGGAGGAAAGACCTGAAACAAAACTCCACCACGAGCAATGCCATACGATAAGGAAGGAAGTAATCTTGCAACCTAAAATAAAACAAGAAAGAATAGTTAAGTCTAATGAAGGAAGCAAAGGACTATGATGAATACGAGGCTTAAATAATTAAAAACATAATAAACCACAAACTCCACAATTGAAAATAGAAACCACACTGGGAACACAAGAAAAATTAACAAACTGTGCCATGAGTATATTTTACCGGTGAAAGAGATGATGATAATCTAGAATTCATCTCTGCGTGGACAACGCAAGTCCAAGTTGCTGAAGTGTTGGAGGAAAACCTTCAATCCAAGTGGGACGTGAGATTAGCGAGCCGAGGTATTAGGTTCAACCAGCAATTGAAATGCATACAGAGGTAAAGGAAGTCGTTCAACAGAGAACCCAAAGATAAATTCTACCAAACCAAAGAACGAAACCATTTATGGAGTTTCAAAACCCTAACTGAAAACAAATCAAAACCGTCCACATGGTAAGAGATCTAGTGTTTGGAGGATTACCCTCAGATTAATGGGTTAAATCAATGACCAGACGAGCCATGTGTTCCTGTACCTTCCATTAAATGTCAAGAATCCCTATGAATATCTCATCCAGGAGCGGGTGAAATGGTATACAGAGAATTTAAAACATATCAATCCACAGTAAATGCAATATGACTGAAAATTTTAGTTAGGAGTGACATGGAGTTAGCATATGTGGTAATACATGTTAAGCTAAAAGTCGAATCCCAATTACCAATATGAATTTAAGTCTGGCCATATAATGAATACATACTACGAGTTAATATTGGTGAATGAAATATAACCTTCAATCTTATATGGTACACCATTAGAGTTGTCATAGTTCTATAATTAATGTCCAAGTAAACTTTGGAAAGGTCAAGTGAATTGGTGGAATGAGAGATTCACATAGGGTTAGACTTTATTTATATCACTTCAATGAATGGCACATATACATATGGGAATGGAAAAAAGTAGGTGAGTAGTATAAACTCATACCACGAAATGTGAATTCGTATTGAAGGGTTCGTATTAAGGGTTCTAAACCTTTATGAATATTAATAACCTTTATAAGGGAGCCATACCAAAGTGAGTTCGATTGTGAGTAAATACATATATGTGTCAGAAAATATATATGGGAGATAACTTTTAAGGTAAAGTTAAAATGATATACATATGGTTAAGGGGGAGTTAGGTTTAGACAATGTCTAAGTTATTGGCATGAAAAGGGAATTTGTTATTAATAGTTAAGAGTGGGAATTTAACTATTTATATACCAATTTCCATGTAAAATAAAATAGGGATGATTTCCTAAACTTAGAGTCTCATTGATATTTTATAATTGGAGTATTAGTTCCAACTAGTATGTGATTAAGTTTGAAATATCTAACTATACAACAAAGAAAAATATTGATGGTGGATGTACTTCAGAATGTGACGAATAATAATTTGTCCATAGGATGAAATTAGTGTTAGCACTATAAATAGAAAAAAAAAAAAATCTGTCAAAATGGAGATGTTACAAGAAATCAACATCTACACTAAAATCAATGCATCTAATGCAAGAAATAAAATAAGATTAGAAAACATCTACACTGAAATTAATTTATCTAATGCAAGTAATCAAATAGGAATAAAAATCAACATCTACACTGAAATCATTGCATCTAGTGTAGGTAAGAAAATAAGATTAGAAACCAACATCTACATTGAGATCAATGCATATAGTTCAAATAATCAAATAGGATTAGAAATCAACAACTACACTGAAATAAATGAATTTAGTGCAAGTAATCAAATAGGATTGGAAATCATCTACATTGAAATCAATGCATCTAGTGCAAGTAGTCAAATATAATTAGAAATCAGCATGTACTCTAAAATTAATGCATTTAGTGCAAGCAATCAAATAGGATTAGAAATCACCATCTACACTGAAATAGATGTAATTAGTGCGAGCAATAATATAGGATTAGAAATAATCTAAATTAAAATCAATGAATCTAGTGCAAGCAATTAAATATCATTAGAAATCAAAATCTACACTAAAATCAATGCATCTAGTGCAAGAAATCAAATAGGATTAGAAATCACCATCTACACTAAAATCAATGCATATAGTGTAACAAATATTCCTCCCCCTCTCCCCCATACAACTCCATATTTCTTTCCATCCCTCTCTCCACTCTCTCACATCCTCTCTCTTCCTTCCTCACTCTCCCTTTCCTTCCCAGCTCTCTCGCTCTCTCTCTCTCTCTCTTCACCCTCTAGCTTTGTTACTATGTCCCTCCCTCTCTCTATCTCTCCTTCCTTCTCTCCATCTCTCCTTATTTGTCTCTTTATCTCACCCCAAAACATACACACTCTCTATCCATCTCTCCTTCTTTGTCTCTATCTCACCCCAAAACATACACACTTTATCTCCACCTATCCCTTGCCAATCTCTCTCTCTCTCTCCACTTCTCACTCTCTATTTCCTCTTCTTCCCCCCCTCTCTCCCCCTCCAACTCTATCTCTCTATCCCTCCCTCTCTCCTCCTATCTCCCTCCCTCTCTCCTTCTCTCTCTTGACCATCCTCTATATCCTTTTCTCTCCTACCTCCCTCTCTCTTCCCCCATCTCTCGCTCCCTTTGCCCTCCAATTTTCTCTTTTCGCCCCATAAATCTCTTCCTCTCTCTCAAGTCCTCTCTCTCTCTCTCTCTCTGCCCTTGAATCCTCTCTCTTCCCCCATCACTCTATCTCTCTCTCTTAACATCTACACTAAAATGAATGAATCTAGTGCAAGAAATAAAATAGGATTAGAAATCACCACCCACATTTAAATAAATGCATCTAGCACAATAGTTTTCTTCCCTCTCTCCCCTCTCTCCACTCTCTCACATTCTCTCTCTCTCTCTCTCCCTCTCTCCAACTCTGTTACTATATCCCTCCCTCTGTCCTTCTCCCCCCCTTTCCCTCTATCTCTCTTTATTTTTCCCTTTATCTCACCCCCAAACATGCACACTCTCTCTCCATTTCTCCCTTGTCATGCCCTCTCTCTCTCCACTTCTAACTCTATATGTATGTATTCTTCCCTCCCTATCTCCCCCTCCAACTGCATCCCACTATCTCTCCCTCTCTCCTCCTTTCTCCCTCGCTCTCTCCTCCTCTCTCTCAAGTTCTCTCTCTCTTTGGTCCAATCCTCTCTCTTCCCCCATCATTCTCTTCCTCTCTCTCACATCATGTGTCATGTCCTCTCTCTCTCTCTCTCTTTCTCTCTCTCTCTATTTTCCCTCCAATCCACTCTCTTCCCCAATCACTCTCTCTCTCTCTAACTATGTTACTATATCCCTCCCTTTATCCTTCTCTCTCCTTCTCCCCCCCCACCTTCTCTCTATCTCTCATTCTTTGTCTCTTTATCTCACCCCTAAATATTCACACTCTCTCTCCATATCTCCCTTATCACTCCCTCTCTCTCTCCACTTACCACTCTTTATGTATTTCTTCTTCCCTCCATCTATCCCACTCCAAATCCATCTCTTTGTCCCTTCCTCTCTCCTCTCTCTCTCAATTCCTCTCTCTCTTCCTCTCTCTCTCTCTCTCTCTCTTCTCCCACCTCTTTGAGTTTATCCACATCTCTCCCTTGTCACTCCCCTACTCTATGTCTTTGTTATTCCTTCCCATATATATCTAGAGTTAATATATATAAGGGTTAATAATGTTTTTTATTCATGGTATTAATAATGATTTGGCCCATGGTATTTGGCCTAGAGGCTTCACCTAAATAAATCTCTTTTTTTTGGGTTTGCAAATATAAAGAGGTTTATGGAGTAAATATAAAAAGATGTTTTTTTTTTCATACCTATTTTATTTACAATGGTATTTGACCCATAGGCTTGGTATATAATTAGATGTTGAGTTCTAATCCTATTTGATATATTTTTATATATTGATCATGCCTCTTTTTACCTATTTGATAAATATGGTTTTTGGTCTGTGGTATTTGGCTCATGGTATTAATAATAATTTGACACATGGTATTAATAATAATTTGTCTCATGGTATTTGGCCCAAAGGCTTCACTTAAATAAAACCATTTTTTTGAGTTTTTGTAAATATAAAGAGGTTTATGGAGCAAATATAAAAGGAAGTTTTATTTATTTACCATTCCTCTAGAAAAGTAAGTATAATAAGAGCTTTTATTTATTTACCATACCTTTCGATTTATTTATATTTTTATTCTTTCTATTTTAAATTTATATTATGTTTATACAAAGTAGTAATTAGGTTTATTTTTAAATAGGACCGACATTGGATAAAAAACTTTAAATATTAAACATTACATTTACGATTATGTTTTTAGTTGAGATCTACCTCTACACTAGGTTGTAGAGTGTCATACTACATAGTTATAATTTAATAATTAGTCTTAGCCTATTATTAATATATTAAACATTATATATAATTTGAAGAATTGAGTTATATATGATTTAAGATTGAAATTAAAATTAAATGTACCTCTCACAACACAGTAATTTTTATTTTTTATTTTTAATAAAATATTTATTTCAAATTAAAGAGCTAATATGGACTCAACTATTAACTCATTGCTATAATCCCAGGGCCTTCCATAGGAATAATGATAGAGAGTTGAATACGCACCTGGTCATTTCTTTATTTTCACAATTCTTAAATCTATTTAGTGTGAAATTAAAATTATAATATTGTTTATTTTAAAATGAATTTGTATGTAAATATTATTATTAAAATAGTAATGTAATTATATTTATATATATAATTTTTATTTATTTATTTCATATGCATTTTATTTATTTTTTTAATTTAAATTCATAAAAATTTATATGAAAATATGTTTTTTTTAATTTCTCAACCTAATTAAATTTCATTATTTATTAAAAATAATTAGTAATTTATTACATTCTTAAAATAATAAAAAATATTTTTGAAAAATAATAATAATAAAACATAAATAATAAGTCTTAATAGAAGAATAATAATTTAAAACAACACAATAATAAAACTTTTTGTAAAAATTATATTAATACTTAATTATAAACATTTAATAATTAAAATTAAATCATTAAAAATATTTTGTTTTCCTCTCAGAACAAAACACTTTCACAAATATTTACATATTTATTCATCCTACTTGTGATCAGTTTTTTTTCATTCAAATTCATCTTGATAATGGATCTCGATATCTCTGATTCAAAACCTCAATGAGAAAATCTACTCAATACTATAAATCTAGAAATAATATTCTAATAAAATATACAAATTTTGCTTAAATATTATCTTAATTTTTTAGATAAATTTACTCTTTCTTGTCTTACTCCACAATATGTTTGAAATTTCATATTATCTAAAAAAAAAATCTAGTACTCTTTCCATTACCATGCTTAATTTCAATCATAAAGCATACAATTCATCTTTATTGTCAGATCCATCTCTTACCATTATATTTCAACTAATTATCCTTTTTCATAAACATTAAGCCTCATACTCCACATTTTATATATTTTTCATTACCATGCTTAATTTCAATCATAAAGCATACAATTCATCTTTATTGTCAGATCCATCTCTTACCATTATATTTGAACTAATTATCTTTTTTCATAAACATTAAGCCTCATTTTATATCACCTTAAAATAAGATTTATTTAATTTGCCTTTGGAGCTTTTATATGTTTTTGGTTTTTTTTATTCAAACATGTTGATTTCTCCAAAGCTGTATCTCATTTGGAGGTAGACTTGAATAGTTATAATTTCTTTGTTTTTAACTAAATCTATATAGTTAGTTTGAACATATTTGTAGTATTGTAATGATGTATTTTTGCTTAATTTCAAACTTTTTTTGATTTTTTATCTTTACTCAATTTCTTATTAATAAGAATGTTTCTAGAAACCTAATAATTATTTATTTCTAAAGTATAATTTACACACTCTTTTTCTAAAAATATCCCTATAAACAAAAGAAAGATTTGCCTAAAATGAGAAAAAGAGTAATTATAATGAAAATGTGTAACTTCCTAAATATCTTTGTAATTTTGAAATGTTTAATATATTTAATAGCAAATATAAAATTTAGTTATAAATATAAAAAATAATTAAGAATATATATTATATATAACTAAATTACCTTGCTTTGAAAACTCTAATAACTAGCACACATCTTCCTTCATCTTGAATTTATTTTATATGGAAAAGGATTAAAAAACATAAATGCAAGCCTCAAGCACCTCTTAAAAAAATATTTGAAGTCAATGTGATTTTATATTAGTTTTTTTTAAATTGGAATGAATGAAAATGAATAAAACATAATTTATTTTTTATTATTTTATAGATATAATAATATTGAAAAGTAAGTACAGCATTTATTTTTTATTTAATTTTATTATTTAATTTTATTGATTATAGTGATTAACAAAATTAAATAGTAACTTTTAATTTTATTTTTTTTTAAAGTACTTCACCCAAGGGATATGACACCGCATAACATATATATTTTTATCTCTAGTTTAAAACCACTTCACTCTTTTAATTTTTATTTAATTTTATTGATTATAGTGATTAACAAAATTAAACAATAACTTAATTTTTTTTTTTTTTTCAAAGTACTTCACCCAAGGGATATGACACCGCATAACATATATATTTTTATCTCTAGTTTAAAACCACTTCACCTTTTTTGTGAAATTGAAATAAGTTTTATTTTAGGTGAATTTTGGAACTCTGGTCTTGTAAAAAGTGAGGAATAGGAGAGCAACCGCCACCTAAACTCAGCTATGACATAGTTGTATATACTTTATTCTCTTTTAAATTTAAAATTATGATATTTTTAAAAGAATTATATTCTCTTAAACGTTAGAATAGATACCAATTTTTTTAAACAAATCATTCCATAATATTAACACATCATATTATAAAAACTTAACTATTTTACTACAAATTTTATTATATTTCAATAAAAAACTATTTTATAATTTATTTCTCAATTCATAAATTAATAAGAACACATTCCATTCAAAGGCATATACAATTTATATTGTATATCTTTGGAAGAAAATGGTTTCAATATCCATTTAACTATTTACATCATTTAAGAGTTTGAATGTGGCTACATTCCAAATTGTTATAAATTTAAGTGTTATGTATTTAATTAAACTTATTAAGGTTTATTTTATGCCACAAAATCATTTTTAAAGAAATTTAAATTACCTTACTTTGAAAATTTCTAATCAATAATATAAATCTTTTTTTTATCCCAAATCTATTATACATTGAGAAGGATTAAAAAACCTAAATGCAAACCTCAAGTACCTAAAACCTAAATGCAAACCTCAAGTGCCTCTAAAAATATTTGAAGTCAAAAAGGTTTTATATTAATTTGTTTAATGAGATAAATGAAAATGAATAAAATATAATTTATTTCTTCTTAATTTATAAATATTATAATATTGAAAGTTAATATAAATTTTTAATGGAATGAAAATTAGTGAAAATGAGTAAAACATTTATTTCTTATTCTATTTTATTGATTATAGTGTTTAAAAAATTAAATATTCCATTATTATTATTATTATAAGGATATGACATCACATAATATATATATATATATATATTTTGATCTAGAATTTAAAATCATTTCACCTTTTTAGTGAAATTAAATTAAGTTTTATTTTAGATGAATTTTGAAACTTTGTTGTTTTAAAATGTGAGGTATATGAGAAAGAGCACTATCTAAACTCAATTATTACATAGTTCTACATACTTTACTCTCTTTCAAATTTAAATTTTTGATATTTTAAAAATAATTATATGCTCTTAACCTATGTAGAATAGATACCAACTCCATAAAAACACTCCTATAATATTAAAACATCATATTATAAATATTTAAATATTTTACTATATATTTTATTAATTTTGAGTAAAAAAAAATTATGATTTATTTATTCATTTACAAATTAATAAGAACACAAGACAATGATTTCAATATTTATTCAACCATTTACACCATTTCAAGATTTTTCATTACTTACATTCCACATTGGTATAAATGTAAGTACTAGTAATATTTTGAAAAGAATTATATACTCTTAATCAATAAAATAGATACCAACCCCATTAAAACACTCTTTCCATAATATTAAAACATCATATTATAAAAACTTAATTATTTAAAAAAAAAACTATTTCATGATTTATTTCTACACAATTTAATAAAAACAAAGCCGTATACAATTTATATCTTTAGAAGACAATGATGTAAATATCTATTTAACCATTTACACCATTTCAAAAGTTTGCATGTAATTACATTCCACATTGGTATAAATTTGAGTACAAGGGTTATCTCTCTAACTAAACTTATTAGGGTTTATTTTAGGATTGTAAATTAGTATTAAAGTAATTTTTTTATTAAGTTAAAATTTGTATTACTCCATAATGTTTTCAACGCGACCATTCATGCAGTGCTTTATCACATTATAATGTCTTCAGAACAGAGTATATTGACCATTGCGTTATAATGTTTTCAAAACCAAAATATATTTGCCCATTCATGCAATGCTTAATCTTCATGCTAAGTAAGTGGTTAGTTTCTTTTAACACCTTCCTACTAAGTAAGTGGTTGGTTTCTTTTTGTGTTAAATGATAAAGAAAATACTACCTAAGTGGTTTGTTTCTTTTGTGTGTTAAAGGAGACCGCGGAATTTGCCTACTTATTCATTACATGGACTCTCAAGAAACAAAACCAAACATTTTGGTTATATCCTAATGTAATAAAAGATGGTCCGCCAAAAAGAACAATCTTGCAGACTATTCAGAATGATAATTTTAAGAGTGGGTGTAGTGTCTATATCTGGGTCCTATTGGGGCTACCTTAATTTTGCTAAGTTAGTGTCGCAGTCACCTCCATGACATTGTGAGTGAATTTAGTCTCTCTCTGTGCGTCTTAGGCTTAAATGCAAACTTTGAACTCCGATCCATCTTTTCAGTGATGCGGATATCAGGTCAACCATGGATGATCTTACAATATGGCGATGATAAAGGTAGCAAATCCCTGTCACAAACCAAGGATAATATAGATAGAAGACATTGCTTTGCTCAAACACTGCCGATTGGCAATTCCCTCTAAATCCTCCTCATCATATAGCTGCCGTTCAAAACTTGGTCGCTTAACAAACCCCGGACATCATTTGTGCTCCGGTGGATTCAGCATTCCATCTTAATAGCAGAAGATTTTTTTTTTCGGAAATAAAACCCTGATAGTAAAGCAAACGTCCGAATAATTTAATCCCTAGACCTACAAAAGTATTATTGCCATTATGTACAGGTTCGGTTTACACCTGCCCAGGAGACGAAGCAGCAGATTTTGGTTGGGAGGGATTTATCGTATCTTTCGCTTAATAATAATAATAATAAAATGATCTCCACAAGCTTAATCAAAGCATCCAGTCTGTGATCTCTCTTGGTTTGGCCAATCAAAGGAAAATTCTGGGAATCTCTCTTGGCGTTGGCCATGCAGAAAAAGTGATCCCACAAGATTAATCAGATCCCAATCTTGGGGATCCATTCCTTGATTTTTCCTGTTGTTGGCCACGCTCCATGGAAAGGGCACATCAACACCTTATCTTTTGGGAAGAGGATGTTTTTTTATCCCCACGTTTTGGACCTGGAGTAAAGGCAGGTCCCCTCTCTTACCTTACCCAAAATTCACTGTTCTAGTATTTTGAAATTGTTCAAACTTTGGGCTTCGAAATTTGGACTTACCTTTCATATACCAGTATGACTATGGATCAGAGAATCGAATTTGAAATCCACACTCAATGTACACTTACGGAGGAATAAAAACATGGACGCCAACCAGCTATCTAGCTTGCAACAAATTTAGTCTAATCTGAACAATATCGGAGTGTGACATGGGTTTAAAGAACGCCTCACTTGTCTATTGCAACATTGCTATAAGAAGAAGCAGCCAAGTCAACCAGAGGTGCTAATTCAGCCCGTTACCAAACTGCGCTAGTCCAATTTCTGAGCAATTTAATCTCCATCCCCATAAAAGCCTTATTATAACAACTTCTCTATATCGGGGTTGGGAATTAAATCGTGCAAGGAGATGAATCGAGAGATTGTAACAGAATGACTGAATCGAAAACAAGAATTTGGACATGAAGTTAAGGACTGTCACGAAATGACTATGAAACAAAACCAGGAACTTGAAATCCACATTGAATACACCTGTAAATTTTCCACACATAAACTGTGCAGCTTGCAGCAAATTGATTTGATCTCAACCCTATTGGAGTCTGGTAGGGGTTGAAATAACACCTCGGTTGGCCATTACAACGGATCGTATAAGGAGCAGCGGCCAAGGCAGGGAGAGGTGCTACTTCAACCCATACTAGATTCCAAATTGTAGTTATTGGGAGCGAGCGATTCATCGATCAGATCAACTATCACTACTACACCAAGGGCATTTTAAGACATTTGTTTAAGACAAAAGAAATCTTTTGTCTTAAAAAGTCACTTTTTATTTTAGTTATTTTATATTAAAATTTAATATCAATTGAATTGTCTTAAATATAAAATTTAAGACAAAAATAGTGTGAGACAAAAATAATTTGAGACAAAATTTTCTATTTAAGACAAAAACAATTTGAGACAAAAATATTTAAGACAAAAACAATTTGAGACAAAAAATTTAGGACAAAAAAATTTAAGACAAAATTTTATATTTAAGACAAAACGAATTTGAGACAAAAATATTTTAAGACAAAACTTTATATTTAAGACAAAAGCAGTTTGAGACAAATATATTTTAAGACAAAAGCAATTTGAGACAAAAATATTTTAAGACAAAATTTTAGATTTAAGACAAAAGCACTTCGAGACAAAAATATTTAAGACAAAACTTTATATTTAAGACAATGGAACTTAAGACAATGACAATTAAGACGAAACTCATTTAAGATAGTTAGCAATTAAGATAAAATCATTAGCTTTGGGAAGTTTGCATTGAAATATCATGAGTGGATAGTGGAGAAAATTATATTTTTTATTTTTGAAAATCAACATTCAAACCACATGAAATTTAATCATGTCATATTTATTTTTTTTATATTATATTTTTCTTTTTTCATTAAACCACATTCTAAAAATTTAATAAATAAATAGATAAAAAAATATTATTTTTAGGTTGGCAACTCAAGGAGATTTGAACTTTGAATCTCGTGTTTTAACCATAACTGCTCCAACACTAATATTCTTGGGCATATTATGTTTTTTCCTGCTAACCGCTCCAAATATAACAACCTCTAAGAACTAGTAGGGTCCAAGGAAAAGAGCTACAAGTTCCCTAAATCCGATCTACATTTCATGGACAGCCACATTTCCCCCAAATGTCCTCCGCATATTTTCCTTGGTGTATTGGAGTTTGAAAAATACATAGGATGCCACAAGTAATCCTAATCATAAGACTTAACTTTCCTAATGACTAGGAGGCCTTAAAAATAAAAATAAAAAATAAAATAAAATAAAAAACATCTTAATTTATGCCCAAAATTACTAAAATTTCCTATCCCAAATATGAAATCAGAAATTCTACAAAATTATAGGGCAACAAGGAAACCAACTTCCTCTTCCAAAAATATCTAAGACCTTATGGAGGACAAATACAAATTTTGAAATAAATTGTTGAAATTATGCTCTTGCATCAATAGCTACCAATGTATCCTTGTAGGACACCCCCTTTAACAATAGTAATACCAATGTCCTTTACCAGCTAGAAGGAACTCCTTACATAATTCTCTCTTAGATCCCCTTAACCCATTGCAATGGTTGTATTTGATGCCTACCTAGTTGCAAGCACATTAAGAAGCAATGTAGCATATTGTTGGTTGAGGATTTCGATAAGTATGTGATTTTGTTGACATCTTGTGACTATCTCATATGTGAATATATAAAATCTTGGATGCATGTCGCCCTGACACTATAGCATGACTTAGTATTGCCTATCATATCGTGTCACTCCCTCCTCGAGACACCTAGAACTCGCTAACACTCCCTGTCACACACTCTTATTCATTCATTTATGAATTTTGACCCAGTGCGCCTCTATCATGTTTTCCTGGCACTCCCTAACACTCATTAGCACACATTGGCACACCTAGGCACTTGGAACAACTTTGTATGCTTCCCTAGCACTTTAACATGCCTTGGCACTTCCTAGAATACAGTTTCACTCCCTTCTTAACACACTTGGAACTGGCTTATACTTCATTTTCATGCATTTTAAACTAGTGCCCCCTTGTGTTTCCCTGACACTTGGCCCTCACACTCCCTAGCATGTGTTCATGCCACACCCTGGCACCTGCCACATCTTGGCATGCCTATCATGCCTTGGAACTGCCTAACATGTCTTAGTACTTCTAGGAATTCCTTGACACACCTTGTTATTCCTTAGCTTTCATGTCGTCATAGATAACCTTGCTTTTTTTATGACTTCGGAACCCAACCAAGTCATTGGAAAATCGATGTTGTGCCCAACCCAAAGTTTCCCTTTGTCTAAAACTACTTTATCCAACCGTTTATGTAACCATAGGCTTACCTCCTACAAGTCTTATTCTGACCTTCTCCTAACACACTTTATCCTTGAGACACTTGGAATTCGTTGACACTACTTGGCACACACTCTTATTCGTTCATTTCCATGCATTTTGACCTAGTTCTCCCTTGCAATGTCCTGGCACTCCCTAAATGTCCTCAACATCCATTGACACTTTCTGGCATGTGTTAGCATGCCTTTTCATTCCTTGGCAAGCATTGACACTCCTTAGTTATCATGCCCTCACAATTACCCTTACTTTTTTGGAACTTGGGAACCCAACCAAGTCTTGGCTTGAATATAACAACTTGACCAAGTTACGGTTACTACAACTAGATTGTGCCTTGTTCACCTAAGAAATGACTATAACCCCTCACCCATTTAACCCCCTAAACGCTAAAACCCTAACCCATTTAACCCCTTAAACCCTTAACCCCTAACCCCTTAAACCCTAATTCCCGACCCCTAACCCATTTAACCCCCTAAACCCCTAAAACCCTAACCCATTTAACCCCCAAACCCTAACCCCTAACCCCTAAAATACTTAACTGCTAAATCCCCTAACCCCCTAAACCTCTTAACCCCTAACCCATTTAACCCCCTAAACCTCTAACCCCTTAACCTCTAACCCATTAACCCCTTAACCCCTAACCCCTAACCCATAAAATCCTTAACTGCTAAATCCCCTAACCCCATAAACCTCTAAACCCCTAAACCCATTTAACCCCATAAACCCTAAACATCTAACCCTTAAATCCTAACCCCTTAAGCCCTAATTCCCAACCCCTAACCCATTTAACCCCCTAAAACCCTAACCATTTAACCCCTAAACCCTAAACCTCTAAACCCTTAAACCCCTAAACCACTAACACCTAAACCCCTAAACCCATAAACCGTTAATGCTTAACCATTAACCCATTAACCCCTCAACCCTAACCCCTAAAATCCTTAACTTCTAAATCCACTAAGCCCTAAGCCCCTAATCCCTAATCCCTTAACCACTAGCTCATTATTCACCTAACCCCTGACTGCGCCTAAATCCCCTAACACCTAAGCCCCCAATCCCTAATCCCTTAACCAATAACTCATTATCCCTCTAACCCCTAAATACGCCTAAATCCCCTAACCCCTAAACCCCCAATCCATAACCCCTTAACCACTAACTCATTATTCCCCTAACCCCAATCCATAATCCCTTAAATACTAATTCTTTATGCCCCTAACCCTTAAGCCCCCAATCCATAACCCCTTAACCACTAACGAGAATATACCACAGTGGGCATGCACAAGAAGAAGAACCAAAGAAATCAAATTCAATAAAGAAAGCACAACAACCACTCCAAACTCGCTTCTCTAAAACACATACAACTGCAATAAATCCCACTGAAGCTTACAAATTTATCAAGCCCTAATTAACTTACTAACAAATTCAACAAGCCAACATGCTACAATTTTTTGAGTCACCCCCAAATCAATTAGTAATTATTTCATGAATGTACATTTGTTTGTAGTTTTATTTAAAAGGTTGAAATTCTCTCAAGAGCATATATAATATATCCAAAAGTTAAAAAAATGGAAATTTTTCTTACCTCCACAAGGTATCATCACACCCGGGTAGGTGAAAACATACAAGTCTAAATCTTCTACCTCTAAGTCTCAATGGCACTTCAACATGTCAATAACATACTTGTAACAATGCTTAATGAGTTTTGTCTATTGGCTAAAGAGATGTACATCCTGCATCCATCCAAAAATAAACATCTCAATCAATCCAACAGCATAAATTGTGCTAAATAGTTCATCATGTTATTTCAAATATTACAATATTTTCTTATATAATTAGCTCACATATTCCTTGAATATTTGAAAGCCAAACTACCTTAGCACAATATACCAGAAAGATTTGTACTCTAAAAGACAAAAAAATACAACAAACTAAAATAGGAACTTTAACTCTAATCCAGACACTTCATTCTTAGCAACATGATATCTAATGAAGATGATATGTGAAAAAAAAGGCTTCATATATTGTTTATCACATGTCAAACCGAGTGAACAAACACATGCATAGAAAACATCAGAAATAGGGTTCATAGATCGACTTGTATTATATGGTTTCAAACCCTTCTTGTCTCCTTCAAGGGGGTTTCTGGAGGTCTTAAAAAAGACTTCCTTTTGCTAACCAAATGGAGTTTTTCTTTCACACATGTATGGAAACGTACTTTCCAAATCATATTGTAATAGATTCATAAGGTGATATTGTTGGTATTAACTACACCTTATTTGGAGACATCATTTTTATTGTAGGGGTTGGTACCTTTCTATTGGATGTAGTTGGTGATGTGAAGACTACTCAACCTCTAGTAAAGACTCATACTAACTCTAACAAGCTTATGGATGATTTTTTACAAAGGGAGACCCCTCTAAGCTTAACTCATTGGATTCTTTGTTTGTTCATGCTAATTATTGTTCTCAACTTTCCTTCTCCAAGGGGCTGAGACTATTTGCTTCATTTATTTTACATGGCCCGATGAAAGAAGAAGAATGGAGATTGTCTCCACATCTTTTCCATTTTGCTAAGTTACAAAAAAGAGTCAATTTCTATAGCCAATAGACTAATAGTCTCTCGATACACCTTTAGTGAGCTATGCATAGCTCTCACCTATCACTGTAGCTCAATGAAATGACATCTAATAGCTCCAAGACACCATTATAAATGGATTAGTTGTGAAGTTGTTGTTAAATGATCACCTCCAAATGTTCAATTCTCATGAATTTTTGGGGAGGGGGGTCTTTTGGTGTATTGAGCGGGGCAAGGGGACATAAGGGTAGCATGGATGGGTAGAAGTGAGAGGTTCGAGCATGGTTTACTGAGATCTACAATCCTAACATTAGAGAATGAGAAGGAGCCTTAGGGCCTTATGGCATAGGGGCTAGGGAACCTATAGGTAAGGTAATGAGAGAAATTGATAGGGGAACCCCCAATAGTTGCAACAAGGGGATTAGGGGCCACATTATCACAACCCATATGCACTTAACCCATAACCAATAAAGTCCCTATCCCTTTAACCCCGAAGCCACAATCCCTTAATCCCTACACCCATAACTCATAACAAATTAACCCCTTGATCCCTTAAACCCAAAGCCATTAACCCCTTAACCCATAACCACTAACTTAGAATCCTTGAACCCCATAAACCCTAATCCCATATCCTCTTAAAGCTTGACCCTTAACCCATAACCCCTAACCCTTAAACTCATTAACCCCTAACCCCTTAACCTTCTGAAACCTAAATAACATAACCCTTAGGCACTTAACCCCTAAATCCCTTGAAATGTAAGTATGTGATTTTGTTGACATCTTATGACTGTCCCGTATGTGAATATATAAAATCATTTTTTTGTACCAGTTTAAGGATTGATACCATCAAGTGTGTGCGCTAACATGGATGGAACACTAACTGCATGTTGTATATATTGTAATGTAAATGAATAATCTCTTCTGGAAAAGGCTCCACTCATAATGCCATTTCAGAAATGCTTGCACTCAGTAATCGTGGTCATATTTTAAGGTGCGATGTTATCGTAAGGGTAAACCTACCTATCCATCTCTTTAAACGCACACATCACACATGTTGGCTTGATCTTGTGCTTGTTGTGGGGAAAATGTTGTTGCAGTGGAACCCCCAAATAAGATTTATTTGGGTTGACCCTGATTTGAATAGCTCTGAATGACTTCAAATTACCCTTGCCTTGACTATCCAATCCTCATTGGCATCTCCAATGGATGTGTGATGCATTGGATGCATCAACATAGTCACAACTGATAGTCACACTGCCATTTCACCTATCTCTCCACTGAGTCTCCATTGGAACTCCCATGCAAGTAGTTAACTGTTGTCTCTGTTCAGTTGATTAATGAGTTATTATTTGTGAATTAATTTAACTAATTAATTCACTCCACTCCCACTAGTGTATCAATCTGTTAGAAATAGACACAATTAGTTTAATTGAGTTTAACTCCAAGGATGTAGTTAAACTGAAACAAACTCCATGAACTACTTCACCAACTCCATCATAACTCTGCCACTTGAGTCCTGACTTGAGTCCTCCATGCATGAACACCAGTAAACCCTAGGAATTGTGTAATTCCTTCAACTAGTTGTTCTACCACACTTGTTAACTGAAATTAAGTGTTCCAAGAGAATAAGTTGTTATTTAGGGTCTAATTATTATTAAGAGCTAATAATAATCGACACTTCTATTTTTAGATCAACGATCTACAAATAGACTTCGTCCAATATGTCTAAAAATAGAAATCCATCTATTTTTCCAACTTGACCAACCATCCACAAATAGAATCCTGCAACTTCTGAAATATGGTCTCCATGTCTAAAAATAGACATAGTCTAAAAATAGATTTGCGCCAAAAATAGCCTGCGAGCCCACTTAGTGAAGGCGACTCTTTTCACTAAGCTCATCATCTTGTTGAATCCCAACACCTAGAACTCACTAACACTCCCTGCCACACACTCTTATTCATTCATTTATTAATTTTGACTTAGTGCTATGTTATGTTTTCCTGACACTCCCTAACACTCCTTAGCATGCATTGGCACACCTTGGCACTTGGAACATCTTTGTATGCTTCCCTAACACTCTAACATGCCTTGGCAGTTCCTAGAATACTGTGTCACTCCCTTCTTAGCACACCTGGAACTGGCTGATACTTCATTTCCATGAATTTTAAACTAGTGCTCCCTTGTGTTTCCTTGACACTTGGCCCTCACACTCCCTAGCATGTATTCATGCCACACCCTAGCACCTACCACATCTTGGCATGCTTATCATGCCTTTGAACTACCTAACATGTGTTAGTACTTATAGGAATTCCCTGACACACCTTGGTATTCCTTAGCTTTCATGTCGTCATAGATAACCTTACTTTTTTTGCGATTTGGGAACCCAACCAAGTCATTGGAAAATAAATGTTGTGCCCAACCCAAAGTTTCCCTTTGTCTAAAACTACTTTGTGCAACCCTTTATGTAACCATAGGCTTTCCTCCTACAAGTCTTATTCCGGCCTTCCCCTAACACACTTTATACTTAAGACACTTGGATTTCATTGACACTACTTGGCACACACTCTTATTCGTTCATTTCCATGCATTTTGACCTAGTTCTCCCTTGCAATGTCCTGGCACTCCCTAACACTCCTCAACATCCATTGACACTTTCTAGCATGTGTTAGCATGCCTTTTCATTCCTTGGCACACACTAACACTCCTTAGTTCTCATGCCCTCACAATTACCCTTACTTTTTTGGAACTTGGGAACCCAACCAGTTCTTGCCTTGACTATAACAACTCGACCAAGTTATGGTTACTACAACTATATTATGCCTTTTTCACCTAATAAATGGCTATAACCCCTCACCCATTTAACCCCCTAAACCCTAAACCCCTAACCCATTTAACCCCCTAAACCCTAAACCTCTAAACCTTTAACCCTTAACCCCTTAAACCCTAATTCCCGACCCTAACCCATTTAACCCCTAAAAACCTAACCCATTTAACCCCCAAACCCTAACCCCCAAAACCTAACCCCTTTAACCCCTAACTGCCAAAATCCTTAACTTCTAAATCCCCTAACCCCCTAAACCTCTAAACCCCTAACCCATTTAACCCCCTTAACATCTAACCCCTTAACCTTTAACCCCTTAACCCCTTAACCCCTAACCCCTAAAATCCTTAACTGCTAAACCCCCTAACCCCCTAAACCTTTAAACCCCTAAACCCATTTAACCCTGTAAACCCTAAACGTCTAACCCTTAACCCCTTAAGCCCTAATTCATACCATGTTACTCCCTCCTCGAGACACCTAGAACTCGCTAATGCTCCCTGTCACACACTCTTATTCATTCATTTATGCATTTTGACCTAGTGCTCTGTTATGTTTTCCTGGCACTCCCTAACACTCCTTAGCACACATTAGCACACCTTGGCACTTGGAACATCTTTGCATGCTTCCCTAGCACTCTAACACGCCTTGGCACTTCGTAGAATACTGTGTCACTCCCTTCTTAGCACACCTGGAACTGGCTGATACTCAATTTCCATGCATTTGAAACTAGTGCTCCCTTGTGTTTCCCTGACACTTGGCCCTCACACTCCCTAGCATGTGTTCATGCCACACCTTGGTATTCCTTAGCTTTCATGCCGTCATAGATAGCCTTACATTTTTTGCGACTGGGGAACCCAACCAAGTCATTGGAAAATCAATGTTGTGCCCAACCC
The DNA here is from genome assembly GCA_034641835.2 of Pinus albicaulis. Taxonomy (NCBI): domain Eukaryota; kingdom Viridiplantae; phylum Streptophyta; class Pinopsida; order Pinales; family Pinaceae; genus Pinus; species Pinus albicaulis. Next base: position 859,815,876 of record CM076570.1, read on the forward strand.
AAAGTTTCCCTTTGTTTGAAACTACTTTTCCCCCCTAAACCCCTAACCCATTTAACCCTAAACCCTAACCCATTTTCCCCCCTAAACACTAAACCCCTAACCAATTTAACCCCATAAACCCTAAACCTATAAACCTTTAACCCCTAACTCCTTAAACCCTAATTCCCGACCCTAACCCATTTAACCCCTTAAACCCCTAAAAACCTAACCCATTTAACCACCAAAACCTAACCCCTTTAACCCCTAACCGCTAAAATCCTTAACTGCTAAATCCCCTAACCCCCTAAACCTCTAAACCCCTAACCCACTTAACCCGCTAAACATCTAACCCCTTAACCTTTAACCCCTTAACCCCTTAACCCCTAACCCCTAAAATCCTTAACTGCTAAACCCCCTAACCCCCTAAACCTCTAAACCCCTAAACCCATTTAACTCTGTAAACCCTAAATGTCTAACCCTTAACCCCTTAAGCCCTAATTCATACGATGTTACTCCCTCCTCGAGACACCTATAACTCGCTAACGCTCCCTGTCACACACTCTTATTCATTCATTTATCCATTTTGACCTAGTGCACACACTCTTATTCGTTCATTTCCATGCATTTTGACCTAGTTCTCCCTTGCGATGTCCTGGCACTCCCTAACACTCCTCAACATCCATTGACACTTTCTATCATGTGTTAGCATGCCTTTTCAATCCTTGGCATGCACTGACACTCCTTAGTTATCATTCCCTCACAATTACCCTTACCTTTTTTGGGACTTGGGAACCCAACTAAGTCTTGCCTTGACTATAACAACTTGACCAAGTTACAGTTACTACAACTAGATTATGCCCTGTTCATCTAAGAAATGACTATAATCCCTAACCCATTTAACCCCCTAAACCCCTAAACCCCTAACCCATTTAACCCCCTAAACCCTAAACCTCTAAACCCTTAACCCCTAACCCCTTAAACCCTAATTCCTGACCCCTAACCCATTTAACCCCTAAAACCCTAACCCATTTAACCCCCAAAACCCTAACCCCTAAAATCCTTAACTGCTAAATCCCCTAACCCCCTAAACCTCTAAACGCCTAACCCTTTTAACCCCTAAACCTATAACCCCCTAAACTTGTAACCCCTTAACCCCTAACCCCTAAAATCCTTAACTGCTAAATCCCCCAACCCCCTAAACCTCTAAAACCCTAAACCCATTTAACCCATAAACCCTAGACCATTCAACTCAACATAGCTCGCAGTGGTGGCTTTCAGATCAACACCTTCCCCTCCAAGTACCTTAGAGTTCCCCTGACTAATAAACCCCTAGCCAAAGCCAACCGGGAATCTTTGGTCACCAAATTGAAAACAAAAATGATTTCCAATTGGACTTTCAGGTCCTTAAATATCCTAGGCACATTAGTCTTGGTCCGCTTAGTCCTGCAAGCCATTCCTCAATACCAGTACTCGATCATTGCTGCTCCCAAATCTATTTCAAACCAAATAAAAACCATTCAAAGAGACTTATTATGGAAAGACAAGAGAATAAGGGAAAATGGGCCCTAGTAGCCTAGGGAAAAATCTGCATACCTAAAAAAGATGGGGGGCTTGGTCTCAAAGACCCAGACTTGTTGGGAAAAGTTATGGGCGCCAAAACCTGGTGGAGATGGATCACCAGCCCCAACACCTCTTGGGCAACACTCTGGAAGGAAAAATATGCCCCATCTCACAACCTGAAGTCTCTAATCAGGCTCTCTGGAAACCTCAAAGGTTCCTCGGTCTGGAACCAAGCTTGGGAGAATAGAGGAATGGTCCAAAACTAGAGTGTTGACAGTGTTAGATGTACAGCTGAACTTTACATCCATCGATTATGATGTCACTTGATACTGAAGGAAACTGGGGCAACGACATAATATTAATCGATGCGATGGTACATGCAACTATTGAGGCAAAGAGTCATGCCCCACCTGACTAAATTTGTGACCCAACCAACTAGGAACGACCTTTCCAACATCCTAGCCCTAGGGAACCTCCCCAAATTCCCTAACCCTCTGTGCCCAAGCCCTAATTTCCACCCATAGTGTTTTCAAACCATGTGCTCAGATCATCAAGTAGCTATCACCTCTCTTAGCCTCCTTAGAGAATCCTTAGTATCCAAACTCTTTCAACTTTATTCCTCTCCTCTCTCCCCAAAACATCAACAAACCCAAACAATAAGAATTAATACATGATAAATAATCAAATGATTTTAGTTATTTAATCAAAGTAAAAGAGTCATGAGAGGGCCAAAATTAATTTAATATTAAATTATTCATAAGGTTATAGTTAAAAAATTTATCAAGCTTAATCAATATTAATGCTAACCATAAGCTTAATCATTAATCAATGTTTTAGCATAATAAACCATGGAATACTAACATATCCATGTGAGTTATGTATATGTAGATAACATACACATACCTTGTATGTATGGTAGTAATACCAACAAGAAATTACCAAGCGATCAATCTTCTAGTAGGTAGGATAATAACTAATCATAACATAAAATGGTTCGGGAGTGGGTGTTACAAATGGCTCCCTTATATTTATCATATATATCTTATATATTATTAATATGTGCCTATTACTTAGTAAATGAACTATTGTTCATTTCATTTTTCAAAGAATATTTTCCCTCACTCACCAATGCATTAAACGTTGTAAGGGAGGCTGGTACATTTTCAATACCATAGATTTAATCCCTTTCTTTGTCTTCAAATGGAACACAATAGTAACTAGAAACTAAAATACCAACTAGTAACCCTAAAAGAATCAATAAGATTTTGTATCATGAGCTCTATGAACTCTTTTGCAAGAGAATTTACCAATTGAATTAATCCTTATTGCTACTAGCTCTTAACTAAACCTTTGACACTTTATTATTAAAAACATTGAAATAAAAAACATGTATAATTAGTGGTTGATACATTCCAATTTATCAAATAACTTAACAATCACAATATCAATTAGTTAATAAGGGAAAAATTTATCAATGACACGAGGACAAATATTATTGAAGTAGCTTAGTTCTATGGTGTGCATGGAAATTTTTGTATACCTCAATGCATTTTATTTTTCCATTTTTTCCAATAGGTTCCTTTCTTGAGAAACATATCAAACACTAAGATTTATTAATGACTTATAAATATTTAAATCTCTAGCCCTCCTGAGGCACCTCTAGAGGAGACTGCGACAACTCCCCCTTTTCCCCAAAATTGTTTGCTTTTATGGAGAAAGTCCATTTCCTCCATTTTGGTCTCCTGGATGAGAAGAATGTTGGGGCTTTCCAACCTTAATAGACTTTTCATTGCTTCTTCTTTTAGGTTGCTACCCATCCCTCTATAGTTTCAGAAGATGATCTTCATTACTTCCTTTTTTGAGATGAGAGGGCTCCTTTAGAGCCCTGACTTTGATTTCTGTGTGCTTTAGGGTTTTCTGCCAACATCTTTTCCAGGGTCAGCTGGGTCCCCTGCAACTTCTCCTTGTAGGTTTCTTGTTCTCTCTTTTCCCTGGAGGATTTTCATCCCCTGGTAGATCTTCTGACCGAAGTTTGGGAGTCCCCAATTTCTCCTTCTTCCTCTGACTCCTCTGAATCCTGATCTTCCCCTTCGGTGACAGAGTCTTTGTCTTTCAAGGTTCCTCTAGGATATTCGCCTATCTTCAATGTTGCTAGGGTTTCTTGCATTTGGAGGTCCTTTTGCATGTTTTGTGGATCGATTTATTGGACTTTCTCTGTCTCTAAACTCAAGGCTGCAAAGCTATTCTCTTGGCCTTTCTGGGAGGGTTTGGCTTTAGGAATACTCTCTGTGGGTGCTAAACTTCCCTTTGCTTTCTCCGTTGGCCCTGGCTTAAGGCTCGCTTTGGGATTCTTGGCTTGTTGCCATCCTTCTTCTTTCTCCTTTTCCAGGGCTGCAATTTTGGGACAGTTCTTGGCGAAGTGGCCATACTCATGACATCCGCGGAATTTGAATGATAGATGTTCGTAATCTAATTTCTCCAGATGGGACCAGTTTCCCACCGTTAGCTTGATGGCTTCTAGCAGCCCAACTTCGAGGTCCACCTCCATGCAGATTCTGGCGCAGTCATATTGGTCTTTGTTATTAGCTCTGTCTATGAATTTCCCAAGGGCATTGCCGATTTGCGGCAAGGATTCCTAGTTCCAGCAGTGCACCAACAAGTTTGGGAACCTGACCCAGGCTGGAACGAAAAATGGGACATCCTCCAAGGGGTCGAAGTCCAGAGTCTAGAAATTTAGGTAAAACCCTTTAGGACCCATGAAATAGGGTTCGTTTCTGAAGATCAGGTCCTTATCCTCCTTGGTGTTTAATTCGAACAGAAAAAACCCTCGACCTAGGAAGTATGAGGTAACGCTGTTGGCAATAAGGGGCTTCTAGTTTCAAGTGATCTAGGCCTCCACCAAGGGAATCTCATCCAGTCACTCGACAAATTTGGAGGCGCGCTGCTTCTTCTTCTTAGGTTGGGAAGCGATTAGAAGCTTGAATGCCTCGACATCAAGAGGAGGAGGAGGAGGAGGTGGAGGCAGAGGAGGGTCTTGAGATTCCACCATTGGGCTGAGCCCTAGCCAGGCGAGCACCCCACGCAGAACTAGAAACCCTATGCGCGGTGAAGGGCAGAGAGCGATTGATTGATTATTTAAATAATTTATTATTATCATTTATTATGCTTATACATACACTCATGGATTTTAGACACCGATATTGTTCTTCCTTTTGAGTTGTGAGGACAAATTGATTCATTTCCAAGCCTTGTATTGCCATGAAGAATGGTATTTTTATTTTTCATACTATCCATATATCTCCACTAACATCTTTTTCCCTCTTTATTATTGGAGCCACAAAATTTGCTTCGAGTAACTCTTTAAAGTAAGGTTTACATGTTCCAATATTGATTTCTAAACAGAAAAGAGTGAGCCAACTACTTCTTTAATTTCAAATATGATCAAGTTCTCTAGCCTCTTTGAGAACTAGAAATGATTACATCTAAAGTGGAGGGAGTCTTAGGTTTCAATTCAGCTTTAAGATTAGGTCAATGAGTTTGTAATCCAAAAGGGAAGAGAAGATGGTATAAGAAAATATTTTTCCATTATTCATGAGCGAGAGTTGAACCAAAAAACGATCCACTTATTCTACTTTAAAATCTCATCCTAATTTTTTAATTTTTTATTTATTCGAATAAATTAATTGATTTTGGCTTAATATAGATTATTCAAATAAATTCACTGATCTTGACTTAATGTATATAAAATAAAGTCCAATATTCAAGTTGATTTCTAAAATAATATTTTTCCCTAAGGTCTTAGTTGGTTCCTAATAAAAACCAAACTTCCAATTTTTTTTTCACTCCAAAAAATTCATTAAATTCTATGGCGCCAACACACTTCTACAACCTTTCAATTTTTTTCACTACAAAAATTTCATTTACACGCTATGGCGCCAACGCACTTGCTGCAATCGAAATGAAATGCACGCTATGGCGCCAACGCACTTGCTGCAATCGAAATGAAATGCAGCAAAATGAAATGGCTTAGGAAGATATGTAACCGAGAAACTAAAGATTCAGATATTGAACGAAATTCCATAATATTTGGCTTTAGAATTGAGTGGACGATATGCGAATGAAACCCTCCTTCACATAGCTCTGTCAAGTACCCAACATGGGCATGTGTTATCACTGGCTTTGTCAAGTATGCAACATGGGAATGTGGTATTTCTGGCTATGGAGGATTGGATTATGTGGAGTTATTATAGGTTTCTACTCACTTTTGTGGGAGGTTCGAAACGGGCAGAGCGAGTAAATACCTGCATGAGAGGATCGAAACAAGGCAGTCCCGATTTTTTTTTCTCTGCGAGATTTCTGTCAATTAACTGGTATTGAGTCTATTAGGGTTTGGCAGCAATGGGGTGAGCAACAGCATCAAAGGGAAGAGAAGAGATACATGGTGAAGGAGAAGGTGATTACAACATCAGCACCATAGTTTGGCTGAGGGGGCGAAATTGGTCACGGTGGCCCAAAATAATTCTGGATATGAATGAACTCTGTCTCTCATCCAACGTCTTTTTGATCTAGGATTCTTGTCAAGCTTCTTGACTGGTAAGATGCCAACGTGTTATTTTTCACTTTCCCTTCACCTCTTATTTTTTTATTTTGTGATATGAGGCCTCCTTGTAGTGGGATTTTGGTTGCATGCTAACAAGAGATATCATAATAGAGCTTACAATTTATTTTTGTGGACGAAATGGCAAGAGACAACATAGTATATCTTACACTTGATTTTCTGGAAGAAATGCCTAGTAAGACAATGTTGGATGCATTCCCCATCTATTTCCAATGCAATAATCTCATTATTTAATCAAGAAATCCTCATTGGTAAATATTTCCATGCTTGGGTATCTTTATTTCATTGCTATTAATGCGCTCAACCTGCTTTGACATCACTTAAATGTTCTCAAGTTTAAAAATGGAGTAGTAGAATTCTCTTCTCCTTTATTTCCAGTTATATCTGTGCACAATAGCCAAAAATAATAAAAATATGTAGGATTGGTTGAGTATCGAGTAGCAGGCTGAGTGTCGAGTAGCAGTCATAGACCACATTTTATATTTTTGATTTTCCATCGTGATGTGTTTTTTTGTTTCATTTTAAATTATTATTTTCTGTGCTAGTGAAGCCGAGGGCTTAACTAAAACTCTATGCTTATTAGAAACCCACATTCTCATGGGAGAGGTACACATTTTCATAGCAATTTCATGTATTGGTGGATGGATTGTACTTAGTTCTCTTCAACAATTGGTGTCAACAACTATGAAAACCAATCTACTTTGAACAAGATACAACTAGTCGACTAGCTGATGTAGCGCGCTTCACAGCTCCCTTTGGTTGTACCCTGAACACATTTTCTGGTCCTTCTGCTCCCAATCTGCAAATCTACCTCTATTAATGGATCTTTCTCCTTTATTTCACTGAACACAACTCTCCAATTTTCCCTCTATTTGATCATTAGTCCATCAACGAATCAACACATAGGGTCTTCTTTCGGTTTGTTCACAACTCCGCTTGTGAACAACTACTAGACTACCCATTGTCGCTCCTTAACTCTTAGGGACTTATTCGCTCTATTGTCTTCCTATGCCACTCCAATGAGGAAAACTTAGGGCATGGAGGGCTGACCTCTATCACTGCAAGATGTCCTTCTCTTCAGTAAACTTGGGCTCAACAAATGGTCCACTTGGCATCATTCTTTTTCCCTTCAAAGAGTCAACTCCTGACCTCTCTTCTTCTACCATTCTAACAACTCCTCTTTGTCCTTCAAGAGGTTGTACTTAGGGCTTGGAGCAAGCCACTACAACTCTCCCAAAAATGTTCCTTTTGACTGCTCAAAATCTGTCTTAAACTAGGACAATCAACCATCTAGCAAAACACCAACTTAGGAGAACACTTACTTCTGATTTCAAGACACCTTCTTCTTCTTCTCTTTCACAGTCTTGTGCACTCTTCAAACATGAGATTTTTGGCCTGGTTAGTGCACTACAACATCCCTCCATCTTGCCTCAATTCTCTTCTAAAACTGTGCTGGAACCTTCCCTAACAGACTACCTTATCTACCATCATACTCAGCCTTCCCATGAAACTTTGCTAAGTTTTTTTGTGCCCTCAAAACAAAACTTTTTACCTCCAAACAAACCACTGCAGGGCTTCGGCCCTACCTGCAATCCAACATAACTCTCGACCCCTGCTCCTTGAATAGTTCAAATTTCCAACATGCACAAATCAGACATTTTCCCAAGCAGCTGGCCCTCTTCTCTAACTCAGACCTGCAATGGACACAAATAGATCCAAAAACCAACCCCTTGTTGCTTCGTCCTTGTCCTCTTGAGTTGTGGCTACTTCAAATGCTCTCCTCTTATGATGATTCACACTTGGTTAGGTGAGAATGAGGCTCTTCTCACTCTTATATATATGAATCTTCTCATGGAAACATCTTTCCCTTAAGGTCATGTCCTAAGTCAAGGAAATTTTTCTTTTTGTGCTACAAGTCCACAAAAAACATTAAAAAATTATTATCTCAACTTCTAGAGCTCCTTTCTTGGTGCTTGAAGATTCCCCTTGCTCCTCTAATGGTGTTATTCCATCTCCAAGGGTCAAACCATCAAATATGTTCTTGGTTGTGGGCCCACTCCTTTGGATGTAAAACCTCCAAGCTTGGGTTCTTAGCCCACAAGTGACTTTGTGATGTCAATTCCTCCACAACCCTATCCCCTAGGGTTTGGAGTACCTCCCAAGAAATGAATCTCAACATTTTTCATGAAACTTAAAGTACCCAACCATTCAAGTTGGCCCATCAGTTTTCTCTCACAACACACTTGTGGGTGCATGCATTTACATGTGCATGTGTTCATTACAAGAAAAAAACGCATATATTAAAAGGTCAAACAAATACATTACATGATAGATCGTTTGAACCTTAGAAACATTCCCAAATTTGGAAAATGATTCTTGAACCTCAGAAACATTCCCAACTTATGCATGATACCATTGATGGTCTCTCTAGCTGGGAATTGTTGATTTCCCATGGCACTCAATAATCTGGTTTGGGTCTTACAATCTCTGACACGAACACACCCTAATGCCACAACAATACTACTTTGCACAGTGGAAAACATTAACAGTGAATCAACATATACACAAGACACAAATTTTTCAAACCCAACTTTGTTATATAAACAATCTTTAATACAATAGTCTACGGCTTCCATACCAAGGATCATGGCCCTTTACAATCAACTTGATACAAGAAAATAAAAAATCTATGATAACCAATCTGTCATGAGCAAAGTACAACTGACGTACTTGTTGATGTAGTGTTGGTTTTTTTGCTTCCTAACACATATGCTGGTCCTTTTGCTTCCCAATTTGCAGCTCAACAATCTGCCTCTATCAGTCAACACAACTTCTTTAGGTCACTGAACACAGGTTCAACCAACTCTATGCTCTATTTGCTCCTTAGTTCATCAAGGATGTCAACAGATAGGGTATTCCTTGTGCCCACTACTTTCTCCACTGTTTCTCCACAAAAGACAAGTCTTAGGGCAATGGAGGTTGCCTACTTTCCATTGAATATGACCTTTGCAATATAGTGAACTGGGGCTTTACAATAAGCCCTCTTGGTTGTCCTTTTCTCCTTCAAAGGATCAACCTTTAAGCTCCAATAACTCCACCTCTCCTATCAGCCTTGTAGTCGTCAAGGATTGAACTTAAGGCACAATAGGGTAACTTTGAATAGCCCTCCAACCTCTGCTTAAGCTGCCCACACAAACTTTCCAAAATACCTCACCACCTAGAAACACATCAACATGGAAGAAAAACAAACATACCTATGCAATGGATGACTTCCACTACCTTAATTCTACTCGTACTATGCACCAAATCTTTAGTTTTTGGCCCTTTGGTTAGGGCATTTGTTCAAAAATACACTAGCCCATATATCGGCCTATAAATATCCATCAAAACCCATGAAACCCTTCCTCTTCAAGCCTCCCTTCACTGCACTGTAACTCGGCCTAATACATGTTGTTCCAAGGTTATCTACCTCTCTCCATATCTGATATAGGGTTTCAACCCTCCTGTAACATGCACAGAAATGTTCAGCCTGATTCATAGAGAATTACATTATAAAAGTGAGGACAAAACTACCCTCAACCTCAGCCACCAACTACCCAAACTTGGCCTGTACCAATCACAAAAAAAGACACAAGAAACTCAGCTCCTTCATCCTTTGAAAAGGCTCCTAAAGGCTGTGGTTACTTCAAAAATTATTCTCATATGATGTGTTTCTCTTGTGATGTGCCAAATGAAGTCAAAACCCTCTTCTATTTATATACTATTTGGGTGCAACAATCAGCCCTTAAAGGGAATGCCTACAAACCAAGCTGACCTGAACTTTTATGTCATTTATCCCACTCATATAAATACAAAAGTCTTTTCCTTCATTTTAACAATGCTCCCATAGTTGCAACTTGTATTAGTTTCCCCTTTTTCAATTAAGGGTGCCACACATGTAACCATGCTTGCTTTGGGTGCAAGACCCCCCCACTTGGGTATTTTGTCCTTAAAGAGCTTTTGTGTTTCCAACTCACACAAGCCAAGTACCCAGCGATGTGGAGTACCTCCCAAGCTACAAAATTCAACAGAGAAACTCTCAAATCTCATCAAATGCAACCCTTGCATGCTCAGCAAATTGAAGTCATTATCCAATCTCTTGTAAGGTAACTCATCAAGGCAATGGCTCTTATCATGAAGGTCACAAAGAAGTTTGGAGGCTTCCCACCGCCTGCCTTTATTACAATTCATATCCATACCAATCCTATAAGTGATGTAATTAGGCACCATGCCATGATCTACCATGTCTTTAGGAGCTTTACTGGCATCCTGTAGTCTTCTTTCAATTGAAATATTGTTGACAAACTCATTATAAATGTGCTTATTAGGAAACAATCATTTGTAGAACATATCTTTATAGAAATCTGAAGCTTCTTTTGTCCTACCTTTATCACACAACCCTTGAATGATGTAGTTAAAGGTATATGGATTTGAGCTGCATACTTACAAACCCATTTTGCAAAAAAGACTAACTTATTTGATTTCTAAAGCTGTGGAGTAGCTTTGATAGGTAAATTCAATGTGATAATATTGGGAAAAACAGTAGCAACTTTCATCTGCTTGTACAAAGACCAAACACTACTCACCAAGAAGTTGAGGAATCACTATTCCAGGACTTCCATGGCATCTTGAAATTATAGCACAATCAAAGGAGACTGTTTGGGGGTCCCTGTAGGGATGGTGATCTAGTCTTGACAATTTTTCTCATGAATAGTAGTTATGGCTTGCTAGTATGGATAATAGAAGAAATTAGAGAGGGAGCCACCTGATTCTTGGTAATGTATTAAAAATTCTAGTTCTCACAAATAGGACATCTAGATAGGATATTCTCCTTTGACCTTGTGTGTTCCAAGTGTTATAGCTGGAAAGTCCCATTAAGGCATCGAATTTGGTGATTGTTTCAACCCAAACTGAGTGAGAGCCTACTCAAAAATTTCCAAAAGAGATCTTGAAGGTCTGCAACAAGTTTTTCCATGTATATTTAGGTTTTACATTCATCTCTTTTAGTTGCATGAAGTGCTCAAATAGAAAGCCATCTTGGGTATAAGACACTCAGGGGATGTGATTCAACTGAGCTGGATGTATTTCCTGTAGATCCTGTCCAATCACCTTGTTCATATCATACTTAGATAGTGGGAATTGATTTGGAGCATCTAAAGAGTACTTGAAAGTGGGGGGGGGGGTGACTGAGGAGAATCCCACCCACTAAAGAGCATGGAAGTACAGTTACTAGGACTATGAGTGAAACTTGTGAGTTATTTAGTTTGACTCTGATAAGATCCTAAGTGATTTTTTCATCATATTCTTGAGTCAAACTCGGTTTGACCAAGTTTGAACAAGTTAGACTTACTCCATTTGACCTCTGTTGGGCATGTGTCAAATTATATTTATAACTTTGTATTTTGTAATTGTGAGTATTTCCCAAGTTTTTGTCGAATCCATTTGGCAAAGATGTTTAAGTCCATGGTCAACTAGTGAACTTGAGCCTCCGTTTGTGAACACAAATTATACATGAAAACCATTTTATCAGCCCAAGAAAAAATTTGGTAAATATCTCAACTCCTCATTCTGTAGACATAAATTATACATGATTTCCTCGTTGTCAGCTCAAGAAAAATTTGATCAATATCTCAACTCTTGAATTTAATATTGTTACAATATTTCCAGTGACTAAAATAATTGTCCACACATAATAGTTCATATTCTTTTATTTCCCAACAATGTGGCCTTCCAAGTAAGTGGACCTATTGAAAAGTGACCATAGAGATCCATGGCTCAATTCCAAGCCATTTTTTAGCTTTTTCCTTCCTAGAAAATAAAAAAAGATATTAGTTACAACCTGGCCATAGAAATCCACGTGCAAAGGCTATTATTAGATATCACATGTGTTGGGCAAGAGAAAGGCTACCATGCAACAAAGACCATACAAAAATGACCTTTGGATCTAGAGGGGCATTCCAGATTTTGTTCAAGGCTTGTATAAGCAAGTATAAATTCTATAAAGTCCCAAAACTTTATTTATAATTGCATTGTTGCATCTAAAGTTGGTTTCTGATTGAACCATTTTGTACCCATCAATTCCTGACAAAGGATTTTTTTACTATTTCACACCCTGTACTTATACCAATTATGTAGAGGATTGATACTAATCCTGGAAGAGACAGTATTGCAAATAATATTTTTATCATTTTTCAAAATTAAACTTAACTGAATGTTTTAGGTGAAAGTCTTCCTTAAGTTGTGACCTTTCAATTTAATTTGTTCTCTCAGGGGATAAATGACCTTTAGCATTCTATTTATCCTTTTGAGAAAAAGGCAGGCTGATGAACTACAAGTTCTTTTCCAGTGGTTTGTTGTCATATTCCAATTCTTAATAGTCTGGGTTACAAATGAGCGTTATATTTTAAATTGGGCTGGGATAAGCCCCCCATCTAGGGAGGGATGATTATGGTCCTTAGGGGTGAGACCATCTTGATCATTATTTGGTTCAGGATTTGGAATGACTAGTCCATAGGCCATAACAATCATTTCCTTGCTTAGATTCTTCTGAAGGTTTCTTTGTCTAGATATCTCAAAAGGAAGATGTGGATATTTATCACTCTTGCATGGTGGAGGCCTGTTTTACAGACACTGTTTTCATTCTTGTATAGCCTGTTTGGGATGAGTTGAATTGTTGGAGAGTTGACAAGTAACTCTCTGTTCATGGTGCAAGGGGAAGTCCATAAATCTTGCAAGGGGCCATAAATGGTGCAAGGGGCCATAAATCTTTTTCTAGAGAATTTTTGGGTGCCAACAAACTTCATGATGCATCTGCTAATTTCTATGAAAGCAATCCTGACCTTGTTAAAGATGGAGTACAAGTCTTTAAAAATAGGCTAATTTTCTATTCTTGTTCCATGTTGTATAGTTGGCCATTACCCAAATGTTATGTAGCAATACATCACGGTAACAATGGAACAACTGCAACAGCATTACATGCTGGAGTACCCCAGAGCGACAGTGGAACAACTGCAGCATCATCACATGCTGGAGTACCCCAGAAACAAGTGTTCAATTTTTTTCTTCTTTTCTAAAAAGGCAGAGAATGTTACTCTGTTACTCATTTGCAAGAGTCCAGTTAGATTTTGTACATGTCAGACCTGAGATTGATAACGCTCCAGAGAGCTCTGTTGGAAGTAAAAAGGAAATCTTCTACAGCATCCTATTACATGTACCTCTGCAAATTTTTGTAGCTTCTCTTCAAACAATAAAAAATTACCTCTGCCATCAAGTTTCCCACAGGCCTGCAAAGATGAGCAGTCCAGTCACACCTGTATGAGTGTTCAGTTTTTCTTAGACTGGAAGATGCTAAAACTCCAATATGTTATGGTATCCTCTTGCTCTCAAGCAGTTTGAACACCAGAGAGCATCCACTGTAAGCAGTCACATCATAATACTCAGAACTTCAGTATGAGGAATCCTCTAGGAAAAAGTAAATTTCTTCTATCGTTGGCATTCCATTGCTTTTGAATAACCATTGCTTTTGAATTTGTTTTTACAGGGATGCCATTGATTTCTTAGCTTTACAGTAGCAGATTCTCTTCTTTATGCTACTCCACCAACCTCTTGCAACCAATACCTTCTTTTCCACAGAAGGATTATTCCTTTTCCCCCTTTTGCCTTTCCATTAATTTATACATCTTTGTGTTACAGATTTCATAACCAAATCGCAATTTGTCAAATGTCTCTGCCGCAGAAGTTGTCCTTAGTGCTGAAATGTAATTCCTGAGTATTTAGACTTCATTATTTCTACGAAACCCTTCGTTTCAACCAGGGTAGGGTGAGCAGACCCTACGCAGAGGCAAAACATGGTGCTCCGATGCAAATTATGTGACAGTGACCAGATTGTTTTAAGCACAAGTGCTTGATCTACTTCCTATATCCACTAGTGAGGGTTTCCCTTCTTAAGGATTGAAGGTACCTGAGGCAGCGAGGATATTAATCTGCTCTGTTACACCTGAGTTCCATTACAGTCTTAGTTTTGTGTCAGCCAAACCTTATCATAGCTGAATCCATTCCAAGAGATGACATCTCTCCTGGGCATCTTGTTAAACATTTCTCGTGCATCATCGACTCTTCCTTCCCAAGCATACCCATTAATCATAGTAGTCCATGAAATCACATTTCTACACGGCACATAAGGTTTAATTCTTTTTTATTTAGGTTTTATTCTCTAGAGATATGTTAACATTTGTGGTGAAAGTTTGAACATGTTTAAAATTGTGAAGAGTAATTTCTATAAATTGGAATGGACAAGAAAAATTGTATTTATGTCTAATTCCTATAGACTCCAACCTACAAGAAAATTTGAATATCTTGGTATTGAGAAACAACGATCTTTGTAATTTTATCCTTACACATGTTTAATTGAATAATTTCAATAAACATAAGAAATTATTCTCTAACACATGGTATTGTAGATTTTTTAAGAATAGTATGTGCATAATAAAGATTTCATGGAGGATTTCTGTCATGATATCGCAGGAGATGATTGTGTATCGATCGTTTCTGGTTGCTTAGACATTGAAATCGAAAATGTGACATGTGGACCTAGTCATGGGATCATGCATCTTTCTTTCCCCCTCCATCACATGTTGTCTGCTATCAACATTAACTAGCAATTGCACCGGGAGGTGCAAGGGAACGCCGAAAGGAAGAGGCGTGAATTATGTTATGCTATCAATAAGGTTGTTTATTGGAAGGGGAAGGAGTTGATCAGAATTGGATAGCTGAGCAGAGGTGTTGAATTACTGACATTTCGTAGCATGGAGGCCATAGTAAGAGTATGTGCAATTACAATGTTGCTTCCACTCTTCATATATTGCATCCCATGCAGAGGTAATCCTCCTTTTTATTTACAGACATAGAATGGTAGAGGTCACTCGATATTTACAGCATATGAATGCTGATGGATACTGGATGGCCTTCAAGATTTATTTATCTGTAATTCAGCAGTTGTAACTTGTAACCCTTCTTCTGCCATTGTCTAGTGCATGCTCTTTGTTGGTATGATTACTAGTGTTTATATAAATCTGAAGGATATTGATGTGATTGTAAATGTTGGTATTCACATGATTGTGCTGTGGACAAGATTTGAAAATTCTGTTGTGGGTCTGTAAATTTGTATGAGTAGGTATTCATACTATTGTGTTGTTTATAGGATTTCTAATATTGGTTACTGGTATTATTATGTTAATATGCTTTTCCTGCAGTGGTGGCTTAACTAATAGCATGGAATTGTTTCGGATGTTTGTTGTGATGTAATTTTGGTGTCATTATATTTGTGTATGTTTGGGATTGCTAGGTCTGGCCATGTTGTTACATGCAAATTTTAATAATGGCATTCTCATGGTTATTGGTTTTTAATACGGGTATTCACATGGTTCTGTTATTTTCATCTCTGTTTTTCACTTTATTTTGTGTTTATGTGAATTGTTATAGAAAGAATAGGCAGACGTAGGATGTTGGTGGAGCATTCACCAGCTCTGGGTGTCAAATATGGACAGACGTCAGATAATATTCCTCCCCCATCTGCAGTAGCAAAGCTGGTTTAGAGCAAAACTATTTCAAAGCTGAGAATACATGGAGCAGATCCTGCAATTCTTCAAGCCTTTGCTAACACAGGAATTGGGTTACTTGTAGGTATTAGTAATGACCAAATCCCATCTCTGAACCAGCTGGCTGTAGCACAGAATTGGGTTAAGAACAACATTGTTCCTTTTGCCCCTACTACTGATATAATTGCGATCTCAGTAGGGAATGAGGTTCTGTTCAGTGGAGATAGGGTTCTGATTTCTCAGCTCCTTCCTGCTTTGCAGAACCTACACGCTGCCTTTGTTGATGTTTCACTCGATCAACAAATTTAAGGTCCCTACACCTCATTCTATGGCCATACTTTCTACATCTGCACCCCCATCTGCTAGACGTTTCAGTGAGAGTTTTGACATGAAAGCCCTGCTTGACTTCCTGTAGAAGATAGGAGCCCCTTTCATGATCAACCCATATCCTTACTTTGCTTATAAGAGTGACCCCACAGATCGAACCCTGGCTTATGCACTCTTTGAGCCCAACCAAGGGTCTTATGACACAAACACTGGCCTCAAATATACGAACATGTTTGATGCTCAGCTTGATGCAGTGTACTCGGCCATGAAATATCTGGGTTACACAGATATTGATATAGTGGTGGCAGAAACGGGATGGCCATCTGCAGGGGATCCTTCAGAGACAGGTGCTAGCTTGCAGAATGAAATTGCTTACAATGGTAATTTGATCAAGCATGTGACCTCCATGACAGGGACCCCCATGATGCCTAATCGGTCCATTGATATTTATATTTTTGGTCTCTTCAACGAGGCCCTGAACCCCGGACCAAACTCGGAGCGCAATTTTGGGCTCTTTAAAACTGATTTGACAATGGCTTATGATGTGGGCTTGCTACGATCTCAGGTAAAGAAATTTCTTTAACAGAATAGTGGAATAACCTGTTCAAGTGTATTAATGACCCAAAATACACTTGAACAGGTTATTCCACTATTCTGTTAAACCATTGCACCTGTATGGACTCTCTTTTTAAAAATAAATTTCTTCTTTTTCTGCTTCTTTGTTTTCATAATATGTGCAGTTGGTATTCACTGAAAGTTCAGCGCTTCACAGAGTTTGTACAGAACGACCTTATTGCGTTGGTCCTGATTGTGGTTTGTTTTGAAGTCTAGACACTCTGACATAGTTATTAATTGCATTGAGACTATAGCTGTTATTTCTAATTGAACCTATGAATGTGGCAGAGTGCAGGTCAATCTCCTACTGCTCCATGCACTGGTGGTCTTGTTGCAGCTCCTCCTATAGGGAAAGCTTGGTGCATTGCTAAGCCCGATGTTGATGAAAAATCTTTGAAAGGAAATTTGGACTACGCTTGTGGGCAGGGCATTGACTGTAGGCCTATTCAACAAGGGGGTCTTTGCTATTTACCAAATACAATGGCATCTCATGCTGCTTATGCCATGAATGCATACTATGAATCTGCAGGCCGGAAAAGTTTGAACTGTGATTTTGCTCAGACTGGAACTCTTACTTCCAAAGATCCAAGTATGATTGTCAAAATCTCTTTTCCATTATGCATGTCAAATTCTCTTTTCCATGCCATTAATTCTTTTTTTGAAAACTCGATTTTACTAGTCTACCAGTTCTCTGCATATGATACTTGGATATAAAACAAGGAATTTCTCACTAATACAACAGTTGTTTTTACTTTAAACACTAAAAATACATTAGGGAAACATGATTAGAAAATCTTTGCAGAATCATTTTTTAATTTTTAATTAAGTTACTGTTAAAATCAAGGGAGGAGTAAATATTGTTTACCCTCCTTTTCATTTGAACTTGTGTAACCTTTTAGAAGGAAACACATGTTATTACCCTCTTTTGCATTTGAACTTGTGGCCTTTTAGAAGGAAACACATGTTCTTAACCATTAACTCATTAAGGACAAGATCACCTCCCATTCAACACTACTACACAACTAAACCTATCTACCTGACCTTAGTACCATATGTACCTAGAAGTTGCATATCCCAGGTTTCAATATTTCAGATCCATATGTTGATTTAAATGGGTTTGTGTTAAGATTTATATTCAACAACTCCCAGCTAACCATCTAAATTTAGTACATCATTACAATTACACAATACACACACAAAGAGTTGATAAATACACACCCTCTGTATAGTACAGAATTAGAATGACACAAAAAGTTGATAAATACCCACCTTCTGCACTTCCTGCAGCTCAGTTATCCTCCCTTGGGCATCTTGTTTGTATGTATATAGTAGAGCTCATAATTCACAATGACACACATATACAAAGAGCTGATAGAATTCTCATGCTGACGTATTACAATGGCATCAATATACAATGATGATAAATTTTTGTTTGTATGTATGTAGCAGAGCACATAATTCACAATGGCACACACATATATAAAGAATTGATAGAATTCTCACCGTGATGTATTACAATGGAATCAATATACAAAGATGATAAATAGCTAGTGCAATTATCCTCCCTTGGGCATATTGTTTGTATGTATAACAAAGCACATAATTCAAAATGACAGACACATATACAAAGAGTTGATACATTACCCACCCTGAGCACTTTTTGCAGTGCAATTATCATCAGGCATCCTGTCTGTATATATAACAGAACATATAATTCACAATGACATACATATACAGAGTTGATACAATTCACACCCTCATGTGTTACAATGACAACGATAGTCAAAGAGTTGACTGAGAGCACCCATCGTCTGCACTTCTTGCAGTGTAATTATCCTCCCTTCAGCATCTTGTTTGTATATGCAGCAGAGCACATAATTCAATTTATTTTTTATGATGGTTAATACTTTTCATACATTCCTTTATAATCCTTTATATCTCACTGAAGATTTCTTCTTGGATTTTTGTGGAATTCAAGTCCTAGGTAATATGAAATCAAGTAGAGCTGATGCCAAAAACTCTCTGTTGGAAAGATATCTCTAGACTGAACTTTTGTATAGAGATTCCATCCATCACAAGACTTCCACAAGTCCTCATTCACAAGGATTATGTTATAAACATTTTGTAATGATCTTCCACTTCTCTAAAAAAATCATTTTTTTGTTGGGTACACTTTTATGGTATCAAAACTCCAAACCACTATGGGACAATAGCCATGAGAAGGAAACCCCTTTTCCTTGGTGAAAGGAAGAGCCCTAAACTATAGAGAAGGCAAGGACCTTTCTTCAGCAAGGTTTACTTAGCTGAGGTAATGGCCATTTTAGGGAGGGTCATCTAGCCAGCCAATAGCTACTTTTTAATTATTCAAAAGCTTCTTTGTTTTTGAATTAGCTAAATTTATAATTTAAACCCAAACTTGTGTTTACCACAACATTTTTACGGAACTCTCTTTATATTAGACAAACAATTTCATCAAATACAACATTTTCTTTCCTCTTGCTAAAGTTAAACATTTCACACCCCTTTTCTGTATGTTACTAAAGCCATTGTTACTAACTATTTATAGTTGCCTTACTATGTATAAGCAGGCAAGGCGTTTTCTTCTAGGAAGCTAAATGTGTGTTAATGGAGATTCTAATTCTATACGTTCAAAAGTTTACATTGAAGAAGTGGTCAAAGAAATTAGTAACGGTGAATGAGGAGAGTGCCCAATCTGTCTTGAATGAGTTGACGATGCAATCATGGCTTGTTGTGTACATCATATGTGTCATCAATGCCTAGTAGCAAGTTGGTGTAGCTCTTTGGGTAGTGGTTGTATTGCTTGTGCTAATTCTAGTTAATTTTCTTTGTATGGCTAGATTAATTTGTTTGTAGATTATTGTTTATTATTAGCTTTTTGTGCAAGTCAAGCTACAAGGGTGTCACACTGAGTTAACTCCATTGAATTATTTTTTTATTAAGTTAAAAATAAGGGCTTGCATGACTATAAGAGCTTATACAATGATGTAATCTTGATGCAGCTTGCTATTTTCTACGCTGAATTTGGCAGGTGCGTTATGGTTTAGTTATGGAGTTGGGATTGGTGTTATGTTCATGATTTCATCCGGAAAATGTGAAATTGACAAGTTAAATTTATTATTACATCAGACAATAGGCTTGGTTCAGGAATTAAAAAGACAGCTTGATGAAAGAAAGGATTATCTGCAAGACAGTGAAATGCACAAGGGTTGTCATGCTGAAAATTACACATATCAACAAGAAAATCCAGGAGCAGCTGCAAATTGGAATTTAGAAAAAGAATATCCCAACTCTGTGGGCACCCCCTTTCAAGCTAATGAATCTGCTGTAAGTGTTATCACTGATGAACCTGCACAACAGGTCACTGGAATGGTTGAGATTGAAGCAGAATTGCAAGCTGAGCAGAATACATACAAATGGATTTTCTCCAATCAAATTCAAAGCATCAAAGGAGTACATCAGGTTCTAGTGAGGTGAGTTTTATGGTGATTCTATACTTTAGATTTATCATGATCCTTTTGGGTTTGAGTAATTCAGTTGATGTCTAGTGTTTTCTAGTTTCCACACATTAAGTAGAATTTTTAATGTTGATTTTCCACTAAGAAATCTAGGTGCCATTAAGGATATGTCTATTTCAGGGATTTTTAGGATTGTATACTAACTTGCAGGATATTTTAAAAATCCATTTAGCATGTGAATGCCTCTAATGCTGCCTTTTTTCAATAGAAGCTGTAAAAAGCTTTATATCTTCTAGCAGAGTGAAACAATGCAACTTTTTTCTTCCAGCCCTACTTTCCTTAAGAATTTTGTTTTTTGTTTGCATCAATGAACACGCATCAATGAACATCTCCAAACTAAGGGGAACATTATTTGTAAGTTTGCCTCATTGCAATTTTCAATTAAAGTTGGGACTTGTTGAAACTTCAATGTATTTTCCCTTGTTTTATCCTTACCCCCTACACAATTTTGGATAGAGTTTGAACCACCTAAAGCATTTTCCTTTCTTTTATTTACATACCACCTGTTTTGGACGAGTTATTTGATAAAGAGCACAACTTATTGAAATTATTTTAATATTATGTGTCACAATATCAAACATTTGGTAATGACTTCTATAACATGATTCTTGTTCTAGATTATTTCCTTTGTTGTGATATAATTCTTCTTCTCATGAGGGTAAATTGAAGCATGCCAAACTCAGTTAGATGTACTTTGATCACTAAAAAAATTAATCATAGAGACATGTTTTCATGAGGGTAAATTGTTTGTTCTCATGATGGTAAATTGAAGCATGCCAAACTAAGTTAGATGTACTTTGATTACTAAACAGATTAATCATAGATACATGTTTGCATTCAACAGTTTCATGACAAGAGGAATAAAGCTGTTAAGAAGCTACAGGATAATAGATATTCACGCAAAGAACATATTTGTGATGTTTTGAAGCTTAGCAGTAGAGCCAACAACAGTTTTTCCTTTGGGAGATTTTGGAGAATGTTGGCTAATAGTTTAGGCCCTGCGATATCACAATTTTTGATTTTAGGCCTTGTTCATGAGAAGGCTACTGAACAGTAAAGCTGCATGTGGCTTGGCTTTATATAGCAGTAGACTATAGTTGTAAATTACCTACATTTATCAATTTGAAAAAAAAAACTGTGCAGGAAAATAACCTTCTTATGGGTCTAAAGAGAGAAACAGTGTCTACCTCCAAATATTGTGGTGTGTTTGGTGGGCTGCACTATGTTAGAACTAAACACAACTAGAAAGGTGGCTTTATTATCATAATGGAGTGCTATTTATGGTAATCTCAAGACCAGGATCATATTACTCTGGTACAACATGGTGATTGGTGCCTGTTTTCTGGGTAACTAGAATAAATAATGTACATGATTAGCCCATTCAGCCACAAATATCACGTGTATTGTATGTCAAAAAATCTTCATTTGTATTTATATTGTAAAAATGTGAATTATTTTGTACATATTTGGTGAGTCACCAAATTGAGCAATTGGGAAAAAAAAAATTGCGACCATATAATATTTTTGTGTTTGAGCTTGCTAGAATCTCATATCACATTATGCCATTATGTGTTGAACATTTATTAAAAATCAATGCCTATTATACAATTTCAAAGACTGTCATAACTCCTCACATAATTCTTTAAAGAGTGCTAGCTCAATGGAAGAGCGCCTGCCATGCAGGAGGTTGGTGGTTCGATTCCACTGTACCCTAATATAAATTATTCAATGATATTGTAGATTTTTTTTAATTAAATAATTTTATATTGATTTATTTTAATGATGAGATATTTTTCTGGATTCATTGTTTTATATTGTCTCCATAAAGACAATAGATAGGATTAAAGACATTGTCTCCATAAAGACAATATGTCTTTAATTCCAACTATTGTCTTTATAGAGACAAATTTTAAGACAATAATTTGAGACAATTTACTCAAAAATTGTCTTAAAACCCCCTTTTGTGTTGTAGTGCTACTATTGTCTCTAGAGAGACAAAATTGAAACTGTCTCTAGAGAGACAAAAATGCTTGTGTTATGTATTGTCTTTATAGAGACAATATTTTAAGACAATTTAATTTGAGACACCCGCTTAAAGACAATATTTAAGACAATACACAAGTTTTCTTTTGTCTTAAGACAATTTACCCAAAAAATGTCTTAAATATTGTCTTAAAACCCCCCTTTATGTAGTAGTGTATTTTGCCGCGATGGTGCCAAGGGATGCATATTGAGTGTCGTGGTAGATAACGCCATTTGTAGCTCAAAAATATAAGTAGGCAACCGCTAACCACAAATGAAAATTAGACCAATCGTCCGTAACGTTTGGAGTTGAAATTTTAATGTGTTGGAATTATCCTCCCAACCATCATCGTGAATAACAGTGGCACTAGTTCACAATTACATTAATTTTGACAGCAGAAAAGTACTGGTAGATCCCAGATTTCAAAACGTTTTCATGCAACATAGCAAGCAGTAGATCCCAGATTTCAAAACGTTTTCATGCAATATAACAAACCGAGTAAAGGGCCATCATCTGCTTTTATTGTTTTGAATTACCGTATTAACTTACCTTAGCACGCAGCAGTGCAATCCCAAGATTCTTGCGATACCCTTAAGCCTTCGCCACCTATCTTATTCCACGGCGGATGCGATAACCAGCAGGACCCACATATAGCCCAACCGCATTGCAAAACCCTTGCAACCCTTTGTATTTCCGCAATCCTTTTTTTTTCCGCACTTCGCACTTATCACATTTTAAGTGGCACCGCAGAGCTTATTTCGCAACACTTACCACTTACCTTCTGCCGAACACAACATATGTTATTTGCCGTGCGACGCTATTGTGCCATCGCACATCGTCGAGTAAAGGGACATCATCTGCCTTTATTGTTTTGAATTACCGTATTAACTTACCTTAGCGCGCAGCAGTGCAATCCCAAGATTCTTGCGATACCCTTAAGCCTTCGCCACCTATCTTATTCCACGGCGGATGCGATAACCAGCGGGACCCACATATAGCCCAACCGCATTGCAAAACCCTTGCAACCCTTTGTATTTCCGCAATCCTTTTGTTTTCCGCGCTTCGCACTTATCACATTTTAAGTGGCACCGCAGAGCTTATTTCGCAACACTTACCGCTTACCTTTTGCCGAACACAACATATGTTATTTTCCGTGCGACGCTATTGTGTCATCGCACATCGCGCCCACAAGGTTTTATGTTTACCTCTAAAAATTTCGCAAAGTAACGTATTTGCACTGCGATGCGATATCCATGGCACATCGCAATCGCACAGAATTATGTTTACCATTGAAACCGCCCGCAGACTATGATAATTGATTTGCTATGCGACGATGCCACGTCACTTCGCATTCGCACAAATTTAAGTCCGTGTTCGACCATTTAAAGTTTAAAATCAACTATTTGTGATCTGCGATAAAGAGCCAAATGCGATGAAGACTCAAAGCGAGAATATATAAATTCTGAAGTCCACCCTTTTAAGTTTTGAATGTGTCTTTACGTGTTTAACTGTGTAAATCAGATAGAATAATGTCTAGGTACCGTTTTTAATGAAAATATGGGTCTTTGATTGAATTAGCATTGATAAAATTAGCTCTTTAAGGCTACCGGCCATTTTCATATAAGCTACATAATTTCATTATGTTGTAAAAGAGTAGAAGAATTCAAACTTAGACAAGAGTTAAATAAAATTAAAAAGAAGTTCTTCTCCTGTATTTTTATGCTGTATGTATATTCACTGTTTATTTTCGCATTAGTTGTATTATCTGTGTTGTAGGGAACCATCCCTCTCATTATTAATTTGGTTCAATATTTCCAACATAATGGAACTTTTACCGTCCGGGGAAATGGCTCAAACCGCGAGCATTGAATCTATGCCTTGATTTTGATTTCTAGATCTTGCTGTTTGTAGGTAAGATCTTGATTTCTGGATCTTGCTGTTTGCAAGTACACTCTTTGTCTTCTTATAGGTCGATGACGTGGGTCGGAAATTACTAAGGGCAGACTGCAGTGATTCTACTGAGGGCCTACGACTTGACATGCCTCGTTGCTTCGGTCGTTGTTGCTCCTGAAATTATACTGCTAAATTGCAAATCGTCAACATTTTTTTAAAATTGTGAAAAAGAAAACCAAAAAAAAGTGTGAAAACCAAATTTGACAAACAAATCTGTTTGAAGTTCCAACCGTACTTCAAACTATTCCAATTGAAACCGCAGAGCATGAGTATCGCTATGAAAATAAACATTAGAACACGATTTTTAAAAACCCATAAACGATGAAAAGCTGACATACAAAATTACTAAAATTGAAATATAAAATGAAAATTGAAAATAAAATATCGCGTTAAGTAGCCGAACGAATCCAGCACTATTATGTAAAATAATATTTGTTTTTACTCAATTTAATTTAACATGGTTAAGACCTTATTTTAAGACTTTTAAGGATTGAATTTGTCTAGTTTAAGATTTATTTAGCTTAAAATTCATTTTACAGCTAGTATGAAGAGATATGTAAATTTGTCTGTTCTTCTGTACCTTTTTTAAATAAAATACAAGTTATATTTTAAATAAAGAAAACAATGTTATAATTATAAGAAAATAAATATAATTTAAAATAATTAGAAAAAAAAATGTGTTAATTATATATTTGAATCTTATACTTTTCAAAAATATTTCAACAAAAGATTTAACTAAATTTTTTGAATATTTATGTTAATTAAATTTTGTAATATCAACTTCATATATATATATGAATAAAATTGAATTTTAATGATTATATTTTTAATTGGTTCTATATATTTTATTTAGCATATTTTATTTTATAGTCTTAAAAAGTTTGTATATCAAGAAATTTGATTTTCTGCATTAAATTTTATTGATAAAATTTTTTTATGTATATTTTATGTAAAAAAAATATTTTTATATTTAGAATATTTATTTTGGTTTTAAATATACTTTATTTACCATTCACAAATACAATTTAAATAATGAAAAATAACACACTATATTTTACACTCTAAAATTTTTTTTACTAAATTAAAAATTTGAATAAAAATTAATCATATTAAAAATGTAATATATCAAAAATGTAATAATGTAATAGATCGATGTGTTTTTAATGCATGTCGATTGTTTAGTCACTTTCTTCTCTTAGACAAATATTAATTCCTTTGTTGTATTATTAAGCTATTGTTCTTTCTTGTCAGTCAAATCACTGTTGTATTATTAATCATTTCATCGTGCTGCAAGTATTCTTCGGAATTTTGGGAGAGGCGTGTTCGGGGAATTCTCCGTCTGCTTATTCTGCGTACTTTGTTATTCTCGGGTTCTTGTTTGCACAGCTTGGTAATTCCCCGTTATTAGGACTGTCTTTTCCTTCTGTTGGCCGAAATTGGAAAACAATTCTAAGGATCAACCAGCTGTGACAGATTACTGTTTTCATGGCCAAGCTCATGTATTCTATTAATTTCAAACAGTATTTCTCGTGAAGATTGATCAGAAACCCTAGAGGCCTGCAAGGAGAATGAAGGGCGAGAGCAAGGAGCATCGAAATTGCCCACCGAAGCATTGGTGATGTCAACACTTAATCCCGAGAACGATAGGAGGGAAAGCGACCTATTCATTCGGCATTAGTGGATCATACCGCTGGACGAAGTGACGTCCTTCTCTGTCACTTACTTTATACCGCTGTGGGGAATAGTGGAATGAGTGCACGGAGTCTTTATGTCTCTATTCGATGTGGATAGACGCCAAGGCATATTTACAAGTTTATCCTGTTACTAATACCGGGCAGTATATGTGAGCGATAATTATTTAATTATTTCCCGGGATATAGGTTATTAGATTAATGCTAGTGGGTATCTTTAGATTAAATTTAAGTTTAAGAGTAGGTATATATATCGTCCACTAGCATTAAATAACTTATAGTTTGGGAAAATATATGTTGTTATATATGTCTCC
Source organism: Pinus albicaulis (assembly GCA_034641835.2). Classification (NCBI taxonomy): domain Eukaryota; kingdom Viridiplantae; phylum Streptophyta; class Pinopsida; order Pinales; family Pinaceae; genus Pinus; species Pinus albicaulis. Next base: position 859,842,127 of record CM076570.1, read on the forward strand.
TTTCTTCATTCAATTTTATAAAAAATATATATTTCACCCGGTATTTATAGCTGGATAGACTTGTAAATATTTTTTTGTGAATAAACAGTTTTATTCTTTAATATGGCTCATGCAATTGATTAGATAGTTGTGATAACATAGCAAGTCATTTGTAAACAAATACAAAGACTAAATTAAATAATCTATTTAGTTATAATAATTATTTCGTGTCATCAAATTTTTTGTAGATCGCTGAAAACGAGGTTTTTAACTACACTAAAAGGAATACGAAGAAAGATTAACCTCAGCCGGATACATTTTATAGCAAACTTTTGAAACGGTGTAAATGGTTAAATAGATATTGACATCATTGTCTTCTAAAGATATAAATCGTACAAAGATATAAATTGTATACACCTTTGCATGGAATGTGTTCTTATAAATTTGTGGAGAAATAAATAATAAAATAGTTTTTTTAATTGAAAAATAATAAAATTTGTATTAAAATAATAAAGTTTTTATAATATGATGTTTTAATATTATGAAAAGAGTGTTTTAATGGGGTTGGTATCTATTTTATTGGTTAAGAGTATATAATTTTTTTCAAAATATCACTAGCACTTACATTTATACCAATGTGGAATGTAACCAATGAAAACTCTTGAAATGGTGTAAATGGTTGAGTAAACATTGAAATCATTGTCTTCAAGTGTTCTTATTAATTTTTGAATGAAGAAATAAATCATAAATTATTTTTTTATTGAAAATTAATAAAATTTATACTAAAATATTTATATATTTATAATATGATATTTTATTATTATGGAAAGAGTATTTTCATGGAGTTGATATCTATTCTATATATGTTAAGAGCATATAATTATTTTTAAAATATCAAAATTTTAAATTTAAAAGAGAGTAAACTATGTACAATTATGTAATAATTGAGTTTAGGTGGTGTTCTTTCTCATATCCCTCATATCTTACAACAACAAAATTCCAAATTTCACCTAAAACCAAATTTAATTGAATTTTACTAAAAAAGTGAAGTGATTCTAAAGTCCGGATCAAAATATATATGTTATGTGATGTCACGCGCCTATACCTTTGGTGTCTTTCAACCACGCTATTGACGGGTGCGACACTACCATACTTCTTTTTCCAGATACTCAAGTATATAGACTATGCCTTTAGTAAAAATTGTTAATTATTAATCAAATGTTCTCTCAATATGCGGAAATAAACATAAACATCATTATCAATCCACAAGTACACCCATACATACAAGGGAGGGGCTAATCCCTTAATAATGAGTCCACCCGATAATATGTTTCATAAATATGAAATAATATGTTCCAATCCAGCAGAAGCCACTTTTGCTCCTTGGCAAGATTTCACCAAGCTTCAAGGCGTGTCAACCATCAAACTAGCCTACAACAATCATTTACAACATCAGATTTTAACCTTGGGAATTTCCTGCACAAAACTGCGCAAGTGCTGCCGGGTCACTCGACTCACTCGAACCAACACTGAAAATGAGTTCAAACCTTCCCATGAGTTCTCTGTGTGTCCAATAAACTCCCCAACTGTACGGTTATATGCGACCCATCAATATGCACCTTCTGCAATTTACGGCACTCAATTTTGACCTACGATGCTCCCAGAATGACCTCCGAACTGAAGTTCAGTTCGTGCGGAGACCCGACCTGCCTGCGGACGCCCTACGGAAGTCCTACATGTCTGTCACCCGACTCGACCCACGCACTTCCCGACTTTCTCGTCTGCGGTACGGACACCCTGCAGAAGTTTTCCACACACCCTGGACGTTCAGAACACGACTCAACCCTCACTCGCCTTCCTTCACAGCAGCTTGGTTTCTTCCACCAACGAGGTGTTGTCTAGCTCGTGGAGTCCAATGCTTTGCTTGAGTGTTCGTTTTGTTTTCGTTGATCAATGATGCCTCTCCACCATTTGCACACTCCTTTATTAATACGCATACTAAGTGTGCATTGGGGGTGTCCTGGGTCACTTGGTGAACCCGAGCCGACCCACCCGACACCCTCTGCTCAACTCGTCTGCATATGGTGTAGTGTCGCCCGCGCTCTGCACGTCGGTCGCTATAATGTATTAATATGTCGACCACTACGACGCGCCCGCTATAACGCGCGCCTGCACGCCCCTCGCCACACGCCCACGCCCGCATCCGCTATGGTGCATGGCACACGAACTTCGTCAAACGTCCTGGTGGGCACACTCGTAGTGTTGAATGTGCCTCGTGAAGTGTTGGGGCCTTACATCCTCCACCACTTCAAAGCGTTGTCGTCCCTTGACAAAATCATCCCTTCGTTGCACGATCCATCATCACAACTCCATGTGTGAAATATCGTCGCAACTTTTGTCTCAAAATGTTGTTGCACACCTATCGTCACATACATGTGCACAATATCCTCGCAATTTTTCTATAATTATCAAAATAATGCATAAACTGCCAAGTTCATGTCTTCCTTTGGAATTCCTTCTCGATGTAGTGTTGATCCCTATGTGAAACTGTAGCCAAGATACTTCAACCCAAGAAGATATTGATAACCATATCTTTCTGTCAAACATCCATATGCTTGTAACATCTATATGTTTGTAACATCTAGCACACCTCTATAGCATTGCTAGCCCTCATGATTCGAACAAGTTAGGTGATCAGTCCAACTAAACGTCCTCCTCATAAGAATGTACATCCTCATGCCATCCGTTAGTCTTTCTTTAGCTCTTGTCACATTCATCAATTCAACCACAAATCTGTCCAAAGTCTAAGTGCCATGTTTCAGTCCATGAAGTGTTCTTCATCTCCATCACAACATGTTGTCCATGATGTTCATCCATGTGCCACTTTTTCCAAGTAGTTCACATCCTCCAAACATCAAAGTAAGAGATGTCCTCTCACCAAGTCAATGTGCCATATCCAGGTCCATGAAGTTGTCCTCCATTCCATCTTCAATATGTTGTCTATGATGCTACTCCAATGTGCTATCAAGGTAGACACATTCATCAAAGCATCTATCCATGCATGTGGGCCTTTGTTCAAAGCCCCTTTGTTTATTAGGGTGGTGTGGTCCTCCATGCACTAAGGCATCACACCCCCTTTCTCCAAAGGTTTATTTCAAAGCAAGGGCTAGAAAGCTACCTCCTTCACTTTCATCCACCCATGTATCAAATTTGTGTCGAGTCTTAAAGTACTCGTGAACAACATCAACCTCCTCTTGAGTGCATCCTAGCTTCCCAAGCCTGTCCTTTGTTAATTGAAAGTCATATATGCCCATAGCATATCTGCAATACTCTACAATTCCAGTTGGATATCTACCTGCATAATCTTTCCCTGGTCCCATGTCCGAAGAAGTGTCCTTCACATCATCATGGTGAAGATCTTGAGTAGATTTCTCTGCTACATGCTCAAGAAGTGAAGTCATATTTGCTCCTTTCCTTTTCTCTTTTAGGTCTCTTCCAACAAAATCAAGCATGCGTTCTTCCTTTGTTGTTTGAGCCATAGATCCAAGTTCCCAATGCCCCATATCATTATGGTCCATATCAGGGTCCTTCTCATATAGGATCAATGAAGCCAATCTTGGTTGATATCCCAAACGAATTTTCCTTGTCATAGGAATCATCATAGTTTCTCCATCATCAACAAATTAAGAGAATGTCCCGATCCATCATTGGTATAGCTTGTGTTGCAACCATAAAGTCTCGCCCCAACACCATAGAATGATCATCCATGTCAATGAATCTTAAGTCCATCTTTCCAAACCATGACCCTACTCTCACAAGTGTGCCTTTCATAACACCAGTCAGTGCTTTCATTCCCGAATTGACTGCCTTGAAAGCACTCAACTCTTTCTCCATGCTAGCCTTCTTCTTCCTAAGAGATGAAGCTGCCTTTCGACTCAGGAAGCTATCAATAGCCCCCGTGTCTATCAAAGAAGAGAACATTTTCCCATGCACGGTTGTAGACACAAATATCAAGTCCAAGGAACTTTCATTATCATTCTTCCTTCTTGTCTTGCGCCTTATATCCACAATCTTCTTCAACATTTCCTCTTCCAACATGTCTTTCAAACTAATACACATTATAATGTCTTCAAAACAGAGCATATTGACCATTGTGTTATAATGTTTTCAAATCCAAAATATAGTGCCCATTCATGCCATGCTTAATCTTCATACTAAGTAAGTGGTTGGTTTCTTTTAACACCTTAATACTAAGGGGCTGGTTTCTTTTGTGTTGAATGATAAAGAAAATACCACCTAAGTGGTTTCTTTCTTTTGTGTGTTAAAGGAGACCGTGGAATTTTCCCACTTACTCATTACATAGACTCTCATGAAACAAAACCAAACATTTTGGTTATATCTTAACGTAATAAAATATGGTCCACCAAAAACAAAAATCTTGCAGACTATTCAGAATGATAATTTTAAGAGTGGGTGTAGTGTCTTTAGTGTCTTTATCTGGTTCCCATTGGGGCTACCTTATTTTTGCTAAGTTAATGTCGCAGTCACCTCCATGAGATTGTGAGTGAATTTAGTCTCTCTGTGTGCATCTTAGGCTTAAATGCAAACTTTGAACTCCGACTCCATCTTTTCAGTGATGCAGATATCAGGTCAACCATGGATGATCTTACGATATGGCAATGATAAAGGTAGAAAATCCTGTCACAAACCAAGGATAATATATATAGACGACATTGCTTTGCGTAAACACTGCCGATTGGCAATTCCCTCTAAGTCCTCCTCACCATATAGCTGTCGTTCAAAACTTGGTCGCTTAATAAACCCCGACCATCATTTGTGCTCCGGTGCATTCCTTCTAATAGCATAAGAATTTTTTTTCGGAAATAAAACTCTGCTAGTAAAGTAGACATCCGAATAATTTAATCCCTAGACCTACAAAATTATTATTGCCATTATGTACAGGTTCGGTTTACACCTACCCAGGAGACGAAGCAGCAGATTTTGGTCGGGAGGGATTTATCGTGTCTTTCGCTTAATAATAATAATAATAATAATAAATGATCTCCACAAGCTTAATCAAAGCATCCAGTCTGTGATCTCTCTTGGTTTGGCCAATCAAAGGAAAACTCTGGGAATCTCTCTTGGTGTTGGCCATGCACAAAAAGTGATCCCACACTTGGGGATCCTTTCGTTGATTTTTCCTGTTGTTGGCCACGCTACATCGAAAGTGCACATCAACACCTTATCTTTTGGGAAAAGGATATATTTTTATCCCCACGTTTTGGACCTGGAGTAAAGGTAGGTCCCCTCTCTTACCTTACCCAAAATTCACTGTTCTAGTATTTTCAAATTGTTCAAACTTTGGGCTTGGGAATTTCGACTTACCTTTCATATACCAGTATGAAAATGGATCAGAGGATCGAATTTGAAATCCACACTCAATGTACACTTACGGAGGAATAAAAACATGGACGCCAACTAGCTATCTAGCTTGCGACAAATTTAGTCTAATCTGAACAATATCGGAGTGTGACATGGGTTTAAAGAACGCCTCATTTGTCTATTGCAACATTGCTATAAGAAGAAGCAGCCAAACCAGCCAGAGGTGCCAATTCAGGCCGTTACCAAACTGCGCTAGTCCAATTTCTGAGAAATTTAATCTCCATCCCCATAAAAGCCTTATTATAACAACTTCTCTATATCGGGGTTGGGAATTAAATCTTGAAAGGAGATGAATCGAGAGATTGTAACAGAATGACTATGAATCGAAAACAATATTTTGTACATGAACTTAAGGACTGTCACGAAATGACTATGAAATAAAACCAGGAACTTGAAATCCACATTGAATACATCTGTAAATTTTCCTCACATAAACTGGGTAGCTTGCAGGAAATTGATTTGATCTCAACCCTATTGGAGTGTGGTAGGGGTTGAAATAACACCTCCGTTGGCCATTGCAATGGATCCTATAAGCAGCAGCGGCCAAGGCGGGTAGAGGTGCTACTCCAACCCATACTAGATTCCAAATTGTAGCTTTTGGGAGCGAGGGATCCATCGATCAGATCAACTATTTCGCCGCGATGCTGCCAAGGGATGCATATTGAGTGTAGTGGTAGATAACGCCATTTGTAGTTCAAAAATATTAGTAGGCAACCGCTAACAACGAATGAAAATTAGACCAATAGTCCTTAACGTTTGGAATTGAAATTTTAATGCATTGGAGTTATACTCCCAACCATAGTCATGAATAACAATGGCATTAGCCCACAATTATCTACCCCGTTAACTTATTTTAAGCCCGCAACAGCACAATCCCAAGTTTCTTGGGATACCCTTAAGCCTTTGCCACCTCTTGAAATATTAAAGTCACCTGTTGTGTCTTTGAGCAGAATAAACGAGTACAACAGCAGCAGCAGAGATTGAGTGTACAGCAACACACAATTAAGAAGGATGGAGAAATCCGTAAGGAAGAGTTAATTTTTTGATGGGCCGTAGCCATAAACAGCAGAGGAGAATTAAATTTGAAGATGGGCAGAGCCGTTTTGTAGAAAAGGAATGAAGGAGGCCGTAATGTTAAGTTACGGAGGAGCAGAGCTATAATGGAGAAAGTCATTTCAGACTTTAAAGTCCTCAACAACTCAAAAAATGAATGAAATTGATTTGAACAGGCGGAAGTATTTTATTTTACGAGGAGGCCGGACAAGTGGTCCCTACCACTTAAGCGCCAAAGCACAAATCGCAGATCGCAAGTTTGAGACCGCAAGTGTCTTGTTGATATGGAAGTTTGCGATGTGCGATGGTTGCTCCATCGCATATCGCATATTACAAAGATCACCCTCCGCCCATACCAGAGTTCCATTGAAAGTCGCAATGTGTGATCGTCGCACCATTGCACGATCGCACAACCGCATGTCATATATTACCGTCGTTGTTTGTTCCGTGATGCGATCACGTGACCGCGCCATCGCACCATCGCAAATTGCATTTTTTATTGTTCCACCATGTATGTTGATCGCAGAAATTGCGATTGTCGCGCCATCGCACATCGCAATATCGCACATTGCAAAATGGCCGACTGCGATGTGGTCCCACTCGTACGTTGCGCTATGTTAAGCTTTAATGTTCCGAAAAATATTTTCCTTTATATTTTGATTTATTTCTTTGTGTTTGTATTTTGTTCCGCCGCGCCATATATATATTGTAAAAGGTCCGAGAGTAAAAAAAAAAGTAATGTTATTTTGTTTAGTTCTTCGCACAACAGCGCGGAAAGAAGAAAAACACAGTAGTGTTGGGTTTATGAGACAGAGAGCTTTGTTTTTAAAGAGACAGAGAGTTGTTTTAGAGCACTGCGTCTGTAGCAGTCTTATTCTGTGAATCCCTCCATTGAGGAAGACTTTTGTAACAGTTTTTTTTTTTGTCTGTTAATGAAATAGAAAGCATTTTTCATGCCATCTCTGTCTGCAAGTCAAATTTTAATTTTTAACTTCTCTATGTTATAGAGGGGAGTTTATTCTCTCCATTTCTGTTGTTTGGAATTATCAATATTCCAACATGGTATCAGAGCTAGTCTAGGCTCTTTGAAAGTTCAAAGAAGCTGAAGAAGAAGAAGACCGGTTGCAGCGTTTTCTTCAGCAGTGTGAAAGCTCAACAAAAGTCAAGGTTCAGGTATTTCTCAAAGATAAAAGTGCAATTGTTTATTGTTTAAATATTTTATTCTTTCAGAGAAAAGGAAAGACAGTTTGTCTAAGTTTAGTGTTCATTTTAAGAGCAATGGCTGGACCAAGCATTGGTATGAACATTGGAAATGTTCAACTTCTACAATTTAATGGAAAGAACTATGATTATTGGGCCATTACCATGAGAGCCCTGTTTGTCTCACAAGACTTATGGGAATTTGTAGAAGATGGTTTTGTTGAACCAACTGATGAGCGGGCGTTTAATGCCTTAACTCAATCAGAGAAGGATTTATTGAAGAACAATAGAAAGAAGGATGCTAAAGCCCTCTTCTATTTGTATCAGGCAGTAAATGAGAGTGTGTTTCCAAGGATAGCAGCAGCTAAGAGATCCAAGGAGGCATGGGAAACTCTGAAAGTAGCCTATCAAGGTATGGAGAAAGTTAAGACAGCAAAGCTCTAGCTGCTGAGAAGAGATTTTGAAACTCTTTGCATGAAAGAGTCAGATAATGTGGACACATTTTTTACACACGTGATTGGGATTGTAAATCAGATAAGATCCCATGGAGAAACTCTTGAAGAAAGAAGGATTGTGGAGAAACTTTTGAGAAGCTTACCCTCAAAGTTTGAAGTTATTGTAACCACCATAGAAGAGACCAAAGATCTCTCAAGGTTCATGGTAGATGAACTACATGCCTCGTTGATGACTCATGAACAGAGATTGAGCAGGGATGAACATTCATGTCTTGAGCACGCCTTCAAGACCCAGATGCCTTCAGGAAGAGAAAGAGGTCAAGGAAAAGGAAGAGGAAGAGGCAGAAACCAAAATAGAGGTGGAAGGAACAACCCTTCAAATTCACATGGAAGGAGCAACAGTCAAAGTCAGAGCCATGGTCAATGCAACAGTCAGCAAAGTGGACATCAACACCAACATGCTCATGGACAAAGGTATGACAAATCCAATGTCCAATGTCATTATTGCAAGAAATATGGGCATTATGCCAATGAATGTAGGAAAAAGCAAAATGACATGAAGAATAGGTAGAATGCTAATGTAGCAAAAGAAGAAAAGAACCCAAGTAATGTGCTATTAGCTTGCAATGTAGCACAGGATAGAGAAGATAATGTTTGGTTCTTAGATTCTGGATGTAGTAATCACATGACTGGAAACAGAGCAATGTTTGCCAATCTGGATGAAGAGATTAAATCAGAAGTGACCAGAGGGACTGATACTAAGATCTCTGTAAAAGGAAAAGGCAGAGTAAGTATTCGAGCAAGAAATGGGGAGCAGAAATTTGTTCCTGATGTGTATTATGTTCCAGGTCTGAAATGTAACCTTTTGAGCGTTGGGCAGCTCATAAACAAAGGTTACAATGTAATTTTCAAAGATTATGTGTGCACAATTAAAGATATTCCTCAAAGCAAGAAAATCATTGCTGAAATACAAATGACTAGCAATAGAATGTTTCCACTCAAGCTCAATATTTACTTGAAGGGAAAAGGAAAGAGCATTGCAGCCGTAACACAAGAAGCCTTCCAGAAGGAAGAAAAAGATGAAAATTGGTTATGGCACCTGAGATTTGGACATCTCAATTTCGAAGGATTAAATTTGCAGCACAGAAAATGAATGGTAAGAGGTTTACCATTGATTGAGAAGCCTGACAGCCTATGTGAAGGCTGCATCTTGGGAAAGCAACACAGAGAAAATTTTCCTTCAGGGAAAAGCATAAGGGCGAAAGCACCCTTAGAGATTATCCACTCAGATTTATGTGGGCCGATGCAAACACCATCAGTTTCAGGCAGCATTTACATGCTGACCTTCATAGATAATTTCACAAGAAAAGTGTGGGTTTATTTTCTGAAATATAAGAGTGAAGTCTTTTATAAATTTTGCTACTTTAAAGCTCTTGTAGAGAAACAAAGTGGGAAGTATATTAAAGCTCTCAGAACTGAGAGAGGAGGAGAATATATATCAAAGGAATTTCTGTGATTCTGCAGAGAGAACGGCATACACAAGCAATTTACCACAAGGTACACACCACAACAGAATGGAGTTGTTGAAAGGAAGAATCGAACCATAATGGAAATGGTGAGAAGTATCATAAAGGCAAAACACTTGCCGAATGAGTATTGGGCAGAAGCAGCAAACTGTGCTGTGTATATTTTGAATAGATGCCCCACAAAAGCGGTGATGAACAAAGTTCCAGAAGAAGCGTGGAGTGGCAGAAAACAAGGAGTCACCCACATGAGAGTTTTTGAATGTGTGGCATATGTACACATTTCAGACAAATTGAGGAAGAAGTTGGATAGTAAGGGGGAGAAGTGCATTTTCCTTGGATATTGTGAAGATTCCAAAGGATATAGATTGTATAACCCATCCACAAAGAAGTTTGTAATAAGCAGAGATGTACAATTTATTGAAGAGGAAGCATGGGATGGAAGCATTGAGAAAACAGTCAATGTTAAGAGCTGTTTATCTCATGATGAAAATGAGGAATATGTAGTTGAAATTAACAACTCATCCGTTGCACAACCTCCACCAACACAAGGACAGCCAGGGACACCTCAAGCGGAAGCGAAAACACCCTTGAGAAGAAGCGGGAGTGCATATTGAAGCACACCACATGGAGCAGACTTGAGTGCTTCATCAAGCACGTCTACACCAAGTGAAAGAGAAACGAAATTTAGAAGTATTAGAGAAATCTATGAGCAGGGAGCGGCAAATGAAGGTATGAATTCCCTATTTTCTTTGTATTGTGAAGTTGATGATCCTATTCATTTTGAAGATGCTATTAAAGATAGAAGCTATGGATGATGAAATTAATGCCATAGAGAAGAACAAAACAAGGGAGTTGGTTGATCTCCCAGAATGTAAAGAAGTTATTAGAGTTAAATGGGTCTAAGAGACCAAAAGCAATGCTGAAGGAAAAATAGAAAGACACAAGGCCAGAATTGTTGTCAAAGGATATAAGCAGAAGCAAGGGATTGATTATGAAGAAACTTTTGCACCAGTTGCAAGAATGGAGACAGTAAGAGCAGTGCTGTCAATAACAACACAAAACAAATGGAAAGTATACCAAATGGATGTAAAATCTGCATTTTTAAAAGGAGTTTTAATGGAAGAGGCATATGTGGAACAACCTCTTGGATATGAGAAGAAAGGCCAGGAGCATAAGGTCTGCAAATTGAAGAAAGCTCTTTATGGGCTGAAGCAAGCTCCAAGAGCATGGTACAGTAGGATAGACTCCTATCTACTGGAAAATGGATTTGAAAAGTGTGAGGGAGAACCCACCCTCTACATCAAAGAAAAGGATGGTAAAATGTTCATTGTTGTTTTATATGTTGATGATCTAATTTTTACAGGTAATGATGATTACCTTGTTGAAAATTTTAAAACAGTCATGAAAGATGAGTTTGAAATGACTGATATGGGTTTATTAAGATACTTCTTGGGAATAGAAGTGGAGAAAGGTGAAAAAGGGATTTTTATATCTCAAACAAAGTATGTGAATCAAGTTTTAGAAAGATTTGATATGAATGAGTGCAAAGCTGCAATTACTCCCATAGTAATGGGATTGAAGTTGAGTAAGGATGACAGCAGCAAGGATTTTGATCCAAGTTTGTATAAAAGCATAGTTGGCAGCCTTATATATTTGACTGCAACTAGGCCGGATATTATGCATGCTATTAGTTTAATTTCCAGATTTATGGAGAAGCCAAAAGAAGCACATTGGCAAGCAGCAAAGAGAATTCTGAGGTATGTGAAAGAAACTAAAAGATTTGGTATTTTGTATACAGCTTTAGAAAATTCAGAATTAGTTGGATACACTGAGAGTGATTGGGATGGAAGTGTAGATGATCGAAAGAGCACTTCCGGTTATGTTTTTCATATGGGTTCAGGAGCCATTTCATGGGCTTCTAAGAAACAGCCTATTGTAGCATTATCTACAGCAGAGGCAGAGTATGTAGCAGCTACAGCAACAGTGTGTCAAGCAATTTGGATGAGAAGAATGTTGAGAATTTTTTGCCAAAAACAGGGAAAGGGCACTGTGATTTATTCTGACAATAGCTCAACTATTGCATTGTCAAAGAATTCTGTGTTTCATAAGAGAACGAAACACATAGATACAAAGTTTCACTATATCAGAGAATTGGTGAACAATGGAGAAATTGTTTTACAGCATTGTAAAACAGAGGAGCAATATGCAGATATTTTAACTAAACCATTGGGACAAAAGACATTTGAATTTTTGAGAAAATGTTTGGGTTTGATGGATAACCCAGCAACTGACTTTAAGGGGGAGTGTTGAAATATTAAAGTCTCCTGTTGTGCCTTTGAGTAAAAGAAACGAGTACAGCAGCAGCAGCAGAGATTGAGTGTACAGCAACACACAGTTAAGAAGGATGGAGAAATCCGTAAGGAAGATTTAATTTTTTGATGGGCCGTAGCCATAAACAGCAGAGGAGAATTAAATTTGAAGATGGGCAGAGCCGTTTTGCAGAAAAGGAATGAAGGAGGCCGTAATGTTAAGTTACGGAGGAGCAGAGATATAATGGAGAAAGTCATTTCGGGCTTTAAATCCTTCAACAACTAAAAAAATAAATGAAATTGATTTGAACAGGCAGAAGTCTTTTATTTTACGAGGAGGTCGAACAAGTGGTCCCTACCACTTAAGCGCCAAAGCGCAAATCGCGGATCGCAAGTTTGAGACCGCAAGTGTCTTTTTGATATGGAAATCTGCGATGTGCGATGGTTGCGCCATCGCATATTGCATATTACAAAGATCACCCTCCGCCCATACCAAAGTTCCATTGAAAGTCGCGATGTGCGATCGTCGTGCCATCACACGATCGCACAACCGCATGTCATATATTACCGCCGTTGTTTGTTCCATGACGCGATCACGCGACCGCGCCATCGCACCATCGCAAATCGCATTTTTGATTGTTCCACCATATATGTTGATCGCAGATATTGCGATTGTCACGCCATCGCACATCACAATATCGCACATTACAAAATGTCCGACTGCGATGTGGTCCCACTCGTACGTCGCGCTATGTTAAGCTTTAATGTTCCGAAAAATATTTTCCTTTGTATTTTGATTTATTTCTTTGTTTTTGTATTTTGTTCCGCCGCGCCATATATATATTGTAAAAGGCCCGAGAGTAAAAAAAAAGTAATGTTATTTTGTTTAGTTCTTCGCACAACAACACGGAAAGAAGAAAAACACAGTAGTGTTGGGTTTATGAGACAGAGAGTTTTGTTTTTACAGAGACAGAGAGTTGTTTTAGAGCACTGCGTCTGTAGCAGTCTTATTCTGTGAATCCCTCCATTGAGGAAGACTTTTGTAACAATTTTTTTTTGTTCTATTAATGAAATAGAAAGCATTTTTCATGCCATCTCTGTCTGCAAGCCAAATTTTGATTTTTAACTTCTCTGTGTTGTAGAGGGGAGTTTATTCTCTCCATTTCTGTTGTTTGGAATTATCAATATTCCAACACTACCGATCTGATTCCACCGCCAATGTGATATAGAGCAGGACCCACATATAACCCAACTGCCTTGCAAAACCTTTGCAGCCCTTTGTATTTCCACAATTCTTTTGTTTTCCGCACATCACACTTATCACATTTTAAGTCGCACCGTAAAGCGCATTTTGCAACACTTATTGCTTACTTTCCGTGGACCGCAACATATGTTATTTGCCGAAGTGATCATGCCATCGCACATGGCGCCGACAAGGTTTTATGTTTACCGTTAAAAGTTTCGCAAAGTAACACATTTGCATTGCGATGTGATACCTATCGCACATCACAATTGCACAGAATTATGTTTACCATTGAAACTGCCTGCAGGCTATGATAATTGATTTTCGATGCGACGATTCCACGTCACATCGCATTCACACAAACTTAAGTTTACTCTTGTTTGCGCCAGTTAAAGTTTAAAAATCATTGATTTGCTATCTGCGATAAAGAGCGAGATGTGATGATGACTGAAAGCCGGAATATATAAATTCTGAAGTCCGTCCTTTTAAATTTTGAACTTGTCTTTATGTGTTTAACTATGTAAATCAAAATACGGTTCACGACCTGTTTTTAATGAAGATATGGATCTTATGACAGTGCAAAGATGAATGTTTGTTAAACGTCTATTCAATATTGAATTAGCATTGATAGAATTAGGTTTTCAAGGCTATGGCCATTTTGATATAAACTATGTAATTTCATTATATTTTGAGAGAGAAGAAGAATTCAAAGTCACAAAAAAGTTGAATAAAATAAAAAAAAAATCTACTTCTCTATTTTTACGCTGTATGTGTATTGACTATTTATTTCTGCATTATTTGTGTTCTTTGTGTTGTAAGGAACCATCCCTCTGATTATTGATTTCGTTCAATATTTCCAACATAATGAAACTTTTACTCTCTGAGGACATGGCTCAAACCGCGAGCATGGAATTTATGCCTTGATTTTGATATCTAAATCTTTCTGTTTGTAGGCAAGATCTTGATTTCTGGATCTTGCTGTTTGCAAGCGCACCCTTTGTCTTCTTATAGGTCGATTACGTGGGTCGGAAATTACCAAGGGCAGACTGCAGTGATTCTACTGAAGGCCTACGACTTGAGATGCCTCGTTGCTCCGGTCGTTGTTGCTCGTGAAATTATACTGCTAAATTGTAAAATCGTCAACATTTTTTTAAAATTGTGAAAAAAACCAAAAAAGTGTGAAAACCAAATTTGACAAATAAATCTGTTTGAAGTTCCAACCCTACTTCAAACTATCCTTGAAATCGCAGAACATGATTATCGCTATAAACATAAACATTAGAACCCGATTTTAAAAAACCCATAAACGATGAAAAACTGAGATACAAAATTACTAAAATTGAAGATAAAATATCGCGTTAAGTAGCCGAACGAATCCAGCACTATGATGTAAAATAATATATGTTTTTTCTCAATTTAACATGGCTAAGACCTTATTTTAAGACTTTTAAGGATTGAACTTGTTTAGCCTCAGATTTATTTTGCTTAAAATTCATTTTAGAGTTTAATATAAGGAGTTTAGCCTAAGATTTATTTATCTTAAAATTCATTTTACAGTTTAATACGAAGGGATATGTTAATTTGTCTGTTTCTCCATTTTTTTAAAATAAAATACAAATTATGTTTTAAATAAAAAATAATATATACTATAATTATAAGAAAATGAATATACTCTAAAATAATTAGAAATAAAAAAATATATGTGTTAATCATATGTTTCAATCTTATACTTTTCAATAATATTTTAATAAAAGATTTAAATAAACTATTTGAATATCTATATTAACTAAATTTTGTCATACCAAATTTATATATAATAATAATAATAATAATAATAATAAATATGATTACATTTTTATTTGGTTATATATATTTTATTTAATATTGAAAAATACTATTTAAACAATGAAAAATAATATATTGTATATTACACTCTTAAAAAGTTAGCATATTAAAATATTTGATCTTTTTGAACATCAAATTTTATTGATAAAAAATTTATATATACTTTTTATGGTTAGAACATTTATTTGATCCTAAATGTACTTTATTTGCCATTCACCAATACAATTTAAATAATGAAAAATAACACATTTTGCATTCTAAAAAATTTAAATAATGAAAAATAACACATTTTGCATTCTAAAAAATTTAGTATATTTGATCACAGATATTAATGAAACACGTGAAAATGAATGGGAATTAATGGTGTCAGAGATGTAATACAGATCGATGTGTTTTTTATGCATGTCGATTGTTTAATCACTTTCTTCTCCTGGACAAATAGTAATTCCTTTGTTGTATTATTAAGCTATTCTTCTTTCTCGTCAGTCAAAAAATTGTTGTATTATTAATCATTTCATCGTGCTGCAAGTATTCTTCGTAATTTTGGGAGAGGCGTGTTCGGGGAGTTCTCAGTCTTGCTTATTCTGCGTACTTTGTTATTCTCGGGTTCTTGAAACAGGTTGGTAATTCCCCGTTATTAGGACTGTCTTTTCCTTCTGTTGGCCGGAATTGGAAAACAGTTCTATGGATCAACCAGCTGTGACAGATTACTGTTTTCATGGCCAAGCTCATGTATTCTATTAATTTCAAACACTATTTCTGGTGAGGATTGATCAGAAACCTTCGAGGCCTGCAAGGATAATGAAGGGCGAGAGCAAGGAGCATCGAAATTGCTCACTGAAGTATTGGTGATGTCAACATTTAATCCCGACAACGATAGGAGGGAAAGCGACCTATTCATTCCGCACTAGTGGATCATACCGCTGGACGAAGTGACGTCCTTCTCTGTCACTTACTTTATACCGCTGTGGGGAATAGTGGAATGAATGCACGGACTGTGTGTGTCTGTATTCGATGTGGATAGACGACAAGGCATATTTACAAGTTTATCCAGTTATTAATGCCGGGCAGTATATGTGGGTGAGCCTTATTTCAGCTGCCATAGGCCCATTAATGTGCCTAGGCAGGAAATGCCCGCCGCATGATCTTCTACAGTTTTAATTCGACGGTGGGCATTTCCTGCGTGGGCGCATTAATGGGCCTATGGCAGCTGAAATAAAGCTCGCCGTATATGTAGGCAATAATTATTTCTTGGGACATATTTTATTAGATTATTTAATGCTAGTGGGTATCTTTAGATTTAAATTTAAACAAATTTAAATTTAACAATAAGTATATAGCATTAAATAACTTATAGTTTTGGAAAATATATGTGGTCATGTATGTCTATTTTCATACACTTGTTTTAATTTTATAAAGAATATATATTGCACCAGGTATTTATGGCTGGATAGACTTGTAAATATTTGTTGTGAATAAAAAGTTCTATTCTTTAATATCGTTCATGCAATTGATTAGATAGTTGTGATAACATAGCAAGTCATTTGTAAACCAGCGGCCTGGAATTTGACGTTATAGAGAACGTATATTTGCATTTTAAACGTATTTGTTAGGGAAAATATTGAAGAGTGAAAAGTCATTGGTGAAAAAAAATTAAAACTATTAAAATATTTAGGTATAGAAAGACTAAATTGAATAATCTATTTAGTTATAATAATTATTTCGTGTCATCAAATTTTTTTGTAGGTGGCTGAAAACGAGATTTTTAACTACACTAAAAGGAATACGAAGAAAGATTAACCTCACTGGGATACATTTTATAAACAATACCAATGTTATAGCATGACATTAAAAGAATGCAATAAAGGTTGAACATAATTAGGATGCATTTTATAAACAATTTTCAGATTATGACTAGAAAATTCTTAGCTACCTCACTATAAGCAAATAACTATAATCAATTATTTATCAAATAAACAAAGTAAATTTGAAATTCCACTCAACAATCTTGTCTAATGAAATCAATAGTCAAATGCAGAAACCGTGCAATCAAAGCATTCAAAATCCGTTGTCTTTATTTGGATCAGCACAAATACGTTGTGCTTGTGTCGTGTCTTTTTTTTCAAGTAATATTGAAAATTTGAGTTTTGTTTTTTTGGCTCAGTGAAAGGTTTTGTTTCATGAAATTTGGATCTTATAACAAATAATTAAATGGATAAAAAGAAAGCTTGAGTGAAAGGTTTTGTTTCATGAAATTTGTATCTTAAAACAAATAATTAAATGGATAAAAAGAAAGCTAGCTAGAAGTTAAGTAACCTAAATCAGTTTATGTATAATAATAATAAATGTAGGTTTATGTATAATAATAATAAAATAGTTTTACAACTATTTCATATATATATATAAAAGATATAATTTATATGATTATAGGATATTTTGATATTTATTATGTATTCTTATTATTGTTAATGAGGAAATTGTTTAAATTATATGATATTTAATATATTATGTCATTATGTCATTATTATGCGCTTTTTTTTTTTACAAATTTGAGTAATTATAGGAACAAATTTGCTTGTGGTCACAATAAAATATTCTAGAATATCTTACATGTGGTTTAAAGATACAAGATCTTCAATAGAGAACAAAAGTCGAATTCAAAAATTTCATCTAGAATGCCTAGGAAATATTACATGTGGTTTAAAGATACAAGATCTTTAATAGAGAACAAAAGTCAAATTCAAAAACTTCATCTAGAATGCTACCTATATTCGAGGAAATGTTACATGTGGTTTAAAGATACAAGATCTTCAATAGAGAACAAAAGTCGAATTCAAAAACTTCATCTAGAATGCTACCTTGTACAAACATGAGGATAACAATAATATAGTTGTAGGCACGACAAAACTAACCACACAATAAAAGACTTAGAGAATTCGATCATAGATCATGAAGGATGGTTGGTTGACATCTTATCCGAAGGGCCACTGAGAATTTCGTTGGTTGTGCTTCAATGCTCCTTAGAATTCCTTTGAGATTGCAATTCTACGAGTTGATGATAGATCACCTCAAATTCATCTTCAAGTTGATTTAATTTAGCATGGAGTTTTTTTCATTTCCTTTGTTCGAAAGAGAATAGTGGGGGGTGAGGTCGATAGAGATTCCACTAGCTAGTGCGGCCTAAGGTAGAATAAGTATGGTCGTTTCTCTCCATAGAGGACGTAAAGAAAGAGTTGGAGTAAGTTTTCATAAACCAAGAGATGCTAAATATCAGAGATAGTTGAAAATGGGGCAGGGGGAGGTAGGGGGGGGGGGGGGGGGAGATGAGCAGGGGGAGCAGTCGACACAAGAGGGTGACCTGAAATATCTCAACACAGGAGAAGAGACAAATAAAAGAAAGGGGGGGTGATGCCTAACTAAGAAAGCAAAGTAGTAAAGAACTGAGGGCACCAATGAAGATATGATTTACACATGAGAAGATGTACCTATGAAAAAATTTCAAGACTGGTGATACATGAAGTAGCACCAGTGGAAACTCCCCAAACATAGGACCACCTCTTTCCACGGAAAAGGTTGCTCGAAGTGCATAGGGTGGTGGAGAGGCTTCGAATTCGATGGCGATAAATTAACACCAAATTCCAACTTTATTGCTTGATATTTCAGTAAATCCATTGAGGCACCAGAGGAAAAATATTCCCAATGTCTTATTGTGCGAAAGAATAAAATAGAGCCAAGAAAGGACAAGATAATTCCTTGCATATGCACTTTCAATGAAATTACCAACATGAACATCCTGAAATTTGGCATGGGACTCATTAGATTAGAAGAATTTTGAGCATCAATGGAGTTTGCAGGGGTTTCGGAGACCCTAAATTGTTGATTAAACTCTAGAAGAACACCTTGAAAGAAAAAAATTCCTCCTTATCATATTAATGCACGACATTAATTCCACCTTAAGTCCAACGAATTCCCATGCTTTAGGGAGCATATCAGTCATGAAATTCAATAACTCTCCCTGTTGATCTATTAAACTCATAGTTTTCTAGGTGTTATCATATTCAAATCTATTGTCTTCTAGGTGTTATAGTTAGTTCAAATTTACTTCAGTTTAGTTGAGTTTCACTCCAGTCATTTATTGTTGATGATTTTTATGTAATATATTTAACTATTTTGAATATTGAGAAAAGCAATATTTGCTCCACATTTTTTTTCATTCTTTGTCATAATATTAGAGTCCCAAGTTACATAAGACTCAATAGAGAGAAGCAGAGATCAAAAAATCAAGGAGGAGAAGAAGACTAGCTATGTGAATTCGGTTCTATGGAGAAGAAAATTCAAAAAAAAATTAAAAGGACAAAAGGAAAAACAGAAATAAATTGTTTGAAAGAGAAAGCTACAAGAAGTTAAAAAAAAACAAATCCAATGATCAACGCACCCATCGAAAAAGACAAAGTGTGCTGACCTACAAATTCTTATAAAATCAACATTTTTAATCTCAACACAAAATTACTCTATCGAAAATTGCACTAACAACATACCCAAAATGACGAATTCTTTGTCGAAGAGTGCGTCGTTCATTCTTTTTAATTAGAGTATAGAAAGGTAAAATGAAGGCTCCACGAAGCCTCAAACGAAGGCTCATAGGCTCATTTTTTGTTTCAAAAATTAAAGGTTCTCGTAAAATTTTATAATGAGCTCTTTTAAATGAGTCTTTATTAAAAGGGAGATTTTTTAAAAGGATTTTTAAAAGGACTCTTAAAAGGATTTTTAAAGGAGGCTTAAAAAAGGACCTTCTTTTAAAAGTGGTAAAGGGTGATTTAAAAAGGGTATTTTTTTTTGTTTAAAATAAATGGATTTGAGTTAAAAAAGGGAGCCATTTGAAAAGGCATTGATTTATTTGAAGACTATTTTTGTCAAAGAATTTTCGACTGAAAAAGTGTGAACATACACATTTGAATAAAAGCCTTCTTCCAACTCCTTGCCACATGCGTCGATTCTGCTTGGAAAAAATTACAAGTTTTGGTCTTTAAGAATGAAGAATTTTTTGCTAGCCCAAGATTGTTGGGATACCTTGCAAGTTGGTTATGTGGAGATGACCCAAGAACAATTAGCATCCATGAGCAATAATAAGAGTAATGTTTCTGCAATCTCAGAAAGAAAGAGCATAGAGCCAAATCTTGGATACAGAACTCAGTCGATGACTCTATCTTCGACAAGATGACTTGCACATCCACAACAAAAGAAGATTGTGAAATCTTGAAAGTTGTGTACCAAGGTAATCATATTATGAATACTATTAGATTGAAAACATTGAGAGCTCAGTTCCAAACTCTCAATATGACTTAGAGACAGAATGTGGACCAGTTCATGACAAGTGTCATGGGAATAGTCAAACAGATCAAACTCTCTGGTGAAACCATTATAGATCATAAAACTGTTGAAAAATCCCTTATAAGGTTGCCTAAGAAATATGACATTATTGTAACAACCATTATCAAATCCAAATATTTTAAAACTTTTTCAGTAGAACAATTGACTAGATCACTTTTTCCGCACGAGAGAAGACTCAACATGGAAAAATATTCCATGGAACAAGATTTCAAAGAAAATCTCTCTCTTGGAAAAGGTATAGGAAGATGATATAGAGGAAGTAGTAAGTGAGGCAGGGGTCGAGGGAGACGTAGATCAGAACAACAACATGCAAAAAAGCAATGAATACCTCCACAAAACCAACCATAGAGAAGCAAAACATGGAGAAAATATTTTTTTAAATGTTATGACTGCAAGAAATTTCGGCATTATGAACATGAATGCAAAAAGAAACATTCAAATCAAGAAATACGAAGTGTCTATCTCTCCAACAATGAAGGAGAATCCTTCAAGACCATGTTTCTTTCCTTCCCTATTTCCGAAGACAAACATAGCGAGGACCTTTCGTTGATGGACAATGATTGCAATAATCATATGATGGGTATCAAAAATATATTTTCTTATCTTAATTCTTCCAAAACATCATTACTATTGGTGATCATAGGCTCAATGTTTAGCTCAAAATGGAAGTGCTCATAAATGCTCCAAACCAGAACAACAACGAATATCTCGTCGCTAGGAATCTGGAACAATTCGTTTCATCAAAAACCAACTTTGTATGTGAAATTTATTGTATGTTGTTCGTTTTCCCAAATAGCTAAAAAAATTGCAGAAAAGGACAGACATGTGACATGGCAGGCTAGTCAACAAAAAAAGGATATTTTCCAGGAATATTCCTCCATTTCACCCAATAACACCAGGCCAAGTGTAAGACTCTGGATGGTTGCTAAGAGGGTGATTTGTTTCAATCTTATTAGAGGTTTTAAGAACCAATGGCATGAGGACACGTGGCTAGCTTGGAGGCCACCATTTGCCCCCTTCCCAGGTTCAATGTTATGCCAAGGTCAGACTCTGACTTTCATTGGCAATGGTTAGTTTTCTAATTATATTATGTTTGGGCACATTTTTTTATATGCATGTCAATGTCCGAAATAATTCATATCTTCCAAGGTTCAAACTATACCAAGTGTTCAAACTATATCAAAGTGTTGGCATATATATATCATAGTAAAATGTTACCAAGGGATGGGCAGAGGTTGGGGTCAACTCCACGACCTCCCCTGCGCCCAACACCCACCTCACCACCAAACGACACTATAGTCCTTGTAAAACTTTGGGTTCAACTTATATTTAAATTTTCAAAGATTGACTGGGGGTTTGGAAGGGGCCACCCTTATGGGCGAGCGCCCTCCCCATAATACCTTACCACTAGATGAAAGGCAGAGCAGAGTTCAAAAAGGTGGATTAACGGTTAATACTTGTTTAAGTAATGCAAATCCAAGAGTTTGAAAACTTAAACATTGTTTATTTAAAATGTGCTTATGTGCAGTTAACTCGGAATTATCCGCCATTAACCTTTTCTTAAATACTAATTAATATAGTTAAAAATAGCCACAGATTTGGCGGAGTCTGCCAATTTTTGCGCATATCAAAATTTAGTTGCGTTAATTGGAGTTCTCTCCAGTTTTGGAGGAGATTTCTAGCGAAAATTTGAATGAAGCATAACTGGAGAAAATATTGACCATTTTTGGATGAGGAAGAGTCTATCCTAGTATATTTGGACATTATAAACACATTGGAGCATGTTTCAGGAGTAGTAGATGAATGTAAACAACACATTTTTCACATTTGATCTAATACAGTGCCTAAGCCATGGAAACTGGACCAAGGAGATGTAGTCGAGGAGGGGTGAACTCCTTCATCAAAAAACTATGTTAATGGACCATTGTGATGGTTTGTTGTAAATTTTATTATTGTTTTTCAACATTATGTTTTAATGTTTTTATGTTCATGAATTTAACATGAAACTCAGTTATTTACCTGTTTAACTCTCATAAACACTTCAAGAAACCTATGCACATGAAGAAATTGATAAGAAATTTAAATATAAATCTAAAGATGAAATTAGCACAGAAAAACTAACATTCAAATTCAGATCAAGATGGTATCAGAGCAAAGTTTATTTGCTTCATTTTCTTGAGTTTTGTGAAAGTAGGGTTTTAATGGTTGCAAATGTGTGATTCTTACAAGATTGAAGTTACAGAGAGGAGAAGGGAAACTATTGGTTGCTAGTCTTGAGGTTAGGACCAGAAGAATAAGAGAATCAAGGCCACCATATCCACCCAAATTTTCACTCCCAGCTGCACTTGAAGCACCTCAAATTTTATCTTTGGTTGAGATTGAAGAGGTACAAGTTACACAAGAAGCTGAGCTTGAATACATAGCCATCATGTTAGGTGTATGGGAGATTGAAGGTCTTTTAGAAGAGGAAACATTCAAGAAGGCTTTCTATGATCTAAATGATAGGGTTAGGATCATCTTTCAAGATGTTAGGGTCCTATAATAATAGGGATCATAATTTTGAATTGACTATGTTAAGTCTTGTAATATTTTACATACCTTCGCTTTCTGCAAATGTTTTCCCACATTAAAAAATGAGAAATGGTATGTCTTAAAAGAAAAATCAAAGGACCAACGGAAAGAAGATCAAAAAAAGGATATAAACTATGAACCCCACAAAAAAAAAACAAAAATAACTTCTGAAAGTGTTGCGCATTCAAATGCCACTAATCTTAGTTTACTTTACTTTTTACAAATAAAATTGTGTGCAGCTTGTCCAAAATGCCACAATTCATGATGATCATATAGTTCAAACTTGATCATTCATGCTTTTAGATTTCATTTCATAATAGCTAGTAAATAAATATTTGACCAAACCATTTAATATTGGCAGACCAGTAATTAGGTAGAGAATAAAAATGAGCTCAAAAGTTTAATCTGAGCCATTAGAAGATATAAGGTTAGAAATAAGTTAGTTTTCTTATCAAAAGAAAATAAAAGGGTCAGCAAGCTCAAATGCACCCAATAAAAGAAGTAAAAAATGTTAGTATAAATAAAGGGTAGGTAGAATACTTTCAAAATTTTTGGAAATCATCATTTGGTTTATCCCTTGTTACTAATGCCCTTCTAACACCTTCCCCTTGCTAAAATCCCTCTTTCCACTCTTGGAAGTCATTTCCCATTGTAAAAGTCCCTTTCCTTTTGTTAATATCCCTTTCCCCTTCCTAAATCCCCTTTCCCTTGTTAAAAACCCATTTCCCTTTGAATAACCCCTTCCCCTTTACTAACCCCACCTTTTCCAATAAAAGGATGCAAAACCCACTTTTTTCATAGTTCTAAATGCTTAAAATATATCGGACCCCACTTCATTTAACCCTTCCCCGATATCATTTTAAAACCGATTCCTAATGTATTTCTAACATCTCGCCATCATATTTTCTGACCCCCATTGCACTATTTTAGCCTATAGTTTATATATTATTTTAATCCCTACCCCCCGTTTCATATGTTACCAAAGTCCATTTCATATAATCCTCGTGTCCCACTTTATCTTAAACCCCCACTTTCATTTCACTTACCCTTCTGCTTTAATACATTTCCCAACATTTTATTAACCTACTACCTAATATATTCCCTAACCCCCACTATATTAATCCCTGACCCAATTATATTAAAAACCCTTCCACTTTATATTACCCAACTCACCTTTTTTATTTAAACCTTTTTTTAAAATAAATTCCCGACCCGATATCATTTGAACGGATTTTGCAACACCTGTAAGCCACCCGATCAAAATAGATCAAATCTAACGACCAATAAATTGTTTCCCACACCCACCCTCCTCACCCCCCCCCCCAACGTTCGATCTTTAAAACCAATTCGGGGGGGAGGAGGGGGGAGAGAGAGAGCACACCAAAATGGGTGGTTTCATACCCCCACCCCTAGCAACAAGGCACTCCCATAGTCTATTGCACCCCCCCATCCTAAAACCACCTAACTACCTTTTTGTGTGTGATAAACTGCCAAACTACCTCTGCGCCTTGCGATGGAACCACCATTGTTTGAAATAAACCCCCACGCCATTGCAATAAGCCCTAATGTTTAAAACAACAATAAAAAATTACTGCTTTATAGTTATTTCGCTATTTCTGTTGAATTATGAAAAGAGACCAAAAGCCTTTGCACACTAAGAATTGAAGCTCGCAGCTGCCTGAACCTTCTGCACGACCAAATTCCACTTTTCCAGGTAATTCTAAGCACCAAAAACCATTAATTAAGCACATAAAGTAATAATTAAAGGAATTAATGGCTTCCCATAGCATTATATCTGTAAATCCTCTGCAACCACCTGTGGTAGATGTTGACCACACCCCTCTAGCCGATAAAGACTTCAAAATCAGTGATACAGTGACTAATTTCAACCTTTTAGAGCTCCACTGCTAGAGCCATGACAAATTTATTGAACAGGCATATGATATCCATCTGTGGGATTCAAACCTACCCAAATACATATTGCCACAAACCTCTCAGTTCCCAGAAGTCGTTAGACTCTGCCAGATCAACTATTTTCCCAATGAAAGACCTTTAGTTACCCCAAATCAAGAAATATTATTCACAATCACTGCTCAATCCATTAATCAGATGCTACACATTCAACCACAACCTGATGAAGTTCCATTATCCATTGAAACCCTTACTGAACTCTACCTGAAGCTGGACTTTCCTAAAATATTCCAAATATTCAGAATTTCCTTCCTCCATCAGTAGAAACCCCTAACATCAATCCTCCACACTCAGCTTCCATGTTTTCAGAGAGAACCAAGCAGATTGTAACCATGATGTCATGTATTTTAGGATATTTTATTGATGAACATGTAGATGCATCTATTCTTGGTTTCCTATCCATCTTTTGCCCATGTTAGCCTCCAGCTATAACCTTCAATTTTTCCCAATACCTGGCAGATGCCATCCATTACCAATTGATCAAATTAATAGAAGAAGGAGTATTCAAATACTCCTCAGTTTTGTTTCATATGTTTCTATATTTCCAATCAGAAAGGTTTGTAGTTAGCCTCCAATTACTGAATTCAGCTTCAAAGAATTCATTGATTCCTTTGTTTATCCAGTAGTTAACATGCTCAGTAGTAGCATTCAGCCTAGAGTCAGTGAAGAAATCAAAAAGGTTTTACAATTTTCAGAGAAGAGCAAAACAGGAGACTGGTATTTATACCATAATCATACATAAATTAGAGTGTATGGAAGCCAATTAACTCCATACAAACTTTCCATATACCTCCCAATGAGGATATTTGCATTGGAATACATCAGACAAATCCTGAACTCAGATGAAATCAACTTACTTTCAACTAAGAAAAAGACTCAATTCAAGATTAAGAACTAGTTAGGGCCTTTTATATGTAATAGTAGGAATGTTGGACAACAAGCAAACAAATGTTTACAAGATTTCAAGTTCAGTAGCAGTTTAAAATGGTCTTAAGACCCCTTGGGTTTCATAAGTAAGTTAAGAATCAGATTCAAATTGACCCCTTTCAATCATGAGTCAAAGTCTGAAGTTGAAAAGTATTCGAACTAGTCAGAGTGGTTGGAGAATACTTTACAAGAGATGGAGAAGCAAGTTGATACTAGTTACATCCTGCTTACTCCAGCCCCACAAGACAAAAATTCAAAGAGGGTAAGGGAGGAAGACTCTTATTTTGCAGAAACCACTTCTGATACTAAGTTCAAGCTTATGTATAGAAAGCAAGAAAAACTTAATCCAATGATAGAACAGGAAGAGATAGTTGATATAGTTGAATTCATTGAGACAGATATATTTGTCAGAGATGATGCACCTCCAACAGTTTCAGAAGAAAAAAATATGCCATCAACTTCCAGTGCACAAATCTTTCAGAAATAGCATAGTGCATAAGCTTCATCATCTAGCAAACCAATTGCAAAAGAGAAGGATATCACAGAGAAATACAAAGAAATACAAAATCAGAAATGAAGCATTAAAGGTTGTAACATATGCATATTATTAGAAGAAAAATCCTAGTGATCAGAGTAGATTTTTTTAGCTTAT
The DNA here is from genome assembly GCA_034641835.2 of Pinus albicaulis. Classification (NCBI taxonomy): domain Eukaryota; kingdom Viridiplantae; phylum Streptophyta; class Pinopsida; order Pinales; family Pinaceae; genus Pinus; species Pinus albicaulis. The sequence goes on from CM076570.1 coordinate 859,868,691, forward strand.
GACCTCAAGACTGGGAAGATGCAGGTGACATTTCTACAGCCAAATGTGCAGGCTCCTAAAAATTCAAAATATTATACTAAAAAAACCAATTAACCAAATTGAGTTTCACAAATAGGCAGGAGAAATGATCTATTCCACCATGACACTCAAAGCTTTAAGTGTCCAGAAATTACAGAATTCTCTAGAAAACATAAAGACACAGTTTAAGCTAGAGATGGCTTCATCACAAGAAAAGGATAACAGGATAAAATCACTTGAATATTTGGTAATAAAAGCTAATTATGATCCAAAAATATCAAAGCAACATAAGAATTAATCAAAAAGAAGAATTCAAACATAGTTGCATTGAAGAAATAGCTGAAGTTACCAAATACAGAGCATCCACAAGCTAAAGAGGTTTTGGAAAAAGAAAATCAAACAGATGAAATGATGAATCTCATCATTCAGTTGATAGCTCAACTGAAAGAAATGGAAACAACAATGTACAAACTAGTGCAGGAAAAGAAAGCTAGCATGGAAGAAGTTCCCATTACTTGTATTCCTATAGATTCTACATCAACCCCATTACCTACAGTAGCTCCAATATCAACAGAAGTTCCAACAACTACATCAGCAACAGCATCAACAGTACCAAAAACCCATCCCACTGATGAGGCCAACAAACTGGTCAAGGCAATGCAAGATATCTCAATTCAAACTAATGGAATCAATAAACTCAAAGAACAAGTGAAGTGTTTATAGGATACAAATAAATTGGTAGAAGTAATGTATCAAGCAGAAGAAGAGAAAGCCAACAGATTAACTGAAAGAATCCACAAGTTAAAAAAGAGTTATCACTAAAAGATCCTCTAGCCCAAGCAAAATAGGAGTTGTGGGCCAATATCATTAACTCAGTTAATGATATTTTGCCTTCTATACAGGTTATATTTGAATAGAAGGACTTGATAAGGGAGGTTGGTGATGCAATTCAAAATTTCAAAGAAGAGCTTGGAAGGAAGCCACGAAGATAATAAAATTCCTAAATTCTAAAAACAAGAAAGAATTAGAAGAACCTGGGATAACAGACAGAACAAATAATTTCGTAGAGGTGAAGAAAGTTATGTCTAAGAGAAATCTGATGATACAACTTGAAGAGAAATGTCAGACAATGGAGCTTGCAGTAAACAGGTTCATGAAAAAGTTTGATGTTTTGAGGCAGAAAGGTCTACCTTATCCTTTAGTAATCAATGATAAACTAATGAGGCATGAATATTATGATAAAAAGATCAGGGATGTAGCTAAAGAGACTTCTAACAGTTCAGCAATGTAAGGATTTCCTACAGGAAAAGTGCTCCTTCAGACTTTAGAGAACTTCTTTTTTCTCTAGCATGAGGTAAATCACTTTTTTGTGAATAAACCTACATTTGCAAAATATACAGAGGCAGATGATATTTACTGGAGGATGGTAAAAATAAAACTTCCAGATGAAGAAAAATGGGAAAAATGGTGTGATTTACTCTGACAAGTTAAAACAAATATAGGAAAAAGAATGCACAGGTTAAAGAGTAAAATAGATGAAGAAGATAGCATGAAACACAAGACAACATGAAAGAGACAAATAGCAAACACCAAATCACATAAAACAACAACAACTTGCAGATAGTTAATAGGTTTCTCTATTTTCTTGCATGAAGATATTTTATTTTCCTTAAATAAATCCTAAATCACTTGATAGGATATTTTGTAAATTTTTGTATAAATACTTCTTCATTCGAAGTATAAAAGGTCGATTAGTGTGCATTTATGAACATTTCTACAGCTGATTGATCTATTTACCTGAGGGTTTATGTCCCATTTCCAGTTGACAGACAAGACAAGTAATAAAGGCATTTCTTTACAGGATTCATGTGTTGAGCTACTTCAGTGAAGTATATCTAAAATTTTCGTGTTCTTTTCTTAAGTATTCCATAAAATTTAATGTGTTCTAAATGTTAATGTTATAACAAGATTTTTATTGCAGAATTTTTTTAAATACACTCTATTTTGAACTATTAAACATTTTTATGTTTTCTTCTGATATCTGGTTTATGTAGGAATTTACAAGGTAAGTTCCATAGATTAAGAACCAAAGGTCACCACTCACAAACAGATCACAAATCAGTACACCGGTATAATCACGTGATTAAAACCCTCAAAGAGGGAAACAGTCCACACCATGAGCCAACGTGGCCACTTCAGGGAATTTACTAATATAATTAAAAGTTACATATGTTTCTCTCATAAACGGTTACTAGAAAAATGACCCTCCATGCTCTTTAAATAGAGATCATGGACCAATCGGGTGTTAAGCCACAGATCAAGTGTCGTTAATACTGAGGTGAGAGATAACTGTCGAATCACTATAAATCGTGACCATCGGATTATAAGTTACAAATGTACATGGTAAAGAAACATGCTTTACCTAACTCTACACTAGACTAAGTTATTCTTAACTATTTCCTATGTGTCGGAATATCCTAACATCCACCCTTAAGAACAACTTGGGATAGGATTGAAGGATTTACAAAGGTGACACAAAAGGAGCCTATTTCCTATGTGTCGAAATATCCTAACATCCCCCCTTAAGAACAAATTGGGATAGGATTGAAGGATTTACAAAAGTGACACAATAGGAGAAGGAAGGAGGCATTATAGCCTATCCCCCCTTAATGACAACTTTCCTGAACTCCAAGCATGGATTGAGGTTTCATAAACTTCGCTTCTGTGAGAGTCTTCATAAATATATCGACTACTTGATCATTGGTCGGACAATACTGTACTTCAATAACACAATCATGAATGAGATTTCTGATGAAGTGTATGTGGAGTTCAATGTGTTTCATATGCTGATGCTAAACTGGATCTTTACATAGCTGAATGGCACTCTGATTATCACACCAAAGTGTAGTTGGATGTTGCTGATGAAGACCAAATTCAGACAGGATCTGACGAAGCCACATGGATTCCTTGATGGCTTCAACTGCACCACGATACTCTACTTCTGTTGAAGAAAGAGATATGGCACTTTGTTTCTTACAAGACCAAGTAATAGGTCATGAACCAAGAGTGAATACATACCCTACATTAGACTTTTGATCATCAGGGTCACTAGCCCAATCAGAATCAGTGAAACCAGTCAACAATGGAGATTCTCCTGCACTGTAATGAATCCCAAACTGAACTTTACCTAGAATATATCGAAGTATTCTTTTAGCTGCTTTTCAATGACTTTCATGAGGTTGGTGCATAAACCGAGCGACAATACCAACGGCAAAGGAAAGGTCAGGACAGGTATGGGTTAGATACGGAAGTTTACCAACAATTTGACGATATAAGGTAGCATCAAATTCAGGGGTTGTACAGTTGACTGAAAACTTGACTCCAGACTGAAAGGGAGAAGGGGTCGGCTTACAGTCTTCCATGTGAAAGTGGTGTAGAGGATCATAGGCATACTTGGACTGAGAGAGGGTAATTCCTTCCTTGGATTGCAAGACTTGAAGACCAAGGAAATAATGCAAGTGTCCTAAGTCTGTCATTTCAAACTTCTTTTTGAGGCTAGACTTGACATGGTTAATATGGTTTGGATCACTACCAGTAAGGATAAGATCATCAACATAAATAACAAGGATGGTGAAGGAATTACCCACTTTCTTGGTGTAGACAGTGTTGTCAGAATGACACCTACAAAAGCCATTATCTAAGAGAAATCTATTCATTTTGGCATACGAAGCCTGAGGAGCTTGTTTGAGACCATAGAGAGACTTCCTAAGGCAAAAAACAAGGCTGGAGTCTTTTTGGATAAAGCCAGGGGGTTGTTCCATGTATATTTCTTCATGCAAATCTCCATGTAAGAAGGCAAATTTAACATCCATCTGATAGACTTCCCATTTAAAGGAGGTAGTAAGGAAAGAAAAAGGTGGATAGAATTTATTTTGGCATCAGGGGAGAAGGTTTCAGTATAGTCAATGCCTTCAACTTGTGAAAATAATTTAGCAACAAGACGAGCTTTATGTCTATCCACTTTTCCATCTGGTCCAAAATTGGTTTTGTAAACCCATCTGCATCTGACAAGTTTTCTTCCTTTTGGAAGAGAAACAAGATCCCAAGTATCATTTGCCAATAAGGAACGATACTCTTTATTCATAGCTTCATCCCAATCTGGATGACTGGAGGCTTCTTCAAAGGTTTCTGTATCAATTTTTTCTGGAACTTGAGCCAATAAGGAAGAAGCTCTTTCGAAATGAAAATGTCTACATCGTCAATCGGCAGGGTCTCCTGCAAGAGAACTTGCTGCATCCCGAGTAGAGAGGACCCATCTTGGAAGCGATGGAGTATAAGGAACAATTTCACGAGCTAGAGGAGGATTTTCATCCTCGCTGTCGTCATCTGAACTAGAAGGAATTCTATTAAAAATAGAAGAGAGAGAGGGAGAGGTGGCACATATGCCAAATCAGGCTCACAGGCCAAAGGTGGCACACTTGCCGAACTAGGCTCACATGCCGATATATTTTCATCAAAATTTACATCTCTTCTAATGATTATATTTTTTGATTTTGGTTGAAGAAGTCTATATCCTTTGACATCTTCAGAATATCCAACAAAAATACATTTTTCACTCTTAGGTTCTAAGGCTTTATGTTTCGCATCTAGAATATGGGCCCAAGCATCACTTCCAAAAACACGAAAGTGACTTACATCGAGTTTGATTGATCTCCAGGATTCTTCTGGATTTATATTCTTTAAAACCTTAGTAGGAGTGCGATTTACTATGTAATTTGCACAGTTAATGGCTTCTGCCCAAAAATTGAGACCAAGTCCTTTATATTGAAGCATACAATTAGCCATTTCTTTTAAGGTGTGATTCTTCCTTTCAGCTACACCATTTTTTTGTGGAGTATATGGAACAGTATGTTGCAATTGAATTCCATGCTCAGTGCAAAAGTTGATAAATTTGTTGTTAACATATTCTCCGCCATTGTCTAATCTTAACTTAAGAATTTGATGTCCATATTGTTTCTCAACAAAGGCCTTGAAGGCCAAGAACATGTTAAGAACTTCACTCTTGAGTTTTAAGAAATATACCCAAGTGCGTCTGGAAAAATCATCAATGAAAGTTAAGAAGTACTTGCAACTAGAGAAAGAAACAACAGGAAGTGGACCACATAAATCATTGTGCACAAGCTGCAAAGGGGCTGAAGCGTGCCAAGAGAAATGTTTGTCAAAACTATCCCGATGATGTTTTCTGAGTACACATCTGGATCAAACACCATCCCGGAAAGATACCATAGGGAGGCCCGTCACCATATGTTCCTTACATAGAGTTTGAAGAGAGCGATATTTTAAGTGACCAAATCGCTCATGCCAAATTTTGCTCACATCATCATTATGAGCAACAAAAACAGAGAGAAGAGATGATGACCCAAAGTTGTCAAACTTATACAACCTTGTGGAATCATCAGCAATGCCAGTAGCTAAAATATGTTTAGGACCTTTCAGGTCCTTGATTACAACATCATGAGGTGAGAATTCTACTATTTTCCCTTCACCTGAATGAGTTATTTGATAAACAGATAGAAGGTTGCATGACAAGGTAGGAAGACATAGTACATCATTAAACTGACCATTATCTAGATGAATGGTTCCAGATCCTACAACACTAAGATATCTATCATCACCAACATAAATATGTTTTGTGTTAAAATCATTTAAAGAAGAAAACATGGATTTATTTTTAACCATGTGATAAGAAGCTCTAGAATCAATGAGCCACTCATGAGAATGGGAAGAAGAAGATACATTTAATGCATAACCAGATCTTGATGCTTGACAACCATAAGCAGAAAGTGCCATGCCTGAAGATGAAGTTGAAGAGTGCGCCAAATTGATGTTGTGCTTCTTCATTGCTGCTTCTAAGGCTTCCATCTTCTTAAAACATTTGGACTCTATATGGCCATCCCAGTTGCAAAAGTTTCAATGTCTCTCTGTCTTCTTCCCTTTGTTTTGATTTGCCTTATTATTTTGGTGATTTGATTTATCAGTTTGCGGCTGAAATTGCTTAGGGCCCTTGTTTGGTTTAGGACCATATTTTTTAGGACACTGCTTCTTGGGATTCTTTTGATATGGTTGTTGTTGGACTGCTACGGATTTCTTAGAAGTGTTTACAGTAGTGATAAGACCAAGGTGAAAAAAAAATTCTTGTTCTCTTATCAAAGAATCACAAAAGGCATCAAAAGAGGGATTCTTGTAGGTGGTTCGTGAAGAAATGATGGCTTCTCTAATGGAATCAAAGTCGGAAACAAATACAGAGTATGCAGGACCAAGCTTAGCAAGAATGCAATACTACCATATTCCTTTTTGACCTTACACCCTTCTAAAAGAAGTCTAAGGGTCTTGAATTTGGACAAAAAATCTTCAATAGAGGAGAAATTATTAGGATCCAAAGTAAGCAACTCATTTTCAAGATGGTGGACCCTGATTTTATTTTGAAGGCCAAAAACGGAATTTAGCTTTTCTAGGGCTTTACAGGGGTGTCAATTTCAAGGATGTGAAATCAAAGATCTTGAGCAATGGACATTCCTATCAACCCTTGTGCTTGATCTTGTCAATTTTCCCATTTAGGAACTTCATCATCATCGGAAGGTTTAGTTTCTTGACCTATGGCTATTCTATAAAGCCCTTTACTTCTAAGTATATCTACCATGTGACGTAGCCATTGTAAATAATTGGTGTTGTTAAGAATAACCGGGGATGCACTTTCCATTTAAAAAAAAAAAAAAAAATTGAAGCTGAGAAAATATGAAAATAACTGCTCCAATGGAAAGATCTCGAAAAATTAGGCCGTTTCAAAAATAATGACTCGAAAAACGGCTTCCAGATGAAGAAGTTATGCCTTTTGTAAAATCTGAGTTGTAGATGCCGAATAATTGTGGGAATGGGATGAAGTGCGGCTTTTAAAAAAACAATTCCACCCCTTTGAACAAAAACTTTTTACAGAAGAAGCTTGAGAAGGAGACTTGAACCCAAGACCTATATTCTCATAAACTAACCCCTCACCAAGTGAGATAGTAAAAGGATCATGTTATTTTAGAAAGGAGTAAGGGGGGATTATTATTATTATTATTATTATTATTATTATTATTATTATTATTATTATTATTATTATTATTATTATTATTATTATTATTATTATTATTATTATTATTATTATTATTATTATTATTATTATTATTATCCTTCGGTGTGTGTGCCTTTTCCTGCACAAAAAACACAAAAAATGAGCAAAAAAAATGAAATGAAAAGCCTTATGGTAGAATGTTAGATTCTCGGTTAGCCTTACCAGCAACTATCACTTTTTTTCACTATTTCTGATTTCTCGAGATCGCACAAAGACACGGGGAAAGAACATACGTAGCAAAAAAATCCCTTTTTCCTGTTTCTGATTTCCCAAGATCGCACGGAGCACGCAGCAAAGAGCATATCCAAAGAAGAGGGTATAGATCCAGAAAATAAATAAAACCTTAATATAGAAAAAAAACCGAAATAAGAAGAACTATTAACGAATATAACTGCAAAATAGATGCTTTATACCTCCAGATCTAAACTGACATAACTTGGGCAGCAGGAAACCATTTCGCATGAAACGAAAGGCGTTCCTCTCTATAACAGAGGCTCCGGAAACAACCGAGTAGTTCTACAAGCCCAAAAATGTTCATAAATAGTAGATCTACAAAACGGAATTTGCATGCAGTCAAATCGGCTTCGGATTTTGATCAATAACAGATGCAGCCCTCAAAATATCTTTTATACCTTGTAGGAATTTGCAAGGTAATTTCCATAGATCAAGAACCAAAGGTCACCGCTCACAAACAAATCACAAATCATTACACCAGTATAATCACGTGGTTAAAACCCTCAAAGAGGGAAACAATCCACGCCCTGAGCCAATGTGACCACTTCAGGGAATTTATTAATATAAAAGAAAAGTTACATATGTTTCTCTCATAAACAGTTACCGGACAAAGGACCCTCCATGCTCTTTAAATAGATATCATGGACTAATCGGGTGCTAAGCCATGGATCAAGTGCCGTTAATATAGAGGTGAGATATAACCATCGAATCACTACAAATCGTGACCGTCGGATTATAAGTTACAAATGTACATGGTAAAGAAACACACTTTGCCTAAATCGACACTAGACTATGTGTCGGAATATCCTAACAGTTTAGAGAACTCTTAATTTCTCTCTGATCCCAATTGACCTCCTTCACCTTCCTTCATTATCTGGTTTAAGGAATCCTTAACTGCTCCTTGATCCCGATTGAAAACCACTTCACCATTCAGCCTTGACATTTGATTTTTCTCAGCTACCCTACCATGTAACACTTCCTTTAGAATTTGATCATGTCCTATTTTAAAAGCATATTGACTCCATAGCCCAATGGAAAATGGAAAGGAATCTATCCATCTAAATCATTAATTCCACCTATCTACCAAAATCAATCAATCAATCAAAACAAACCCGATCAAGCAGACATAACTAGCCTAGAATATATTAAATAAACAAAGTTGAATCATTAAGAGAGAGCCCTCTCTGAGCATTAGGAAGGCTAGATCCTAATCTCCAAAAGTGGATGATAGTTACCTCTGATATTTCTTTTTAACTCACAGAACTCTTGTGAAATTTCGGAGTGATAATATATTGGCAACTCCACTGGGGAAATCAGTCCCTAGTTAAATAAATCTTAAAGGAAACACGTTTCCCCATTTTTTCACCTTAAGGTTTTAAATGGTTGCTAAAAATTATCATAAAAATTTAAAAATTTTGCTTCTAAAAAAACATATTATACCAGGGCTCATCTTGATCCACAAGCTGCTACAAATGTTGATGATCCTGACAAAATTTTAAGAAAAACTAAAAAATTAGAAAGTCTAGGAAATAGTAGTCAGTTAATCAAAGAAAATTCACTTCCTAAAGAGTTATCAAGCATACAAGATAGTCAACTTTATTTATCAGTTGAGCATTATTTATTTAGAAACAAATATAAAAAATCAATATTTGATAGTGTAATAGACCCTAACTTTATTCAATTTATTGAATCAAAGAAGAAAACTATGCAACTTGATTTGGATCAATAGGTTCTAGACACTTTTGATAAACTTGATATTTTGACCTCAAATTTGATTAAAGATATAGATGAAGCCTACTTTCAACAGTCAATTGAATTAGCTTCCCTAACTACTGCCACCCCTAAGTGTTCCACCATTCCTTCTGAAACTGTAAATACAGCTTTATTTAGTACCACCTCATCTATAGTATCCACCACTATTCCTTCCATAGAACCATTCATACCTAAACTTCCTCTCCAACCTAAAGTTTCAAGATCATCTTCAAGTGTTCCAAGTACATCCTCTAATTCTTCAAGCTCATCTCCAAGCACTTCAAGCTCATATCCAAGCACCACTAATTTAACTCCTAGTCAAGCTAGAATCTTAGCTATGGTAGCCAAATATGCCCCTTTGACCTTACAAGCCCCTTTACATGTTATGCCACAAGATTACCAGAGTAAAATTTTCCAGTTTGATGGTACTAGTCAATATACTGCTCAACAACATGTTAATAAAATGACTGATTATTTTGAATTACATGAAGCTGATGAGGATGATGTTCAAATGAGATTAATTGCACAAACACTAGCAAGATATGTTAAAAAGTGGTTCAAATCTTTACCTGTTGGTCATATTTCTGATTTGTCTGCTTTCAATAGATTGTTTATAAATAGATGGGAAAGAAAGAAAAACCCTTTACAGATATTGTCTGAATATGAGAACATTAAGAGGTCTCCTAATGAACCTGTTCAGGATTACTGTACTAGGTTTAATAGTATTTACAATGCAATTCCAACAAATATCAAACCCCCACCAGGCTTAGCCCTAATCAAATTTCCAGATGGTTTTGACATTTATATGTCCTATCAATTAAGAGAAAGAAACCCTGAAAATTTAGAACAGATGCAGAGTAATGCAGTTAATGTAGAAGCTAGCTTACTAGCTAAAAGAGCTAGGATGAGGAATGAAAGGAGAGTGACCATTAAGTAAGAACCATACACATTAGATATTGAGATAGATAGTTTAGCTAAAAGTATGGAAAGACTAATGGATAGATTAGAAAACATGGAAAGAAAGCCTCAAATTAGAAACCCCAACTTTAGGAAAAATCAACAAGGTCCTCAAATTAGAAACCCCAACTTTAGGAAAAATATTAATACTGGTAAATTTAGAGAAGTTGTACTCGATTAACTGATTAGACCACCTTTCCAAGAAAACTATGCTGAAAGTTCACATCAAAATGAAGAAGACAAGGACACCCAGATAAACTTGATGGGAATAAATGATGAAAATAATGTTTTTCTTACTCAAGAAGAACAATAACTATACATGTTACAACAATTATAGTTAGAATCCATAGAGTCCTTTAACTATAAACAAGGCTATGAATCTGCTATCTATGAAGTTCATAAATAATATAGCCTTAGAAGTAAGAAGAATACAGAAGCCCCTACTAATAAAACAATCCAAACCCAAAATAAGAAAACAGTAGAAGCTCCTGTGACCAAAACTCTACAAATTATCCCTAGAGAAACCCACAATACTTCAAGCCCAAAGATTGTAGACATCACATCTACTACTACTCAAACATCAACTGCTGCTAAAAATTTAATTGCTACTCAAACTGTTCCTGATAATAAAATTGAAAACCAAACAGTTGAAACACAAACTGAATTACCAACTTTTGGTAAAAAAAGACAAAAACATACAAACTATAATGGGTAAATATGAAATCATTCAATTAGAAAAAACTAAAATCCCATTTAATATTGAAATTGAGATAGCCAATTTGAAAATACGATTTCCTTTAACAAATCTACTGAAAAATGATTCATACAAGGCCCAAATCACTGAAACACTAAACATAGGAGAAGGCGAAGATGATATTAACCTCAATGATGATCAACCTGAGTTATTATTTGGTCCTGAATTTAATGGTAAACATAAAAAAGGAGGTGTTCCTCCATTCTACATTAGCCTAAACATTCGTGATAAAATTTTACAAAATGCTATGTTAGATTCAGGAGCATCTCATAACTTAATGCCTAAAGCACTCATGGAAAAATTGAACTTAGATATCACCAAACCATACAAAGACCTATTTTCCTTTGATTCCAGTCAAGCTAAATGCCTTGGCCTCCTAAAATACCTATGTGTAACTCTAGTCCAGTGCCCAGCAAAGATTATTTTCATGGACATAGTAGTTGTTGATATCCCTCCCAAATATGGTATGTTACTATCTCGCTCATGGGGAGAAAAATTACAGGGATATCTGCAATTAGACATGTCATATGCTACCATTTCTGTATTTGGTCAGCAAAGAAATATTTACAGAGAAACTTTGATGAAATTCATGGTGAGTAGTGCAGAAAAACCATAGAATTATCCTATCTATTCAATGCATTCTGACATGGACTCATTTATCTTATGTAATTTAGACAAAATAACAGTTGTATACATACTAATAACATGGCAGAGTATGAAGCATTAGTGTTAGGACTGCAAATTGTAAGAAAACTTGGAGCCAAAAGAGTTTATGTCATGGGAGACTTGGAACTTATCATAAAAAAAATCAAGGGAGAGTATCCTGTTAATAATCTTAGACCTATCCAATATAGAGAAACCATTCTAGACTTGATAAATTGATGTAATTCCAAGAAAGAAGAATATGCCAGCACATTGTTTTGCCACTTTTTCCAGCACATGCACGGTACCCTTTTGGCCAAATCATTAGTACACTGTTGAGGTAAGACATATGCCAACCATACCTGATAATTTGAAGTATTGGCAAATATTTTCACAAAACTCACAAATTTATGATTTTATGAATTATGAAGGAGAATTTTAGAAATTTAATATAGACATTGACTATACAGCAAATTATACCATGAATAACGAGCAAGATGTAAATTATGTAAATAAAATAGAACCAACTAGATTCAATAAAGTAGAAAAAAAAAATAGAAACAGTAGAAATTGAAGAATTAATTGATGATGAATCAGAAGTTTTAAACCTCAAAGACAACATCTTTCCTAAGGGATTAGCCCCATTAGAAGATCTCTTTGACTCAAATGATGTAGCTAGAAAATCCAAAATGGAGCCCCTAAGATAAGATATAGAGGAATGTAACATAGGAACAGAAGAAAAACCCAAGCTTATCAATATATCCAAGGCATCACATTTAGCTATGAAGAACTTTTCCTAGATGTCTTTTCCTCAAGTTATGAAGACCTCAAATCTTATGATACCAGCATTATCCAACATAAGATACCAATCAAATAAAATCAGAAACCCTTTAAACAAAATCTTAGGAGAATTAACCCTGTTCTTATGCCATTAATAGAAAAAGAAGTTAAAAGGATGTATGAGGCTAAAATCATAACACCCATTAGATATTTTGATTGGGTCTCAAATTTAGTCCCCGCTAGAAAGAAAACAGGAGAAATCAGACTCTGTGTTGATTTCAGAAACTTGAACAAAGTATCATTGAAAGATAATTATCCTCTCCCTAAAATAGACAACATTCTACAAAGGGTAGTAGGGTCATCTAAAATTTCATTACTTGATGGATTTTCTGGATACAACCAAATCCTAGTCCAACCTGAAGATCAAGCGAAGACTGCATTTACCACTCCCTATGGAACTTTCATGTACTTGAAAATGCCCTTTGGACTGATGGATTCTAGAGCTACATTCCAGAGAGCTATGGACATAGCCTTTGCAAAGGAAATCCATGACTTTCTAGTCATTTATCTAGATGGTATCACAATATTTTCCAAAATAGATAATGAACATCTAGATCATTTGAGAAGAGTACTAATAAAGTGGAGAAATTTTGGCATATTTTTGAATCCTAAAAAGACACTTTTTGGATTAGAAGAAGGAAAAATCCCGAGACACATTATTTGAAAAGAGGGAATTAGAATTGATCCAGCTAGAATAGAAGCAATCCTGAATATCAGTCATCCTAGAAACATTAAAGAGTTATAATAATTTCTAAGAAAAATAAATTTTCTTAGAAGATTCATCTCTAACTTAGCAAAAATACTTAGAAATTTAAATAACATGTTGAAAAAATATTCAATACTTAAGTGGAGAGTAGAGGCTAAACAATATTTTGAAGCAGTCAAAGAAGCTCTTACTAAAACACCTGTCCTCATAAGTCCTAATTTAAAAAAATATTTCATAATTTTTTCATTTGCTTCAGAACACACCATTGCAACAGTCTTGTTGCAAAAGAATGATGAGGGTTATGAACAACCCATTTCTTTCTTCAGTAAAACTTTGAGAGATGCCACACTAAAGTATAATATCATGGAAAAATAGGCACTTGCTTTAGTGAAAGTCATAAAGGATTTCAGAGTGTACATTCTATACTCTCACATAATTGCATATGTTCCCAGCTTAGTTGTAAAGGACATTCTAACTCAAAATGGGCCTGATGGAAAAAAAGGCAAATGGATTGCCCCTATACTAGAATATGACATTTAAATCAAGCCTACAAAATTGATCAAAGGCCAAGGTTTATCCAAACTCATGGCTGAATCGAACTGTCAGGCCTTAGACATAAATTTCCTTGCTCAACTAGATGATCAGGAAGAGATGCCGACTCCACAAATTAGTGAAGCTTTTATAGATTCACCCTAGTATGAAGACATTATATTTGTTTTACTCAACCTACAAGCTCCTCCTGGTTTATCTAGAACCAAAATCAAATTCTTGAAAATGAAAGCAATGGAAAGATCATGGTGGCATTCTGTTAAATTTTTTATTAAAATATGAAGCTGACAAAGTCATGCAGGAGACTGTAGAGGACACCTTTACTGGAAAAAAACTGCTGACAAAATTTTGAGGGAAGGTTTTTACTGGCCCACTCATTTTGCAGATGTTATAAATTATGTGACCTACTGTCATAAATGCCATATATTTGAAGGGAAGAATAAACTCTTACCATTACCCCTCAAACCTATCTCAACAGAAATGCCATTTCAAAAATGGGGTTTAGACTTCATTGGTGAAATTCACCCACCCTCCTCTGCCTAGAATAAATGAATTTTGACAGCCACTGATTACTTTACTAAGTGAATATAAGCCATCCCTTCTAGATAAGCCATAGACTCTGTCATTATATCATCTGTTGAGAACAACATCCTTTCTAGATTTGGATGCCCACAAAAGCTCATTACTAATAATGTTGTTGCCTTCAAATCCAAGAAAATGATAGACTTTTGTAACATATACCATATCACCCTAGGCCATTCCACTGCCTACTGCCCTCAAGGTAATGGAATAGCAACATTCTCAAATAAAATCCTAGTCAACATCATCAAGAAGTTGTTAGAAGATAACAAGAAAACCTGGAATAAAAGGTTGTTCAATGCTCTATGGGCAAAGAGACTAACTACCAAGAAATCCATTGGTGCATCTCCTTATCAATTGGTATATGGGATGGATGTTGTTTTTCAATCTTCATTAGGAGTGCCAGTGATGAAAATGATTCAAGAGCTGCAAGAAGAACCAAATGATATCCAAAGGAGGATAAATCAAACAATTTATTTACAGCAAAACAGGGAAGAAGTTTATATCAAATCTTAAGTAATCCAAGACAAAATCAAGAAGATTTTTTATAAGAAAACTAAAGAAGACGTTTTTTCATAGGTAATCAAGTACTCAAATGGGATTCCAAAAGGTAATACAAAGGGAAACATGAGAAATTTGATTTTCTTTGGAAGAGCCCATACATTATTTAAGGTTACAGAGGCAACAATGAATTTTTCTTGAAAGAGTTAGATGGAACAGATCTACCAGGTGGACTAGTCAATGGTAGAATGTTTAGGCACTATTTTTCACCAGATTAACTAGTATTCTATTCATTGTACTTGGCTCATTGTAAATATCATAGTAAATTTTAGATTGGATTGGATGATTGTATTCTAAAGTTGAAGCCCGAAGAGAAGGCCCTAAGCTTTAAAAGATATAACACCATATGTTTGAATAAAGGATATCTAAGAAAGTAGTTCCAAGGCAATTAAATTCAAAGTTCCAAGGCCACTAATCAGAAAGTTCTTGACATCTCACGAGGAGATGTCATCCACAAGTGGAGCCACTGTTAGCGTCCAATAATAATAGGGATCGTAATTTTGAATTGACTATGTTAAGTATTGTAATATTGTACATACCTTTTCTTTTTGCAAATGTTTTCCCACATTAAAAAATGATAAGAAGTTGTGTCCTAAAAGAAAAATAAAAGGACCAGAAGAAAGAAGATTAAAAAAAGGATATAAAGTATGAACCCCACAAAAAGAAGAAAAAATAACTTCTGAAAGTGATGCACATTCAAATGCCACTACTCTTAATTTAATTTACCTTTTACAAATAAAATTGTGTGTAGCTTGTCCAAAATGCCACAATTCCTGCTGATCATACAATTCAAACTTGGTCATTCATGATTTTAAATTTCATGTCATAATAGCGAGTGAATAAAGATCTAACCAAACCATTTAATCTTGGCAAATCAGTAGTGAGGTAGAGAATAAAAATGAGCTCATAAGTTTAATCTGAGCCATTGGAGGATATAAGGTTAGAAATAAGTTGGTTTTCTTATCAAAATAAAATAAAAGGGTTAACAAGTTCGAATGCACCCAATAAAAGAAGTAAAAAATGTTACCATAAGTAAATGGTAGGTAGAATACTTTCAAAAGTTATGAAAATCATCATTTGGTTTACCCCTTGTTACTAATGTCCCTATAACACCTTCCCCTTGCTAAACTCCCTATTTCCACTCTTGGAAGTCATTTCCCCTTGTAAAAATCCCTTTCCTTTTGATAATATATCTCTCCCCTTCCAAAATCCCCTTTCCCTTATTAAAAATCCATTTCCCTTTGAACAACCCCTTCCTCTTTACTAACCCCACTTTTTCCATTAAAATCATGCAAAACCCACTTTTTGCATAGTTTTAAATGCTTAAAATATATCGGGCCCCACTTCATTTAACCCCTCCCTGGTATCATTTTAAAACCTATTCCTATTGTATTTCTAACACCCCGCCATCATATTTTATGACCCCCCTTGTATTATTTTAGCCTATAGTTTATATATTATTTTAACCCCCTCCCCCCGCCTTTCATATAATCCCTGGATCCCACTTCATTTTAAATCCCCACTTTCATTTCACTTACCCTTCCACTTTAATACATTTCCCAATATTTTATTAAACTAATTCCTAATATATTTCCTAACCCCCACTATATTAATCCCCCCACCCACTTATATTAAAAACTCTTCCACTTTATATTACCCAACACACCTTTTTGATTTAAACCTTTTGTTTAAATAAATTCGTAACCCCACCTCATTTGAACGAATTTTGCAACACCTGTCAGCCGCCTGATCAACATAGATCAAATCGAATGCCAAATAAATTTTTTTGCACCCCCCGGTGTCTAATCTTTAAAACCAATGGGGGGGGGGGGGGTGCGAAATGGGTGGTTTCATAGCCGTACCCCCTTTCCACGTGGTACTCCCACAGTCTATCACACCACCCCATCCTAAAACTGCATAACCACCTTTTTGCGTGAGATGAACTGCCAAACTACCTTCGTGCCTTGCGATGAAACCACTGTTGTTTGAAATAAACCCCCGCGCCTTTGCAATAAGCCCTAATATTTAAAACAAAAATAAAACCTTACTGCTTTACAGTTATTTCACTATTTCTATTAAATTGTGAAAAGAGACCAAAAGCCGTTGCAGACCAAGAATTGAAGCTCGCAGCTGCTTGAACGTTCTACATGACCAAATTCCACTTTTCCAAGTAATTCTAGGAACCAAAAACCATTAATTAAGCATAGAATGTAATAATTAAAGAAATTAATGGCTTCCCAAAGCATTATATCCATAAATCCTCTACAAGCACCTATGGTAGATGTTTACCACACCCCTCTAGCTGATAAAGACTTCAAAATCAGTGATACAATGACTGATTTCAACCTTTTAGAGCTTCACTACTAGAGCCATGACAAATTTATTGACCAGACAGATGATATCCATCTGTGGGTTTCAAAGCTACCCAAATACATATTCCCACAGACCTTTCAGTTCCCAGAACTCATTAGACTCTACCAGATCAACTATTTTCCCAATGAAAGAGCTTTAGTTACCCTAAATCAAGAAATATTATTCACAATCACTTCTCAATCCATTAATCATATGCTACAGATTCAACCACAACGTGATGAAGTGCCATTATCCATTTAAACCCTTACTAAACTCTACCTGAAGCTGGAATTTCCTAAAAGATTCCAAATATTTCAGACTTTCCTTCCTCCCTCAATAGAAACCTCTAAAAGCAATCCTCCATACTTAGCTTCCATGTTTTTGAAGAGAACCATACAAATTGTAACCATGATGTCATGTATTTTAGGATATTTTAATGATGAACATGTAGATGCATCTATTCTTGGTTTACTATCCATCTTTTTCCCAGGTCAGCCTCCAGCTACAACCTTCAATTTTGCGCAATACCTAGAAAATGCCATCCATGATCAATTGATCAAATTAACAGAAGGAGTATTCAAATACTCCTTAATTTTGTTTCATATGTTTCTATATTTCCAATTAGAAAGGTTTGAAGTTAGCCTCCAAAAACTGGAAACAGGGGGTGATCCCCAATCTGTTGTCTTTTGGACATCCTTGATCAGGAAGGATTCCACTGAATTCAGCTTCAAAGACTTCATTGATTCCTTTGTTTATCCAGTAGTTAAGATGCTAAGCAGTAGCATTCAACCTAGAGTCAATGAAGAGATAAAAAATGTTTTACAATTGTCAGAGCATATCAAAACAGGAAACTGGTATTTATACCATAATCATACAGAAATTAGAGTGTATGGAAGCCAGATAACTCCATACAAACTTCTAAAATACCTCCCAATGAGGATATTCACGTTGGAAGACATCAGACAAATCCTAAACTCAAATGAAATCAACTTCCTTTCAGCTAAGAAAAAGACTCAATTCATATTAAGAACCAGTTAGGGCCTTTTATATGCAATAGTAGGAATTTTGGACAACAAGTAGACAAATGTTTATAAGATTTCAAGTTTAGTAGCAGTTTCAAATGGTCTTGTGACCCCTTGGGTGTCATAAGTAAGTTAAGAATCAAATTCAAATTGACACCTTTCATTCATGATTCAAAGATTGAAGTTGAAAAGTATTCCAACGAGTCAGAGTGGTTGGAGAATACTTTATAGGAGATGGAGAAACAAGTTGATACTAGTTCCATCCTTCTTAATCCATCCCTACATGACATAAATTCAAAGAGGGCAAGAGAGGAAGGCTCTTATTCTGCAGAAACCACTTCTGATACTAAGTTCAAGATTATGTATAGGAAGAAAGAAAATTTGAATCCAGTGATATAACAGGAAGAGATAGTTGATACAGTTGAAGTCATTGAGACAGATATAGTTGTCAGAGATGATGCTCCTCCAAAATTTTAAGAAGAAACACATATGCCATCAAATTTTAGTGCACAAATCATTTATAAACAGCATAGTGCAGAAGTTTCATCATCTAGAAAACCAGTGGAGAAAGAGAAGGATATCATGAAGAAATACAAAGAAATCAAAATCAGTTTTGAAGCATTAAAGGTTGTAACATATGCACAGTATTGGAAGAAAACTCCTAGTGATGAGAGTAGATTTCTTTCAACTTATGACCTCAAGACAGGGAAGAGGCGGTTGAAATTTCTACAGCTAAAGGCACAGGCTCCTAAAACTTAAGAATATTATACTAAAAAAACCTTTGAAGTTCCTGCCAAAGATGTACACCCAATTTACCATTTTGAGTTTCACAAACACACAAGAGAAATGATCTATTCCACCATGACACACAAAGCTTTAATTGTCCAGAAATTACAAAATTCTCTAGAAAACATAAAGACAGATTTTAAGCTAGAGAAGGCTTCATCACAAGCAAAGGATAACAGGATAAATTCACTTGAAGATTTGGTAATAGAAGTTGGCTATGATCCAAAAAATATCAAAGCAGTATAAGAATTAATCAAAAGTAAGAATGCCGACATAGCTGCATTGAAGAAACAATTGAAGTTACCAAATACAGAGCATCCAAAAGGTAAAGAGGTTTTGGATAAATAAAATCAAAAGGATGAAATATTGAATCTCATCGTTCAGTTGACAACTCAACTGAAAGAAATGGAAACACCAATGTACAAACTAGTGCAAGAAAAGAAAGATAGGATGGAAGTAGTTCCCATTACTTCTATTCCTATAGCTTCTACATCAGCCCCATTGCCTACAGTGGCTCCAGTATACACAGATGTTCCAGCAACTACATCAACAACAAGATGAGCAGTACCAACAGTCAATCCCACTGATGAGGCCTGCAAACTATTCAAGGCAATGTAAGATATGTCAATTCAAACTACTGAAATCAATAAACACAAAGAACAGGTGAAGAGTTTATAGGATACAAAGAAACTGGAAGAAGTAATGTATCAAGAAAAAGCACAGAAAGCCAACAGATTAACTGAAGGAATCCACAAGTTAGAAAAATATTTATCACTGAAAGAGCCACTAGCCCAAGAAAAACAGCAATTGTGGGCCAATATCATTAACTCAGTTAACGATATTTTCCCTTCTATATAGGTTATAATTGAAAATAAGGACTTGATAAAGGAGGCTAGTGATGTAATTTGAAAGGTCAAAGAAGAGCTTGGAAATAAACTAGAGGAAGCCATAGAGATAATTAAATTCCTAAATTCTAAAAACAAGTAGGAATTAGAAGAACTTGGGATAACAGAAAAAAAAAAGAATATCTTAGAGGTGAAGAAAGTTATTTCTACGAGAAATCTGATGATATATCTTGAAGACAAATGTCAGATAATGGAACTTGCAGTAAACAAGTTCATGAACAAGTTTAATGTTTTGAGGCAGAAAGCTCTGCCTAATCCTTTAGTAAACAATTATAAACTAATGAGGCATGAAGATTATGATAAAAATATCAGGGAAGTAGCTAAAGAGACTTCCAACCATTCAGCAATAAAAGGAGTTCCTACAGGCAAAGTGCTCCTTCGGACTTTAGAGAACTTCTTTTCTCTCCAGCATGAGGTAAATCAACTTTTTTTTAATAAGCCTACATTTGCAAAAATATATAGAGGAAGATGAGATTTCTCGGAGGATGGTAAAATCAATCTTCCAGATGAAGAAAAATGGGAAAATTGGTGTGATTTACTGTGACAAGTTAAAAACAAATACTAGTGAAAAAATGCACAGGTTAAAGAGTAAAACATATGAAGAAGACAACGTGAAAGACAATACAGCGTGAAAGAGACAAAGAACAAACAGAAAATCA
Organism: Pinus albicaulis; assembly: GCA_034641835.2. Lineage (NCBI taxonomy): Eukaryota > Viridiplantae > Streptophyta > Pinopsida > Pinales > Pinaceae > Pinus > Pinus albicaulis. Next base: position 859,889,181 of record CM076570.1, read on the forward strand.
AATAAAACATGGAAAACTTGCAGTTAGTTAATAGGTGTCTCTATTTTCTTGCATAAAGATATTTTATTTTCCTTAAATAAATCCTAAATTAGTTGATAGGATATTTTTTAAAGTGTTGTATAAATACTTCTTCATTCGAAGTATCAAAGGTCAATTAGTGTGTATTCCTGAACATTTCTATAGATGATCGATCTATTTACTTGAGGGTTATTGTACCATTTCTAGTTGACAAACAGGAAAAGTAATAAAGGCATTTCTTTACAAGATTCATGTGTTGAGCTACTTCAATGAAGTATATTTCAATTGTTCATGTTCTTTTCTTAAGTATTCCATAAAATTTAATGTGTTCTAAATGTTAATGTTATAACAGGAATTTTGTTGTATAATTTGTTTAAATACACTCTGTTTCGAACTGTTAAGCATTTTCATGTTTTATTCTGATAGCAGGTTTAGAGAACTCTTAATTGCTCTCTGATCCCGATTTACCTCCTTCACCTTCCTTCATTATCTGGTTTAAGTAATCCTTAACTGCTCCTTCATCCCGATTGAAAACCACTTCACCATTTAACCTTGAGATCTGATTTTGCTCAGCTACCCTGCCATATAACACTACCTTTAGAGTTTGATCCAGTTATGTTTTAAAATAAAACTGACTCCATAGCCCAATGGAAAATGGAAATACATCTATCCATCTAAATTGTTAATTCCATGTATCTACCAAAATCAATCAATCAATCAAAACAAACCCAATCAAACATACATAACTACCCTAAAATATATTAAATCAACAAAGTTAAATCATTAAGAGAGAGCCTTGTCTGAGAATTAGGAAGGTTAGATCCTAATCTCCAAAAGTGAATTATAGTTACCTGTGATATTTCTTTTTAATGCACATAACAAATCTTGGGAAATTTTTGAGTTATAACACAAGAGAGGAACACGATGATGGTTGGACAGAATTCTAATTCTCCACATGGAGAGGGAACCTCAGAAGGCAAGAAGGATTAAGATAATGATTCAAATGGAAGTGGAGGAAAGCCTCCTCCATCTTCATCATCATCCTCATTATCTCCATCGACATCATCTTCCACTTCCACCACAAAAACCACCCATACTGACTCAAAAACCCCAGAAGGAAAAACTCCCTTACTCAAATTGGACATTAATTTTGAACTTCCCATGTACAATGCTGAGGTAAATGCTAATAAGTTGGATAATTGGATCTATCAATTGGATGTTTATTGTAGAATTCAGAACCTACAAGAAGATGACATAAATATCCTATTGGCTGCATTGAGGCTAGACAGAACAGCACTAGTCTGGTGGGAAGCAAAGACTCAAGAAGAAATGCGAATACATGGTAAGGTATAAATTTCTTGGGATAAATTTATTTCTTCAATTAAAAGATATTTTTATCCTTTAGCTTACATGCAAGAATCCATTATGTGTGGAAAAACCTTAGGCAAATCAAGGGTCAAACAGTTCAAGAATATACCTAGGAGTTTAGGAAAAGGGATTTTTTTGTTAGGAATAAACTTGAATTCCCAAGACACTCTCTTGAAATACATTCGGGGTTTAAATTCTTATTTGAGACCTACTATCCTTATGCTTAACCCAAGAAATTTAGATGAATTTTGTTTGCAAGCCACACATCTTGAAGTAAGAGGAAAAAACATTCATGAAGAGGGTAGTAAGAAGAATCAATTCAAGGGTAATGGGAAAGAGAAGGGAGGAAAATGGAAGGGAAAGAAGAATTCAAGTGTTAAGAAATAAGGGGAGAAACTTTACATGTAAACATTGTTCCAAAGAGGGGCATGATGAAGCCCACTATTGGAAATTACATCCCGAACTAAGGCCTAAGAAACCAAAAAACAAGGGGAAACAAAAGATGATTGTTACCACACAACATGATCTTGGATTTGATTTCGGTGACGAGACCAAAATTACAGCCATGGTCACAAAGGGAAAATTAACCATAGCAAGCAATATTTCCTCAAATTGTCACAACAACACTCCAAATGAATAAACAAGGATAGAGTTCTTCCATGTAAGGGTGATCTCAAATCATACAAATATTGAAGCATTATTTGATAGTGGGTCACAAGAAAACTTGATTTCAGAAGACTTGGTAAAAAAGATTAACCTTGAAACCATACCTCATCATAATCCATGTCCTTTTAGTTGGATATTCAAGAATGAAAACTTACAGGTTACAAGGAAATGTATATTCAGGTTTTCCATTACTGCAAATTTTGTTGATGAAGTTGAGTTAGATGCAGTTCCACTTGACATTTTAGGAATTATCTTGGGATGTCCATATTTGTATGATAGCAAAGCAGTATTTTATCGCCATGATAACAAATATCATTTTCTCAAGGATGGGGTGTAGTATATTGTGAGAGCTCATTGAAAAAAGCTGAATATTTCTTTGGTTAATGAAGGGCAGATGAAGAAACTAGTTAACGAAAGTAAAAAAAATTGCTTCTCATGATCAAGAAAAATAATGATATGGAATATGAATGTTTTGAAGGTTGTGATGGAAAATTAAAATCTAATTTGTTTGACGTGGTAAGTCAGCATGGTGAGATGTTTCAGGAACCAAATGGGTTACCTCCTAAGAGGGGAATTTAGCATGAGATTCAGCTACAGCAAGATGTTCCACTTACAAACATTGGCATGTATCGCATGTCAATAATGGAGAGAATGGAAATCGAGAAGAAAATTCAAGAATTCTTGAACAAAGGTATCATATGCCCATCTACTTCACCATGTGGTTCACCGATTGTTTTGGTGCCATAATAGGACGGGACTTGGAACATGTGCGTGGATTTCTATGCACTAAATAAAATCACGGTGAAGAATCACTATCCACTCCCAAGAATTGATTATTTTCTTGATCATTTAAGGTATGAAAATTATTTCACTAAGCTATACTTATGAAGTGGTTGAAATCAATGTAGAATAGCTTAAGAGGAAATTTTGAAAACCGCATTTATAACTAGACAAGGATTATTTGAGTGGCTTGTTATGTCATTTAGTTTTACCAATGCTATAGCTACTTTCATGAGAGTTATGAATGATGTATTATGACCATTTATAGATTACTTCATCATTGTTTACTTATATGATATTTTGATATTCAGAAAATCAAGATATGAACATGTCATGCATGTGAACAAGGTACTTGATGTCTTGAAAAAAGAACAGATATTTTAAAGATGTCGAAGTGTGAGATTGGCAAGACTTCTTTAGTGTGTTTGGGACACATTGTTGGAGGAGGTGAGTTGAAGATATACCCTTCCAAGGTTGAGGTAATTGTGAATTTTCCCAAGCCCAATACAGTTACGGAGGTAAGAAGCTTTCTTTGGGTAGCACAATATTGGAGGAAATTCGTTGCTAATTTTTCTTCCATTGCATCTCTGTTACATGAATTGACAAGTGTCAAGAAAGTATTCCATTGGGTAGATATGCAGCAAAAATCATTTGATGCTTTAAAATAAAATATCAATACAACATTGGCATTTTCTCTTTTGGATCTTAGACATCCATTTGAGATTCAAACAGATGCTAGTGAATACGCTCTGGGAGCAGTTCTCATGCGGCATGGTAAGCCCATTTCGTTTCATTCTGAAATTTTTAGTGGATTTTTGAGTAACTATCCCACTTATAAAAAAGAGTTATATGCATTGGTACAAAGTGTAAAGAAATGGAAACACTATTTTGATGGGGAAGGATACCATTATACATACTGACCATCAACCATTACAGTACTTACAATCATAATCAAAGTTGCAGTAATCAAGACACTTCAAATGGATGGGATTTCTACAAAAATTTAATTTTGTTATCAGGTATAAAAATGGAATCTACAATAAGGTAGTTGATATGCTTTCTAGGCCTATTGTAATTTCATCTATTATACTCAAGCAAAATTCAGTTATGTATGAAAGCTACATTGAACAATATGCACATGATATTGATTTTTGAGATGTCTATGAAAGCTTGAGTCAAGGAAACCAAATTGAAGAGTTATATTACAATGTACATAACATTTTCTTCTATCATTTGGGAAAGTTATGTATTCCAGAGGGAGAAAGAAACAATATCATAAGGGAGGCACACACTTCATTGACTATTGGAAATTTCGGTGTAGGCAAGACGATAGTGAATCTCCAAAGGTATTGTTATTGGCCACTCATGTTTGATAGTTTATCTCATTTAATTAAAGGATGTTCTTTGTGTGCAATAAGCAAGTCTAGCAATAGGAAACTAGGATTGTACACTCCACTTCCGGTACCTTAACGTCCTTGGGAGAGAATTTCAATGGATTTTGTAGGAGGTATTTCAATGTCCAAGAAAGTTAATGATTACTTATATGTAGTGGTAGATAGGTTCAGAAAAATGTGTATTTTGATGCCATATAAAAATCAAATTACAATTGAACAAACAAATCATCTTTTCTTTCAAAATGTAGGTTCATTTTGGTCTTCCTACTTCTATTGTAAGTGATCGAGATTCCAGATTTGTTGGGAGTTTTTGGTCAAAATTGTGGGACATTATCGACACTAAGTTGAAGAAGAGTACAACCTTTCATCCACAAACAGATGGTCAGACCGAGGTGGTTAATAGGATAGCCATTCATCTTCTTATAGGTTATTGCAGCAAACATTCCAAGTTATGGGATGAACAATTGCATTACATTCAACATGCATACAATAGAGAAAATCATTCTTCCACAAATAGATCGTCATTTGAATCATGTCCTGGGTACTTGCCAAGATCACCATTGGACTTCATCTTTGGTAAATATGTTTCTATTGATGTTCATAGCGACATAGACAAAGAGAAGAAGTTCATTGAGAAAATCCAGTTGGTACATCAAAAAGTGAAAGAAAAAATTGAAAAGAGTCAAAGCAACTACAAGGAAAGGCATGATAAACATTGTGTTGATCATAAATTCCAAGTTGGTGATGATGTTTGGTTGTATATCAACAAAGAAAGACTTCAAGGGGAAGGTAAAAATCTTAAGCCAAACAGTTATGGTCCTTTTAAAATTCTGTTAAATATTGGTAATAATGCATTTATGCTAGATTTTCCTCCTTATATGCAAATATTCTCTGTTGTTAATGTTGATAATTTGAGATTTCTTGAGCCTCCGTTGATTGATGATCAAGGAGAGCATGTTCAGCTGCCATCAATAGATGATTTCTCACCAGAATATGTTGATGAACTTCAGCATGATCTCATACTTGACAGAAGAACCATAACTTCAAGTAGAGGGAATTTCGAATAGCTTCGAGTGGGAATAAAGGGAAAAAAATCCTTCCAAGGAAAAATTGATGGAGATTAAGAAGGGGAGGGAGTTGTACGCTCACCTGTTGAACAATTGATAGTATATTTTGTGGTCCAAAAGGCTTCTAGTGGGGAGGAATGATCAGAGGCTTAGTGTTAAGCTAAAAAATGCCCCAAACCATAACGGCAACAAATATCTTATTTCCAAGAATCTGGTGCAATTCGTTTCATTAAAAACCGACTTCGTGTGTGAAAGTTATGGTCTATTGTTCATTTTTCAAAAAAACTAAAAATTTTGCAGAAAAGGAAACACAACTGACATGACAGCCTAGTGAGGAAAAAAGGATATTCTAGGAATATTCCTCCATTTTGCGCAATGACACCATGCCAAGTGTTATACTGTGGATGGTTTCTAAGGAGGGTGATTGGTTTCGTTCTTATTGCAGGTTTTGAGAATCAATGGCATGAGGATAGGTGGCCACTCTGGAGGTCACCACGTGCCCCCTTCCAAGGTTCAATGTTTTTCCAAGGTAAAACTATGAATTTCATTCACAATGGTGAATTTTCAAATTATATTAAGGATGGGCGCATTTTTTTAAATGCATGTCAAATTCCAAAATATTTTATATCCTCCAAGGATCAAACTATATACAATTGTTCAAACTATATCAAAGTGTTGGAATATATATATCGAAGAAAAATGTTCCCAAGGGACGGGTGGAGATCGGGGTCAACCCCACGACCTACCCTGCACCAAACACTCGACTTACCACCAAGCAACACCATAGTCCTTGTAAAACATTGGATTCAGCTTATATTTAAATTTGCAAATATTGACACGCGGGGGTTTGGAAGGGGCCATCCCCCTCCCCATTAGACCTTACCACCAGACCAAAGGCGGAGTAGAGTTAAAGGCGACAGATTAGCGGTTAATACAGGGTTAAGTAATCCTAATCCCAGAGTTTAAAAAATTAAACATTATTTATTTAAGATGCGCTTATGCATAGTTAACTTATACTTATCCACCATTAACCTTTGCTTAACTGCTAATTAATCCAGCTTAAAAATAACGATGGATTTGGCAGAGTCCACCTGTTTCAGAGGATCTCCAAATCTAGTTGCGTTAATTGTAGTTCTCTCCAGTTTTGGAGGTGATTTCTAGGAAAATTTCAATGAAGCATAACTAGAGCAAATTTCAACCATTTTTGGGTCATGAAGAGTCTATCCTGGAAGATTTTGACATTATGAACACATTGGGGCAGGTTTCAAGAATAGTAGATGAATGTAAACTACATGTTTTCGACATTTGAACTAATATAGAGGCCCAAGCCATGGAAGTTGGACCAAGGAGATGTAGCCCAAGAGAGGTGAACTCCTTCATCAAAAAAATGTGTTAATGGATCATTGTGATGGTTTTCTATACATTTTATTTTTGTTGTTCATTATTATGTTTTAATGTTTTTTATGTTCATGAATTTAACATGAAACTTAGTTATTTACCTGTTTAAATCTCATAAACACTTCAAGAAACCTATGCAAATGAAGCAATTGATTAGCAATTTAAATATACATCTGAATATGAAATTAGAATGGAAAAAATAACATTAAAATTCAGATCGCTTGGAGATATTTCTTGTATTAAAGCTGAAGGGAAAGGTAATGCCCCTATTCTTACTAAACAAAATCAACAAAAATACATGCCCAATGCTTATTATGTGAGATCCAATTTTCAATGCATGTCCATGGAGAAAAATTTTATGGATCACCTGGATCACTTTGTTGTGGTAGAATATTGTTTTCATTTGCATGCTCATATATTATATTCATATACAAATTCATTACCAACATATAATGATCAAATTCTTTCGATAGAAAAATCTCTTGAGAATCTAAATTCCCCCCTGATATCAAAATTTTGCATGGGAGAAGGATGGGAGAGTATATCCATTCGGCTTTAGTGCATGGAGAGACTCGACCATACCGTTCGTTCCAATTGAACTTCCCATGAATTTATCAATCCAGTGATTCCAAGAAACAAACTATATCTAAACTACAGAAAGTGTATCCAAAGCAATGGTCAATGAGGCCTATTAGACTTGCAACAAAAAAATAATGAACCATTCAAAATGTAATAATTGTAAGTATTTTTTTCATGAAAATTATGAAAATCCCAAAGGATTAACGTGTTGATATGCGGTGCATGCTAGTAGGAATATCGAAAAAATGTACAAGGAGATGTTAAAAGAAATAGACATAATTTCATCATAGGGTGGGCCATGTCATTAACAATTTGATTCAAATGTATGTAATCATGATTGAATTTATACATATAAGAAAAAAGTTTAGCATTAAAAATTAATATTCAAGTATTTTCTTTCAAAAAAAAGAAAAACAAAATGGAACTCATTTAGCACATAAAACACGACGACAAAGACGAAAATGGTTGATATCAAAGTTTTCAAGTAATTGTTAATATTTCCTTATAACAACTAAAGGTTTATTTTTGTGTATTTTTAGTTTTTTTACAAAAACCATCTGGAATGTCTTCAAATAGGTGCTAACATAGAAAGAAGATCCATCAGAAGAATTGGTTGACATTGGGTCAAATCAGGGTTGTGAGTATATGTTGACATATCAAAAATTAATTATGGAATTTGTGTATCTATGTTGTTTTACTTCTATGAGTTTATAATTAATAGAACAAAAAAATCATTTATATTAAATATATGATTTATAATGGGTTATAAAACAAAGAGAAGACAAAGTATGGAACTATGCCAGTAGAATACTTGTTGCATCAAGGCATGAGGCTTGGTTTTGAAGCCATGTGTGGAGTTCATGATTCACTTCTTGCTATGGTACATTGCTATTTAATTTACATTGATGTATATTATTTATTTAAATTTTCATTATTCTCATAAATGTAGATGAATTGATTACACTTTATTTCTATTTTTGCAGATGGAACAAGATCAAGAAGACGAAAATAATCGATGTAATCAATAAAATATTTGTCCAAATAACCCCAAGTCATGGAAGTAGCTCGAGCACTCATAACAGTTCCAACGAATAATGTTGATCTATTTGGATATCAATATATATATTGGTTACTTTCTTGTTGCTTCCAATTCAACTTCCCATGAATTTATCAATTATTTTATTTAATATTAAAAGGGAAATTCTTAATAGGTTCAATATGATTGATTCAATGGTAATATCACAAGACATTAATCACATAGAAAATATACAAGGTAAATCCTTAAAAGTTTCAATATGGTTGAATGCAAAGTAATATATACTCCTTTATGACACAATGCTAAATTGTACAATGAGGATGGAACTAAAGAGGTGAATGGAACCTTGTATCGTCAACTAGTGGGAAGTATGAACTACCTCACCACTACCAGGCCAGATATACCATATTTTGTTAGCATACTTACTTAGTTCATGGATAACCCTTGTGAAAGCCACTAGAAAGAAGTGAAGAAATTCCTTATATATTTGAAAGGAACACTTAATTTTGGTATTATGTATACTAATGAATTTGATATTGAGTTGGCAAGATATTCTATTTTTGACTGGGCTAGAAATACAAATGACAGGAAATCTACTACCTGATACATGTTCAATATAGGTTCAGGAGTACTATCATGGAGAAGTAGGAAGCAGCCAACTATTTCCTTGTCATCAACTGATGCCGATTATAAAACATTATGTAGTGTTACCTTTGAAGAAATCTGGCTTAGAAGAATACTTGAATTTTTTAGAGAAATACAAGAAGAACCTATATTAATCACATGTGATAATCAAACCACTATCAAATTGGAAAAAAATCATGTATATCATGCAACGTCAAAGCATATAAAAATAAAACATTTTTGCGTAACAGACAAATTTCAACAAAAATACAATGATTTAACATATTGTAATAGAAATAAAAAGTGGTTGACATGTTCTCCAAGCCTCTTGGAAAGGCTAAATTTTAAATTGGTAGAAGTTATGTGTTGTAGAAAATATTAACTATTTTGTAAGCCTAGTTGACACTTAGACCAGCATGTGATTTAACATATAGGTTATGATTAAGGGGGGTGCTATTATAATGAAGACAACTATTCTATAATAGGTGAAGTAATTAATATTTGGCAGGAGTATGTGGAAGTCAGTGGAATCTTTGTAGAATATTTGGCGGGCTCTGTGTATCAGCTGCAATCATTGGAAATGAAATGTTCAACATTTGCATATTTGTTTCAATTTGATATCCGTATAGTTGGTTGGGCCCTCATTCTCGAATCAAACCATGAAAAATATTAATTCAATCAAACAAATTTTAAAATTCTAATGTGATGTACGTTAAAGTGACTGGATTTTAATCAAGAATGTGAAAATGAATGGAAATTAATCCTCCTAGATGTTATAGAATAGTTTTTAATTCATGAAGATTATTTAGTAACTCGTCTTCTCCTTTCCAACAGTCTCAGAAATTCTCTTGTAATTTTGTTCCAACATGTTTGGGAAATTCTCAATATTGTTATTCTGGCATGCTTTTTTACTCTTAGGTTTTTGTCGACATTGGTTAGTAACTCACCCTCATTACAACTGCCTTTTTCTTTTGTTGGTTTCTCGGGTTGTTGTTGGAACTATTTGTCAACTTCCCGTCCTTAGAACTTCCTTTTTCTTTTGTTGGCTCAAATCGTGACAACCAATTTTTAATGCATGTTCATAGAGAATAGTTCTTTGAATCAACCTATTGTGTCAGATAATTATTTTCATTTCCAATCTCATGTATTATATTCATATCAAAGAGCATTCTAGGTGTGACATGATCAAATTCCCTCGATACCTATAAGAGAAATAGTTTTTGAGCATCCAAAGTGTCCACTGAAGCATTGGTGACGTTGACATTTACCTAAGGATATTGGGGAAAGTGATATATCCATTTGGCTTTAGGATAGGAGGGAAATCGATAATTAATTAAAATTTTGGAAGTTGTATTTCAAAATAGACATGCATTACATAGAAAATATCTTTTAAATTTAAAATCTCACAAATAGTTAACAAAAAATTAAAATAGCAAACCATTTTAGTTTTTTTTTATTGTTTTAAAAGAATGTTTAATTTCTTACTTTCAAATTTTATAGCATCTAGATTAAACATAGAGAGAAAAAGATATAGGTGAAAGAATATGTTTATATATATTTTTTCATTTTTTCCATCTCCATCTTAAAAGATTTTTTTTCCTTTAAGATAAAACTCATATTTCATATTGAACTCCTTGTAAATTTTTTAAACAAAAGGAGAGTAAATTGAGCTCCATTCTCTTTAATTCTATCCATTATAAGGTCAAGAATAATTTTTAATACTGTGGTTTATATTTTTGGACTCCAAAATGTGTTTGGAATATCCTATTCTCTTCCGTTAGTTTACTCCTCCAATTACAGTGGCGAACATCGACCAAATATAATATAATTCATCTCTATTGTTAAATCCATTTACTTATTTTTCTTTAAAACTAATCACATCTTTGTTCCTTGCAAACATTAAGCATCTCTCCCCACATTTCATTGGGGTCATCTTGACATGACTTATCAAAATAACTCTAAGTTTTTGTTTTATCTATATCTAGAGCCTCACATTTCTTTGATTTTTTTCTCCATAGGTTGCCAGATTTCTTCACGGATGTATCTAATTTGGTAGAAAATTTCAATTGGTATGATTTATTTGTTTTGAAGTAAGCCCATATGATTAGCTTGAAAATATTTATAACATTGTTACATAATGTTCAAACCCACTTGATTTCTCATCCTGACTCCATTAGCCATTAATGAGTATCGGTCTTGGCAATCCATTATTCCTTTATCTATAAAGAATAAGGAAGACATATCCATTATTTCTTTATCTATAAAAACATAATGCACACCCTATTTTCTAGTAAATCCTCCCATGAGCTAGAGGAGAGTCAATATAAAGCTATGAAGAGTTGTTGCGGTGAAAATGTGCAACCTTCATAAATGTCTCGAGAGTTTTGGAATTGTTAATATTAGTATTTTCTTCATAGGTTGCAAGATTTCTTCTAACATATTTCATCTGGTCCCAAAATTGAATTAGTACATGATTTCTTTGTTTTGAAGTAATCCCATATGATTAGTTAGCATGTTTGTATTTGATATGTATTATTTCTTTACTTTGAAGTAAACCCATATGGTTAGTGACCATGTTTGTAATATTGTTACGAGACCTTCTTACATAATATTCAAAGAAACTATTGTTATTCATAAGTATTACTATTGGAAATCAAACATCCCTTTATTTTTAAAGCATACCATATATACAAATTTTATTTTATTTTTGGGAAGTTCACATATAATTTGGACAAAAATCTACCTAGGGAGTGGAAGATTTGGTGTGGTGACAATGGAATCGTTCCAAAGAGCTTCTAGAATTTTGGAATTGTTAATATCTTGTTTTATGAATTTAGGGGTTAATAGAAATAAAGAAAAGTAAATTAAAACTCCTTAATTTGAATTTATTAATCATTTAGAAAGATTTAAAAACTTAAAAGCAATAGTAGTTCATTAAAACACTTAAATTTTGAAATTAATAAGAATGAAATTTAATCTACTTAATAAAATATTTTAACTTTAAAATTTAATATATTAACCTATGTCCAAAGAAATTCAATAACATTTAAACATCTTAGATACTCAAATTTAATAAATGTAACAAAGATAAATATACCCATTTAATAATAAAATCATTTTATAAAAACACTTATATAATTTTGACCACTTATACTATTTCAATAATTTAATAATATCATAAATATTACATATACCAACACAACTTGTCTAAAATTCGTAGTACTTTAGCTAAATTTAAGGATGACCATTCCAAACTTATATGTGTGTATTTCATCTCTACGTCCCATCGAGTCCAATTTAACCCTACTAAATTACTCTCACAGTAATCTTTATTCACATTGTGATAAGTGTCCCTGTAGTGCCTCCAACTTGGTCCCATTAAGCCCACCTTAATCCTGCTAAATCTCGTGCTCACCGGACCAACTTCATGAGATTGTGAATTCCTCCTAACTGTATCTCACCCCTCTCAATGCATGTCTTAGGCACTCAATGATGCACGCTTGGTTAAATCCAAGTCCATATTTTCAATGGTGTGGATATAAACTCAACCATGGATGTATATAAAGACCAGCTTTACAATTTGACAATGATAAAGGTAACATATATTTATTACAAAATAGAGGATATTGCTTTGCTCAAAATTTGGTGATTGACAAGTTCGTCTAAATTATTCCTACCACTTAGCCGTCCTTAAAAAATTTCTCTCCAAACAAACCTTACCCATCCTTTTTTACTAGAAATGGATTTTTCTTTGATGGATTCAACATTCCATCCAATATGAGAAAAAAATTATTTTGGAAACAAGGATGGATGCAAGCCATCTAGTCCCTACCTTGAGAGGGAGTTCGAACATGGATGCAGAGCTTTGACCCTAGTGGTACATAACTGACCAGGATACTGGTGCCTCTAGTCTCCTTACGGTATTCACAATATTTCAAAGCAATCTAATAAGTAGACGAGAGGATTGTATCCCCAAGTGTGGAACAAAGGGAAAGCAGTCCCCAGAATGTTGACTTCAGTAAACTATGATAAAGGAACATTTGACCTGACTATCCTATAAAGGTTGATAAGGGTGAAACTTAAATCAAGGCCAATGAATATGATTCCACCATAATCAAGCTAGAGTTGAATCAAATGCATGTGATCGATCAGATAAGAGATATGGTATCTAGAGACTTTCTCCAGGCTACAACTAATATAGGAAAAGGAAAATAAATGGAACAAAATAGTTGGAATTTAAACAAGAAAAACTTGGTGTAGAACTTCAAACTCTTTTGGGCCTATTATCCATTTTGATGCTCTTCTATTACTATGATGTCTTCTAAAGCAACGTATAAGAAAAATTAACGAAAGATGAAGATCCACAGTGTAAGCCTATATAAAAGTAAAGATCTAAACCCCTCTGAAGCATAATGGTTGAACCAAGAATATTGGAGCTTGGAGAGACAAGTAGAGTAAATTAAAGAAAGAAGTTTATTCAAGAAACCATATAAATTGCATTGTAGAAATAAATACACATGGGAAAAGAAAAATAGAAAATTCATAAGGAGTAGATAATAAAAAATGTACAAGGGCCACAAAAATGAGTGCTTACATTCAGGTATGACACAGAAATTGCTTTCGTCTTGCCAAAAAAAAAATTCAAAACACCATTGTTAGACAGGAGGATACATGGTCAAATAATGGATAAGAAGTACAAAAGGTAGAATTTGAAATGGCCAACCAATAAACTGAGGCTTTAACAGCCAGTTGGATGTATCAAATAAAACTACATAAATTGTGTTGCATTGAAAACCAATATCAAAGAGAGCATTTACATTTTCATTCAGTTGGACCTTAATGAGGAATAATGCATTTCTATCTCCACTTGCTATGGAATTCTGCATTGTATATAGATAAAATAGTATGTGATATTGTGAATAGGTACAATAAAGCTTGAAGATTAGATGAAATCAACTAAACTCTCACGGATAAAGGAAAATAGACACAATAGTAAACTATATGAACATCAAACATTGAGTTCTTAAAATAAGCTAAGGTAGGAATCTTGTAGAATTTTAAATCTTGAGAAAAGTGGGAATATTTCTTCCATATTGATTACATCTTTGATTTAAAGAAGAAAAAATTGGGAAGTAGAACTTCAAACACTTTTGGGCCTATTATCCATTCCAATGCTCCTCTATTTCTATGGTGTCTTGTGAAGTAGTGTATAAGGAAAATCAATGACTGATGAAGATGCACATTGTAAGCCTATAGAAAAGTCAAGATCAAAATAAAATCAATGAATGATGAAGATGCACATCGTAAGCCTATATAAAACTCAAGATCAAAACCACTATGAAGCATAATGATTGAACCAAGAATCTTGGAGATACGATTAGATGAAATGAAAGAAATAATTTTATTCAAAAAAACCATATAAATTGCATTTTAGAAAGAAAGATGCATGTAAAAAAAATAGCAAATGCCAAATGAGTAGATAAGAAAGAATGTACAAGCTCCAAAAACATCTGTTATTACATTCAGGTAAGCCATAGAAATTAATTTTGGATTTCCAAAATAAAAATAAAAAAACCATTATTAGAATGGAGGATAGATGGTAAAAGAATGGATAAGAAGTACAAAAGGAAAAATTTGCAAGGGCAAGAAAAGAAAATGATAGATTACCTTCATTGTAAATGCCTCCTTGTTTGATATTCATTTCGTATGAAGGGATATAATTTTTATTCTATATCTAATAGATGAGATGGTATGAATATAAAGAACTAAGGAGCACAAAATTTCAATGGTTTTTTTTTGGAATTTTCAATGTAAAAATCAAATGGATACTTTTTTCTCATGGGTATACCAATTAATAAAGTCTCACAAGTCTAAAAATTAAGAAACTATTTAAAAGAAATTGTTGATATGGAAAGGGGCTACATATGACATAGTTACTTGGCTTGATGTAGATAACATAGGAAACAAAAAAAGTCATGAACATATACCATGCTAATATTCCAATTTATTTACTTCCAGTGCTCAAAATCCATAACCAGCATGTTTCTAAATTTCATGATTTGAAATAGACTATAACACTTGTAGCGATTTTGTTGGCCAGTAAGGAGTGGATAAATCTAGCAAGTATTCCAATCAACTAACCCAAACAAGGATATATCCAGCAAGTAAGTATTCCATTCAACCAACCCAGAAGGTGAATTTTTCTTCGAGACAAATTATATTTCCTTGCATAAACTTATTTGTTGAAGCTGGTCGAGAACAAAGGAACCTCAAGAACCACTGGCACGTTGTTGCATGAACACATTTATTAAATGTGGCATAAAATAGAATAACCTTAAGGGTGGAAACCATTATTTATTTTTCTATATTAGTAAATATAAATACACATACTCAACACTGTTGGAAAATCAATCCACAGCCTGATATCATAGGGGCACATAGCTCAGTGGTAAATAAATTGGCTCGCAGAATGCAAGTTCTTTATTTGATTTCTAGCTCATAAAATATCCAACATGGTACAAGAGTCGGGTGTTAACGCGGATTGTCAATAGCCAGAAGGCCTGAGCCAAAGTACAAGATGATGTAGAGTACTCCAAATATGAATCCATGACTGGATATCACACATGTCCTGGATATTCATTTCTAACGTGTCCAGTTGTAAACATGATATCAGAGTTGGGTATTGAGGTGTTTTTCTAGAAAAGGAGAGCTAAGTGTTTGTGTTGAATTTCTGAGAAAAGGAATATGTCATGAAAGATGCATGTATCTTAGAGGTAGTGCAATTCCAAAACAAATTGCAATGAGTAGTTACTATTACTTGTTGAAAAGTGTAACTAATCGATTTTCATATTGACTATGTAATTATGGATTATGTAAAGAAGAAGACAAAGATAATAAAATGTGTTTTGCACTTGCTTCATGGGTTTCATGAGAAAGATTTTATTATAGGTTAATAGACTTCTTCTTGATGTCTATCTAAGGATTTTTCTTCTAGATTTAAATGTAATTAAGTGTCTCATATATATGAAGGATCTAGTCTAAGATATTCTCCAAAACCTGGTCAAAGAAACCATGAATCAATGGCCTAATTCATCCCTCCATCAATGCTGAAATTTAAAATATTATGATGTGTTAAAATTTGGCCTTCTAATAGCTGAGAAGTCGACCTACTTGATGACTGTATGGTCGGCCTAAAGACTGGACAAGTGCACTATATATACAACACCTCTGCAGTTCATATTCGCAATAAAAATTTGGTGATATCTCTGTGATTTAGTGCAAACTATTGGATGGGTTTTAGATAACTTCCACAGCATGCATTCCTGCGTGATATATGTTACGGTTGACTAAAACATGAGTGCGAGTCTCTATGAAGAAGTGTCAAGAAGAAAAAAGTGGATCATTGAGAAATCACAGTGACGTTAATAAAGGTCTATTGATATGCGAGTTAATGAGTATATATGCGGATCTGTCTTCGGGAGTTCATGGGTACATATGCAAATAATTCTTGGGAACCAATCCATCACAGAATAATGCGGATTCTTCTTAAACATATGCAGATTTCTGAAGTGCGAAGTTCAGGGAGTATTGAAGTGTGAATTAAAGAGCGAACGGAAATACAAATTACAATATGAATTTACTGAAGTATTATAGAGCACATAAAGTGTGGATTTTCTGAGAACGTGAGCATGATCTATGTGCGGATTTATCACTGCAATATATATCGGATGGTTATAATAAATTGAAGTACAGTCATGAGAATAGAAGGAAGGTAAATCAGAACCTTCCTATCTTCAATATTAAAAAGTACAATAATATATCTCAGAGAATATCAAGGAAGAAGAAATGTTTTTATCAGCGAATATTCAAGGAAGATAAAGTTAGAGATCGATTTCTCTAATATTGGTGCAGATCAGTGAAATTCAGAGCAGAAATGAGTGATCATCTTTGGAGGGAGATAAAGAAGTTGTGACAAGGTCTTGGAGACATTCATATGTCAAGGGTCCGAGTGTTGGTCATGGTACTTGTCATTTGAAGATCTATAAGAAAAATTCCTTACGAGTTTTCCTCTCCAAGAGGGAGAGGTTTTGCCCTAGTTCAAGGAGCCTAACTTTTGTCTTTTGTATTTTTGGTAATTGACTTGTTGAAAGACTAAATAAGCTAACAGAGAAAATACATAAGTAAATTTAGTAAGCACATAAATAATTATAAAGAAGATAATTTGAATTAATCACGAGCCCTCCAAATTATTAACATGGTATCAAAGCTAAGGTGCTAAAGACAAAGGGCTATTTGACAAGAAGACACTCAAGGATCAAATTCAGTTTTCTAGAAAGCATCAAAGCAAAAGTCAAAGTCTACATTGAAAAGTCAAATCTGTTTGTAAGGAAATCCTCAAGCCATATCAAGAAGACTTTCAAAGAATCCACACATTGAGGAGGTAATCTCTAACATCAAATATTCTTGATATTGAAGACATTGTTGGAAGACACATCATTAAGCACCACCCAACACTATTGAAGACATCTTCTTTCTAAAGTAATCCTTAATCATCAAGGATCCAAGATCACCTATTTTGAAATCAATCTAAGAGGAAGTTCATGCCATCATCTTCATCATTATCAACAAGGAAGATGATAGAAGAATAAAATCATATACTCAAGTAAGTATATTTATGACTTCATATGAATCTATCAAAATGTCTTCTTTGCAAAGAAAGAAAAAAACTAGTTAGGGTTTCAAACTTTCCTACATGGAAGAAAAGGAAAATGAAGTCATGCAAAAATACATGAAGGGAGATATATGAGCCCAAAGGATTCTTATAGAATTCATAAAAAAACTCTCTCATCTTCGATGTATCAAATCTAGAATCATCAAAAGGAATATATGAGAAATTGATGGAGCTATTCTCTATGAGTACTGCAGGAGAAGCAATCTCTCTGAGATCAACTCCAGGAGTTGGGAGAAGTAATGAATGACATTGATATGACTACAGTGGTGCTTCATGCTCTGTCAGGAGAATGGGGAAACATCACTTCAAGTTTATACGAGAATAAATAAGCCACACCATTCCATGATTTATGGTCTCTATGTAAAATAGAGTAAAAAAGATTGAAATCCAAAGCTGATATAGGATCAAGTGAAGGGAATCTAGCCTTTGCAGTGATATCCAAGAAGAAAGGAAGATTCGATAAATTTTGTCCTTAGAATAAAAGAATAAATATTGAAAAAATGTGATTCTTTGGATGTAATAAACTTGGGCATTATAAATGAGATTGTCCCAAATTTAGAAAGGACAAGATGAAAAAGGAAGAAGCCCATGTCTTAGATATAAGAGAAGAACTTAATGCAAAGAAATATAAGAAAGAAGAAGCGGGGGATCTCCACTATGATTGATATCATCTTCTCCTTGAAGTTATTTTTGTTGTATGATAGGAAGAAGTGTATATTATAGCATCATGATCAAAGCATGGTAGGAGCTCTCCATGAAACAACTCCCGGAAAACCTCATGGATATCATACTAATGAAACACAGTTATCAAGATCAAGGGTCATCATGAAAGCTGGTGCTTACATTTTCTAATGGAGCTCTCTATGAATTCACTGATTAGAAAGAAATCAAAATGGTTTCATTAAGAACTCCATGCTACATAATTCTGGGATGTGATGACTTGTTGATGGTGTAGGCCAAACAAATGAAGCTCTTCATTCTTTTAAAGCTACTACATGATGACTTAAATGAAAAAGGTATGAGGTATGTATATATTTGTATGTAGACTGGATGTTTTGAATTCATGTTATATGGTTGCAAGTAATATACTTATGTATTTAGAAGTATGATCTACGAAGGAGGATCTCTCTGTGCTTTGAAAGATGAAATCAACATAATATATCCTCATGGAATATGAGGTGGCTCTATATGAATGAGGAACTGGAAAATTTGTAAGTTCCTAGGAATGAAGAATGTGCAGAAATGAAGAGATCATGAAATGCAACCATGTCAAGAGGTAGTCATCATCCAGAAGCCAAGAAGATGTGACTTGAATATTTCTTAGGAGGATATGTAGACTCTAACAAAAGTTTGATAAATAAGAATACCCTTGACAGAACATATCATTAGAAGATGTGTCAATCTGAATAAAGGATGTCGATGCCTACAGGAGGATGTCATGGTGAAAGATAATCACTAATGTTAACACTATAAAATCGTACACCAGAAGACGACATTAATTAATGTCAGACAAAAGGATTTACAGGGCTAGAAGAGACTACAGAATCTGGAAAGTATTTAAAAACCTCTAAGGTCTGAGGAAAATAAATTTGAACTAGTCCTAAATGCTATTTTCACGCATAATCCTTCATGAAGAGCGTCTTTTGCATGCCTTTCTGCCTGATATGCGTGCAATCCTGGGAGTGGCGAAATGTCACTATCTAAGACCACACAAAGAAAAGGACAACTGATGTCTTACTTGTAGCCACCTAAGGACATCCACCAATGCCTCCTTAGACATTATGTGAGCACACAATGGAATATTTGGAGCACACAAAGGAATCATACCCCTCTCTTGGGTCACCATCCTCCATATACCAAGAGAGGGAAGGGAGGATTTCCAATCTCCTATATAAGACCACCATGAGATGAAGAATTTGTGAACACATTGCTATGTTGGCCAGAATTTCTCAAGCAATACCAGTAGTGTGTGAGCTGGAGCTGAAGATAGAGGGGACTCAATTGTTGACCACCCAACAAGTTCAGTCCAACACAGTAGAGAGAGGGAGACTGCACCAAGGCAAGATTGGGATAAAAACATCCTTGCATCGGGACCTAAAACCATTGTCTAGGGGCCCTTTGGCAAGAGGGTAAAATTTCACTCTTATTACTACCAGTGCTCTATAAGAAGGGGCCTAGAGCCACCGTTCATATTATTGTTGTTTTTTTACTCTTTTCAGAGCTTGTGTTTATTTGTTTAGTTTTTAGTTCAGTTTTTAGTTTATATATGCATGCTATTTCTCTATCTAGTATGCTTATTGATTCTAGCTTGTTCCACTAACTTGCTTAACTCCACTTCTTTTTCTACGTGATACCAACAACTTAAGTGGGTAGAACACACCCCTTAATTTGGTGTCACTTCGTACATACATGCACCAAACACACTACAACAGGATTGGTGACTCCACTAACGTTTATTACCAAGTTTATGTGGTTGTGCCTCTTTTGTAGAGACCTATGTCTGTGTTGTGGAGGGAGCTGAATTTCCCCTGATTTCTCCTGTAGTCCCTAGTTCATCCCAAGTGACAGATTGAAGTAGAATAACTCCAAAAAAAAATTATTGTAGGAATTTGTGTGTGCTTTCTCCTGACAGAAGCCCAGGTTGCGCGTTCAGAGCTAACCCGTGCACAGAGAGCGCGCTTATCTTAGCCTTTTGTGTGCAAAATACAGAATGAGAAATTTCTCCCAAGTTTTTGTTCTTTCTTGCTTGTAAGGTGCTTGGTAGCCCCTAATACACCTACCAGCAACATTTGTAGTGCCTTGACTTAAAACTTCCTCCTAAGCACTTTTGTAAACTGAGTATGGGTTTACTTCAAGTTGATTTTAAGTTCACCATAGTTTAAGTAGAGAATAACCGTCGAAAAAATTTATTTTTTGAAAATTTTGGTACTTACACACCTAGATAGCTAGCTCAAGTAAGTGGCCCAAGACCACACATGTATAGCTATTTTTCTTTTTTCTAGTGTAAAAGTTTTTAGTTTAGTTCAATTTTTGCATTAGGAATTTTGGGACTAGGATTGAATTGTTTATATAAGAGCAATTAATCTCTTCTACCTTTGCACCCTCAAGTGATCCTACGTAAGCATATGAACACTCCCTATTCACAATTTTCCATCTCCCTATAGTTAGACACATAAATTAACTAGGAAAAATAGAAAGCGGCCCATTATCCACACATGTTTTTCATTTGAGCCATGAACAATACAACATAGTTTAAATAGGGGATTTTGTAAAGGATCATCAATATCCACACATTAAAACTATGTGTTTGTCCACTTTGTGCTCACACACACTCACCCACTAAGTGAAGCAAAGACACCTAATACTAACTTAACCAAACTCACTAAATTCTCCCCACAGGGGCCACAAAATAGTGTATAGCTTAAGTTAGGATCAAGTGGGTAGGCATCCAATAAGCCCCATTGATCATAAGTCTTCATATTGAAACATAGAAGTTTTTTATTTAGGGAGCTTCAAATCCACCTACCAACCCACAACAAAGAAAACCCGAGCGCAACAGAGACCCGTTTCAGAGGGGTTAGGCTTAGGCGCAGTGCAGGTAGGTCTCAGTCAGGGCTACTTGACCTGGCTGATACTCAGTACTATTAGCTGACTACCAAGAAGCCTAAGAATCAAACGCTCACATGGGATGGTGGTTTTTAGTGGCCAAAAACTAGGGTAGCCTTTTCCCTATAGGTGACGGTGCAAGAAAGCCCCTGACCCTCTACCCTTACCTTGGTGGATTCTCTTTGGCTGACTGGGGGTGTCATGAGCTCTTACGGGATGTTGTGCTAGCACTCGCAAGAAATCTTGTCAATACCTAGTTACTTTTGAGTGTGTGAGGATGCATAGGTCTTCTAGGATTTTGAGTATCATATGCAAACAAAAAAAAACCACTTTTTTGATTTCTTGATCACATAGATTAATTTAAAGGGAAATTTATTTTATTTTTAGCTTTGTTTTATGTATGTGACAAGAAGTTTTCTTTGATCATAGACTCTATCCTCTCAATTTTTTTCAAAACCAAACCTGATCGACACCTGAACAGTCCCAAGAGAACCTCGTTGGTCCAGGTGTCTTTTGGACCTGCCCCCATTACCAGAAGGGGTTCCAATTCTTTCGCCATTCTATAATAAAATATAGAACTTTGCCACCATTATTGATTCATCATTTATTGGGGTAGCTGTAGTTGGGATCCCTATTTGGTCTCCCAACACCACACCACATACCACTCCTCCCATGACCCCTAGGGGGTAGAGGAGTGCGTCCCATTCGGGAATCCAGCCAAATACACAGCAGGGTACGTCGCAAACTATCCCTTGTTCTAACCAGAACTTTATGTCTTTGCACACTGCAATGGTGTAAAACTCTCAGTCACCTTTCTTAGCTTTGTTGAATCTGCCCGATTTAACCAAGATGACAAATGACCCCATCGCGCATGATCCTACATGGCCTCTCATGCCTACGAAGCTACCTTCGGATATACCAAAATTTGAAGGCAAGCAAGTGGAAGACCTAGGTAATCATGTCATGACCTTTCACCTGTGGTGCTCATCGAACAGTATCATTGACGACACTATTCGATTGAGATTATTTCAACGCACTCTTATAGGAGTAGCCACAAAGTGGCATGTGGAGCAACCCTTATCTTCACATGGAACCTTTAGCACCCTCGCTACCGTGTTCCTAACATATTTTCAGTTACCCATTCACCATGATTCTGGAATGGAATTACTGACTCATTTTAGACGAACCCATGCCGTCCATATCTCGGACCATCTCCATGAGTGGAGGCAGCATCGTAGTTTATGTAAATCTAAACTTGACGATCAGGTTATCTTAGATTTGTTCTTGAAAACTCTTACGGTAGAGATTTCAAAGGATGTGGCACAACAAAATCCCACATCTGAAGAGGATGGAATCATCAAAGCCCAAAATCTTGAGCTAATTTATATGCAGTTAGGATACATTTATAACATCCTGCCTAACGCCCTACGCCTGCAAACTTATCAAGATTTCCCAGGCGCGTCGAACTCTATAGATGGACTAATTGGGTCATTGACCCAAGGTTACCTAGGCAGCAGCAGTCAAAACCCCGATTACATATACAGTTCTACCTAGAACGTGCCTCAACCCGGTGTTCAAAGTCATCATATGCCTCAGCAAAATTTTACCAATAGGGCACCAGCGTATCACCAAGGAGGACCTTATCCTAGGACTTAGGGGAATCAGTACGTAGAAAGAAACACTAACGGAAGAACTCCCCTCCAAGATTTAGGTGCAAACCAGGGACCGCGTTATGCTCAATCCCCAGCACATGACCAACCTAGGAAAAACAATGCACAGGTGAACTTTGTGAAGCCGTCCCAAAACCAACCACACCAGTAAAACTAGGAGAACTACCCTCCTAACGTGGTGAAGAAAAAATCCTTAAACAAGCCAAAAGGGAACCCTGGATAGGGGAGAAACAACCAACGACACTCACCGTGATCCCAGGCTGGAGGCAACTCCAAACGGAATCAGAGCCAGGAGCCAAGTAATGCCCAACGACAGAGAAAAAGGCCACCTATTTGAAAAAACCATGCCTGTTTGACATGTGGTGAGTATGGTCTCTATACTCATCGATGTCCCGATATCCCTGAACTGAAGAAGCTATAGAGTAACCGAGGACAAGGAAGATCTTCCCAGCAACCAGCCGTGATGCAAGAATGTTTCCCCAATCAAGCGATGACAAGCACTCAACAAAAAAATACAGACGATTCTAGGAAAAGAAACCATGGAATCTACATGACTGGAGAAGAGATGTTTTTCCAAACAGGGAATCGCAATTACGACACCCCACCATATACCAATATGTCAGGGGCAAGTACCAGTGCACCAACTGAACCTTTGACCATTTCAAAGATGCCTATAGAACCATTTCCGAAAATGAAAAAGGGACCTAATAGGCAAGCAAGAAACTACTCCAAAGCAACCCATAATTATAGTATCGTGAACGATTTAGCACAATCTCCCGCTGCTATGTCAGCTTTGGAAGTATTGCAGTCAAGCCCAAAACAACAGAAATACCTAATTTCTGCATTAGGCACTATCGACCCTATCGATACGTGCCTAATGGCTTTTGACTTAGACAAAGCCACCCCTAGGCTTCCTTCCATGGTCACCTTCCATATACCAATGTCGGTGCCGAATATCACTATTAACTGATGTGTCATAGAAGAGGGTGCATCCATGTGCATCATGTCCAAAAATGTTTGGCGGAAGTTAGGTCCTCCCAAACTAAAACCCTCAGTTATTATGCTTCGAGTATACGACGGTCGTCCTTCGACTCCCAACGGCCTCTACCAAAATGTCCCAGTCTACTTAGCTAGAAGGACGGTCCACATAGATATTGAAGCCTTGGACGCTCACCTGGACTACAATATACTCCTTCAGCAGAGTTATATGTACGCCATGTTGGCCATAGCATCCTTCATATTTCGCATCATGATGTTCCTCCACGAGGACCGCATCATTAATGTAGACCATCTGATGCACAACAAGAAGCAACCCCTAACAAACACTGATGTAATTCTACCCTACGTAGATACTGTCTTGGATTCTCTCTCATGGTACCAAGAATATGGCCTCGAAAAATTTAAATTGTTGTCCATTCTAGGGTCATTCCTAGGAGATCCTCCCATGATCCCTAAGTCATCTCCTGATGTCACAGGGGCTCCCGTGTGCATGATGTCCACATTAAGTGCCAAAGTTGGTCAGGAAATGAACACATGAAGTAATGGCACTGATTCATCGGCCACGAAAGCCTCTCTAGCCTACACTGCCTCCCAAACCCCTTTCCTCTACCCCCCAGCTGGTTTCGTCTCCCAGCAGGTGTTGGAAACACTGGTATTGCCCAACATATCATTGGAAATCCCAGTCTGGTACCTCATCCCCCCTACGGGAACAAGAGACACCCATGTTACCACCACAGTATTGAAGCCCCTCAGTCCCGAGGAGGCCCCACTCATCCAGGAAACCGTCGAAACCACCCCTGCAAAGGAAATTCCCATTGCAAAATTTGTGGTTACGGCTAAGAAAACCGAGAAGAGAGGAAAGAAGATGGTGACCCCTGCCATTCAATGAGAATCACACTACAAGAAAAAAGCACATTGGTGAGGGGCGAAAATGGTCACCATAAGCTCATTGGTGAGGGTCAAAAGAGCCTTCGTCACCAAAAACTGAACGTCACCAAAGGTGGCGTCGCCGAAAGTATAGGTGTTGTGGTGACATTTCAGGAGGTCAAGAATGCAATAATGATTCTCGTGAATGATGTAGTCTTCATTTCACATAATGATAGTATTTGAATGATAGCTCGTCCTGGCGAAGCGTCACCAAAGGTGGCGTCGCCAAAAGTATAGGTGTTGTGGTGACATTCAAGGTCCGTCACCAATAATGATTTATAGTGACGGATAGTGACCTAAAAAAACGACTAAAATTCGCATATAAACGACTATTTTTCGATCGGTGACCAATAGTAGCTAATTTACAGTATCTTATAACGTGACCAACTTTTGGTCGTTTTTAGCTTAGTCATTAATTGGTTATCTCAATTTTGTCATCTAGTTGTATATTTGGTCATTGATTTGGTCATTGATTTAGTCATTGATTTGGTCACTAATTTAGTCATTCATTTGGTCTTTCATTTCGTCACTGATTTAGTCATTCATTTATTCATTCATTTGGTCTTTCATTTTGTCATTGATTTAGTCATTCATTTAGTCATTTATTTGGTCACTGATTTAGTCATTCATTTAGTCATTGATTTGATCTTTGATTTGGTCATTAAATGTCACAATTAATGACCAAATACACAACAAAATATATTACTATATGATCACCCAAGAAATCCAATTAATGACCAAGAAATCCAATTAATGACCAAAGAACTATGACCAACATGTTGGTCGTGTTATAAGATACTGTAAATTAGCTACTAATAGTCATATATATGCAAATTTTAGTCATTGTTTGAAACCAATTAATGACCTAAGAAATGTGACTAAATTTTAGTCGTGTTATAAGATACTGTAAATTAGCTACTAATAGTCGTATATATGCAAAATTTAGTCATCATTTGTAGTCACAAATTTATCATTTGCAATAGCCATTTATTCATTATATAAATGACTAATTTAGTAGTTTATATGCATTTCATTAATAATCATTCTAAAAACACAAAGTCGCATATTTTAATTACAATACTAAACAACATCAAGTGCAACTATAAATAATTTCAACCACATAAATTATATTATATGAAATGTTAAAATATTACAATATGAGTTTCCAAATTTATATTAGTTGGACTACAATTTACACATGAAATGATGTTTCATCACTTCAAAACATTATCGTTGTGTTGTCAAGGCATTACAGGTGAATTCACCAACTCTAAAGACTTGATCATCAGTCTTTATATGTGTGTCTTATGCGAGATATTGGTTCTAAGGGTATCACCAAACCAGTTCTCCTCTCTTTTTGCATTTGTCGCTCCAATGTTTTTGCTCTTTTCTTTTTTCAATTCATGCTTCTTACCATCAATACTGATTTCATTTTCTGAAAACAAAAGAAAATATAATGCACTGTAAGAAATGAAAAACAATGAACACTAGAATATAATATAAATTAGACTATAAATAGTTTATACAACATATACCTTAACATCAACAATGTCAAAGCAATTTTCCTTTAACATCAATTTCTGCAAAATAAATGTCACGTTATTATTTCCCATTTCTCAACATGCTACATACGATAAATTGAAAATCACATAAAACCAAGAGCAAACCCTTTTCTAATAAAAATAAACAAACAAATAATGCCTCTAATAAAACTTCATTATAATATTAGCAAATGAAAAAAGAGCTAGTGGACCATTTGTGTTGTTTGACTTTGCCTATTTTTGTTATAAAGTGCTCAGGAACCAACAAATGTGAGCACGAGCTAAAAACTAACCAACCATTCACTAGTCAACATGAGAGATCCAAATAAACCACAAAATTGATCAGGGATTAAAATTGTGAGCATACTACCTTGAAATTTTCTTCTTGAGAAATACCTCAAAATCCCCTCGTTTCTAATAAGCTTCCTGGCCATGTACCTCCATCCTTGATTTCCCTTGTTATATCTTGAATAAAGAATATCCCTTCAACAACCAATTTTGCAAGAATCCTACCAAGTAACTCAAAAGCCTTGTGTGCATCAATAGTAGCATCCTCCAATGAAAATAGTACAATCTCCAACCTAGAAACATCAAAATTATATATAGTTATAATGTTGAAGAGTGTAACTAGGTAGGTCTTCCTTGTAATGACTATGTAACTAGCATTTGCACCGAGAGGTGCAAAGTAACGCCAGGGAGTGGGGAAAACAATAATTAAGTGAAATATATGGAAATTTTAGTTCATATATATCTTTCAAAGAATGTAATAGGAAGTTAAAATTTAAAAGAAAGTTACACTAACATAAAGGAACACTAATATATTGTCCTAGAATAATGGCATAGTAATGATGGTATCAAAGATCCTTCAATAGTCACTCCAAGGAGATTGCTCTAGCTCTTCAAATGATTCAAATAACTGTCGAAACTAAATATTCAAACCTGCTCTAAATCCATCATCAAAAGGTTTTCAATGTGCTAGAAAGGGGTATTTAAAGGTTTTTTTTTAAAAACTTTAAATTGCTGCTACAACACTGTTTTAAAGCTGGTCCAAAACTGCCTTCTAACAACTTTAAAAGATGTCATACAAACACCTTCAATAAACTGCTATACAAAAACACTCTATGAAGTAATCCATATAGAGAACACACCAATAGCCCAGAAGAGAGAAATGAAAAGTTTATCTGCAGTTACATTTTACTCTAAAAAATATTCATATCAAAATCTGTTAACGTCAAACCAAAATTTTGTAATTTTCAAGATCCTAAGTTCAGCACCAACTACCCAACAGCCTAGCAAACTTGACAAGAAGACCCTGACTGTTCTTGTACACTATAAGACAAGATGGTCAACAATTTCATGAGTTATAGCAAGCACCTACAATTGTTTTAGCATGTCTTATCTTTTTAACTGATCCATCATCTTGAATTTGTCTAGCATTCTCTCAATCATCAAAATCAGCATTGTCAAGCTTTAAAAATATAGCATTCACTCCAATCTAGAAACAAAAATATGCATTCACAACTCAACTTACCCAATATTCTGCTGGCCTCATTCTTAAGTTGTAAGTTGATGCCATACTCATGCAGTAAGCTCCCGCGTCATGGACCACCATTCCTGCCCACTGAAAGAGGATGGCCACTCAAAGTTAAGCCACTAGTGTATGCCTTCAAAGAAGCATCACAAAATAATTCTAGAAACAATTCAATATCATATTGGAAAATCAATTCCTTCTCATCATGCAAGTATATTAAGTGTGATAATTATTGTCCTGTAACTAACCACCATTTTTGGAGTTGGAAGTTCCCTGTCCTTTCCTAAAATGTGCTTTGTATCAAGAATATTATCAAAATGAAACATCTCAAAATCTCAAATCATTTTATGATTCATAATACAACTTGCTTTCTTGATCAGAAGCTCATTATGAAAGAGAGAGAATGGTCTATTTAGTAGTTAGTATCTCAAATCCCCAAAAATATAGCATTCACTCCAATCTAGGAACAAAAATAGTATCCACAACTCAACTTACCCTTTGGCAGATTCTCGTTAGCCTCATTCTTAAGTCAGGAAAGTTGATGCCATACTATGTATAGTAAGCCCGTGATCATGGACCACTATTCTGGCCATCAAAGAGGATGGCCAATTTCAAAGTTGTTTAATAAGTGTATACTATGAAGCATCACAAAATAATTCTAGAAACATTAAATATCATATTGGAAAATCAATTCCTTCTCATCATGCAAGTATATTAGGTGTGATAATTATTGTCCTGTAACTAACCACCATTTCTGGAGTTGGAAGTTCCCTGTCCTTTCCTAAAAAGTCTACAGACTCGCAGACATGCCCAACAACATCAAAATTTTGAATTTTTGCCTTTGGGGCAGGTGGAGAAATTAGCTCAATGTGCTGTGTATCAAGAAGAATATCAGTTAGAAACATCTCAAAATCTCAAAATCATTTTATGATTCATATCACAACTTTCAAATTGTGTGCCTGTAATGAGAAAGAATGGTCTATTTAGTATCTGGGAATCTCAATACCAGTAATATTTCCTGTCAACAAGGAGACTACAAAAGTAGGACAAATTATCCCTTCTATATTCATTTGGAAATGATAATCCCTTCAATCATGCATCATCAAAAAAAGTTGGGTTTTCCCCAAGTCAAATTTATGTACTAA